>CAKKXW010000003.1:39864634-39973756 GCA_920937365.1 Sphaerophoria rueppellii | reverse complement strand
GTTTGACCAAAGGGTCTTGCTTTGGAAAAAAGAGGAAAAATAGTCCATAGAGAAGCAACACCATACCAAGAAATTTTAATCGGTGTGTCGTGACTCTTACTATGACTGTGACAAGTGACTGTTCCGGTTGGCCAACGAACCTATCTCAAGCGAGAAGAACGAGACTACTAGTTTTATATGGCACGCAATTTTTGTTGTTTACTTTTTTTTGTTGTTGATATAACACGCGACTCTTTTATTGACGCAAACGGCTATTAAAAGTGAGTCGGTCACTTTTTGTTATGGGATTTAAAAAATTTAATAGGCACACTTGCATACGATTTGAATTGAATGTGATGTACGTTCTTCTGACGGCCGGCGAATAGAAGTATTTTTATTAATTTTGTATTCTTGAGTTAATTTCTGTTTTTTAAAGCAGAGCCAGCCTTAATGAATCTCATAGAAAGGAAGGAGAAAAACGGTCCATCCTATTGATCATGAGCATTACTTTAAAATAAACATTGAGGTGGAATTCTTGAAGTCCAGTTAAAAGCAGGAAATGTACTGGCTCAGAAAGTTGTATGCACCAGACCACAAATCAAGAACGGGATTAGGAAACATTTTCACGGACAAAATGCCTGTGTTCTATCTCCTGCATGAAGTTGCGTTCTATTTTGAGTGAGTGTGAGTGATTGAAGAGCAAGCACATTGAAACAAATCTTATGAAAGACCAATGAGCGAGGTAGACAAGACTACCATTATCAGTTGGTGATTCCTGAATTTCCGACTTTAATGCAAAGCTGGGAAAAGAGTATATCTTCGGTGAAACAATGGAATCCACAGCCTAGACGATACTACTTCCGAAAACGGATTCAGGCCGATCGATTTTACTTGGAGGTAAGGACTTGGTGCTCACATTTCAATTTCCATAAAGAAACATGGAGAAGGAGAACTACCAATGAAATAATATTCATTGAGTTTGATCACAATGCGATTGACAGACCGAAGGCACTTGTCGAGCATTTTAGATGTTCGAACATTCCGAGTGGGCAATATTCAATTGGACCACTAACTAGTCGTTTCCAACAGTAAATCCGACCTAGACGAGGTGAAATCGGCAATATCACCGCTGAAATCCATCAAAGCCGTTGTACCAGATGGCCTAGCTGCAGAGCTGTTCAAAGCAGCAGGCGACAATCTAGATAAGAGCATTCGCCAAATCATCCGCAAGATATGTTCGGAAAAATTCATTACCGATGAATGGAACCTCCGCAGGAATCAGCTTCCCTTACATCGCCTATAAAATACTCTCTGCAGTAATATGTGAACATTTGAAGCCTTTTGTCAATAATCTGATTAGTCCTTATTAATGTGGCTTCAGACAAGGAAAGTCAACCATCGTTCAAATATTTACTTTACGGCAAGATCTTGGAAAGGACCCAAGTATTTCAAATCGATACCTTCAAACTTTTTATCGATTTTAGGGCCGCATATTATAACATCGACTGTCTTGTTTTGGCATCCCAAGCTTGTTCACCGATGCAAAATGACGAAGGAAAACTCACGCTGCTGCATGACCAATGCCAATGACCTTAGAGAATCATTCGATGCCAAAAAAGGATTCAGACAAGGCGATGCACTATCATGCGATTTCTTTTACATCGTGCTTGAGAATAAGTGCATAACTTCAGCGTCAACACTAGAGTCATATTATCGTTCAAAAGTCTTTTCAACTTCTCGCGTACGCCGCCTATGGTATTGACTATTGACATAATGGGAACAACTCAGCGTGATGTCAACGGCGGCGGGGGGCGCCTTTGTAAGAATTGAGACAAAAGCGGAAAAAAGGTTGTAGCGGTAAAAAGGCGAAACAAAGCATAGGCTGTCTTCGTGGAAGGACACCCAACACCGACGGCACGGACAGAAAGTCTCAATAGACGCGTAATATAACTTTGAAGTAGTAGAGGAGTTTTCCAACCTAGGCTCCGCTATTAACATGGCCACGAGAACTCTTGCTTATCGCTGTTTCTTTAAGCTAAGAAAGCAACTGAGTGGTAAAGCCCACTATCGATCAAGATTTCCGAAGCCGAAACTGAGTGACATGATTCATAATTCACTTTTCGATTGGAGAACAGATTTTCCCAGCTCTTCCAAAACAATCTTCGTGATCTAGAAAAGGCTCTTTCATGTGATATTTTCAATGAAGTCCTAGGGCAAAACCTATTCGCCTCCTCGGCCTTACGAACAACCAAGGCAATATCGCTGGCTCCCAAAGAAATTTACTTGGAGCTTTCATATCGATTCAACATCAGGTTCAATCCTACAATTCATTGAACTAGACGTGATTGGAGGCAGAGTTGGATTAACAAGCAGAGTTCATTACCTACTGCAGATATATCATTAACTTCTGAAACGGGTTAAAAAATAAAAAAAAAAAAATAGAGACACATATTACACCGGGTGGTAGACCGATCTGTATCTAGAAATTTATTTTATAAAGGCCAAAAGCGGTTACGACGTAATTGGCTCAGGGTAGGTATCAACTTCATGGAAGTTGAGCTATTTTATGTCTTCAAACACTGAAGGTTTTTGAAGAATGCTTCAAGTAGTTGGTGACAGCAGGGTCAGCAATTAAGCCTTTCGTCAGCAAAAATTAATACAGTAGATTTGATAGTGTAGTGTCCGTAGCTTACTGGTTAGGTGCGTTGACTGCTAAGCAGAACGTCGTGGGTTCGAATCCTACTCGTTTCCAAAGTTTTTATTTCATCTTTCACGGACACTGCCTCTTGCGAAGAACTGACAAAACTTTATCATCTGTCATGAAAAAGTGCTTCTCAACTTTGCCGTTCGGAATCGGCGTAAAATTGTTGGTCCCCTCAACTCTTCACACGCACCTAGATAATTGTTGATGAGAGTAAGCCACTAAGGCCTTGGCTCTTCAAGAGCTGTCGCACCACTCTATTTATTTATTTTTAGATTTGATAGTACAGAGTTAATTGTTCTCTAATTATTATTGTTCACATTGACCTATTGGAATCACGTTATACCTATATAGGCTGGAGGGCAATATTGGAGAGAGTATTTTAAAGTCCGAAGCTGGGATGATCATAATAATGGATATAGATTTCATTCAGTCCATTTTGGGTAGATTTATGAAATTTGTGAAGGTTTTCAGTACCCTCCATCAACCCCATTTCGATACATAGGATAGGTCTGGCATGGTATTGACAGAAAAAATGTGTCAATATGTTTACCGATGTTTATATTTACAATTAATTTTCCATGTAAACAAAATCCCAATATATTTTTGTGCTTGTACCTCTTCGCTCCTCTATTTCCATACAGTAGGTGAGTGGTCTTGTTATTTCCTTTCCAAGTTAATTAAATATTTAATTTTAAAATTAATGAAAAAGAAAACAAATAAATAAAACGATTAAAAATAATTTGTATTTAAACAAAAAGACACTCTTCGCATATTAATATTAATTTTAATTCATACGAACTCGTTATAAGTTTTTTTTGGGCGATTTATTTTTTATTCAATTATTTAACAAAAATTATTTTAAACGAAAAAAAAACTTAATGACATTCAATTCAGAACGAAAATCTGGGAAATACTTTGGCCTTAAATCGTTTACCCTACCCAGAATCCAGAAAATCCCTCGTTCAGGGCAATTCACAATCCTCAAACGAATTAACAATAATTGTAAGGATCCACATAAATTCCAAGTAATAATCTTTAATTGACAAGAGGAATCAGTAACGTTTCCACTTTTTTCAAATTTCTTCATAATTTTTCCGATTACTTAATCGATTTTGACATAATCGTAAATTGCAGACTCTCAATTAATAATTTGATACTTCAAATGACAGCTGAGTTTGACAGATGTCAAATACCAGAGCTACCAACCCAAAACCGTTGAATGAATTTTCAGTCAAGTTTTCCTTGGTCTTATTTTGTATTTTGTACTAGTTACCTGGCTGACTACCCTGCGATATATGCATGTCTTGATTTTTTTTCGGGTTATATAAGTGTCCCGACTCATGACCTAATACTATTGGCAACACTGAAAGCAGTGATTCCAAATGCAACTAACCCAGCCTTGATACCAAAAAAAAAAGATCAAAATATATTTCGACATATTCTGGCAATTAAGGCTCAAATACATTCATCAGAATATCTTTCCATCAATGAACTTAATTGTCATTGATACGACTGCCATGTCAATAAGTCAGCCTGTGAAAAATCATCTCGAAGTCAAAACAGGGGTTATTCATTTCGTCAAGAACCCAAACTCTATTGCCCAGCTCATCTTCCACATATCGCCTGTAATTGATGACTTTGTGATCGAAAATCACTACAAGACCCACTCGCCCAATTCAACACAACCAAAAGACGCAGTCACACACACACACTATTCTCATGCTATAGATGGTCGAAAGAAGAAAAAAAAAATAATTAAACTTCTCTGTCGGGTTAATTAATAAAAATGTTTGGCTAATAGAACTTTATTGATTTTGGCATTAAGCCATGCGCATTAGTATAAAATTTGTATAAATATAATTCCAATCCATTGAGTTGAGTGCACACACAAAATGGAGAGTGTGTTCACATCATTTGTTCAAATGATTTCCAGTTCGGTCTCTCTGGCCCTTGGTCGTCTTCGTTTCTAGACTTGTAGAATCTTTTCTCTTATGAAGCTCATTAATTTTAATTTTCGTTGGATGAAAATAAATAAATTAGATTGCTGCATCTCACATTAATCGGTTTTAATTGGCTGGTTGCTGCTTGGCTGTGTGGCAACTATGGCAAATCGTAGTTTCTTAGCCTCATGACTCTGTGGTCAGTCGGTGTCGTGGACTTTGTTCATTTTCGTCGTTCGATGGTTTAGAAAAATCTTGGAATGAAGGCAGGAAAAGGCGTTATGCTGCAACGTCCGTATTCTTACACAGAAGACATTTTAGTTATCGTTACAGATTAATGATGTTGATGTTACGCTATGATAGGTTGTACAGTGGGGTGGGACAGCATCAAAGTGATTTAAAAATAAAACAAAACTTCAGCTCGAAATAAAATGGAGGCCAAATGATTAGAAAAAAAAGGAATTTGGTCCCTCATTGTAATGTTATATCCCCACTGTACCTTGCCGATGGCGCTACATTATAAATGAACAAAGTAATAATAAATTTTAAGTTTTCATTTTGTTCTGCTTCTGCTCCAAAACAAAAGACCGTTCAGTGTTGCTAGAGAAGTTGTGTGCCCGCGTTTTAATTAACAAATAATTTAAAATTTTTCATGATTTATGGTATTTTGATGGCGGGATTTATAACCTAATTTATTTGGACTGTGAAGTTGGTTGTTGCTGTTGCCTGTGGACTGCGAAGTGTGGTTGCATTATGCGGGCATACTTAGATAATGGGTTTTTGGTTTGGCTAGTGCAGTTTTGATTTTTAATTTTCAACGCAATTTCAAGTTCTCAATTATTTTATGGATTGATTTTTATTAAAGGGTTTTAAAATTAAAAAATGTTTATTGCATAGAAACTGAAAATTAAATTGCATGAAATGTCCAGGAATAATATTTGTCACATGAAAACAATGCTAAACAGTGATCTAATAGAAAGGGTTTGTTTTTCAAAAACAACAACTTGCGCTTGACGATTTGGTAACGGTAACAATTTGGTTGAACTCATTCAAGCTATGAATGCATGACAGCCAACTTGTCAGATGTACTCAATGAAGGATCTCAGCCTTAGACTCTGTAGCCTTCTCGGAAACGGTCCCTCTCATGCACTTTCCAGTCGCCAAAACCAAGCGCTCTGGCATCCGAAGTTATTTAGTCCTTGTAACGTAGGTTCGGTTTCCCTTGTAGCCTCGAACCTACACGAGGGATTCGCTCGATGTGTCCGAGCCTAATAAAGTGGTCTTTTATTGGTTTTCTGAACCACATCCTGGTACAGCTCGTAAATTTCACGGTTGATCATTCTTCATACGGGAACGAAAATACGTCTAAGAAGTTTTATTTCGAAAGTGCCCCGTATCAATTCCCCTTTTTTGTTGGTCGTTCAACACTCGGTGTCGTAAAATCAAAGTTTTGTATAGCAAACACTTTGTCTTTCCAGTGAGGAGTTTTGAACCAATTTGTTTGGGCAGCCAGCGGCTTGTTAGGGTAATTCTTTGTCGCATCTCCACTAATTTGTCGTATGTGGGATTGATGTTTGTTCCAACATAGGTGAACTCCTTTGCTACCTCGAAATTTCTACTACCAATTGTAACCCTTTGTCCTTGGCGGTTAACAGATATTGCTTTGTTTGCTGACAGCATGTACCTTGCTTTGCCTCATTCACTTCCATACCAACGAGTTTCGCCTGTTGTTCAATCGCTGTGAAGGCTACAACCTCTTGGATCGACCGATGATGTCTATGTCGTCCGCATAGCTTAGAAGTTGGGTGGATTTGTTGAATATAATGTTTTCCGTGCTCATACCTGCCTTGCTCACTATCTGCTCCATTTGCACACTGCACTGCGTATTGTTAAGCGTCCGGCACAGTTGGATCAGTGTGTTCGGGATCCCAAATTCAGGCATCGCCATGACATGACATTGGGTCGAGCTTATAGACCAGTCAGTGGGCATGCATTCTTCCTTCTAAACTTTGGTGATGACCTGGTGCATGCGGTTCATCCAAACACCTCCTCCATATTTAACATCTTCTATGCTGGTGGTGGATAGGACTTGGTGTTCATTAACTGGTCTACCTTCTCCTTCGTCATTGCCTCGCTCGACAATTTGCTCATTCAGCAGCTGTTGGAAGTGGTGCTTTCTTCACTGTTTCGAATAGCCTGTGTCCAAAAGCTAATTATTGATTCGACCTTAAGAAGCAACGTAGAGTGTTGTTCTTGGCCCGTGACTCTTTTGAATCTTTGAGATGAGAAATTACGGATGCTCTTTATTTCCTCTGCAGGGTCTTTTTGTCAATTCTCCTTTTGATTCGGTACTTTTCTTGGTGCTCTCGTTTTCCGTTGCTGCATATGCAAACATGCATTTTCCGTCTCTCCTTTCAATAACGCGCATTCATCATCACACAACTGATTCTTTTTCGGGGGTGGCTGGTAACATATGGTGGTGTCGGCTTCATTTTTAATAATATCGCGATATTGGTTCCAGGTGATGTTGACATCTGTGGTAATTTTGAAGACGATGTAAAGTCCCTCACTCAGGTGCTCACTGTAGTCTCTGGCATTATCCAAAGTGCTAAGGCAACCAATGTTGAACTTCTTTCTTAATGCCGCACGTGGTATTTTTTTCATTTGATAATCGAGCTCTAACTAACTAGTATAACGATTGGAAGATCTTCCAATATTGGCCGAAATGTCAAAAGTCTTCCAACAGCAACCAATGAGCTTTCAATTGCCAATTTTCTATCAAATGAAAAATGTCTGTTTATACGATTGGATAATTTCATCCAAAAATTAGTCAATTTATTGGAAGAAAATTGGCTGTCAATTGCCGACAATTTTTTGTCATCCAATTAAAAATTGTCTGTTTACACGATTGAAAGTCTTAAATGAACAAAAAATTGGTAGACCCATTGGAAGACAATTTTCTTCCAATAAATTGATTGAAATATGAAATTTAATTTCGGAAGTCAAATATTCCTGAAGTTGTGCAAGAAATCAAATAAAATATTGAACAAAATTTAAAAAAAATAACGGAAAATATGAAGAGAGAAATAGCGACTATCTTGGCAGCATATTTGTTGGAAAGCAGCGAAGAGGAAGATGAGTTGCCACAAAAGAGAAATCGCAAAGTTTGGACGAAAGATTGGGTAGCGCGTCGCAAGGAGGAGGAGCCTTACTCTAAACTGCTCGTCGAATTGCGAAGCGGGGAACAGGAACTTTACAAGAATTTTTTGCGGATGAACTCGAATCAATTTGATTTCCTTCTTTCGCAAGTGACTCCATTAATCGATAAGAAAAATACAAACATAAGCGAAAGTATTTCAGCTGGTGAACGTCTTGCGCTGACGCTACGATTCCTTGCAACAGACGATAATTTTCGGTCCCTGCAGTATTTGTTTCGCATTCCAGCATCAACGATCTCCAAAATAGTGCCTGAAGTCCTAGATGCGATTTACCCAAAGCTAACCGTTACCCAAAGCATTACCTGGAAGAAGCTTACCTGTTCCATACGTTCTAGTTGCAAGCGACGCATTTTCTTTGCGACCGAATATGTTGAAGCCATTTGGTCAACGTGGTCTCACCATGGTGCAGCGTGTATACAATTAGAGGCTAAGCCGAGCTCGCCGCATCATTGAACATGTTTTTGGAATTATGGCAACACGCTTCCCTGTTCTTAGGAAGCCTATACACTTGGATGCCAAAAAAAAAAAAAATGAGCTGCATGATTTGTTTTTGAGTCCAATCCTTCTCAACTTTTTTCTTGTAGGACTTCTTTTTTAATTCTTTTTCCATCTTATCAATTTTCGTTGTTTAAAACACAAACACTTTTTTTTCCCAACTACAAATGAAAAATTGTCTTCCAATTAAAAATTGAACGAAGTTGTTGAATAGAATTTCATCCAATGACCAATTAGTCGACAAACGTCCAATTTTTTAAAAATTTGAAAAGTTGTTTGTTTACAAATGTTCACACGATTGGGAACAGTCAGCCAATTTTTTGATAGAAAATTCGAAGAAAATTGGCTTTCAATTTTTTTTTTTGTCAGTTTGGAGACAAAAAATTGGATGTTTACATGATTGAAAGAAAATTGGTGAAAATTTGTTTTGAAAAATCTGCCAATATTGGAAGATCTTCCAATCGTGTATACATAGCTTTAGTTGCTGTGTAGATCTTTCGTCTTGGAAACCTAGTGCTACTTATAACCGTATAAAAAGCTGCAGCAAAGTGGATTAGTCGGAAGCCGTTATCTGTTGTTACTTCGTGAAAGTTATGCTTTCCAACTAATCCGCCAAAGAATTCTCCTTTCCTATTTTTGCATTGAAGTCTAGGAGTACGATTTTGACGTTTTATCCAGGAGTCATAAAAATCCTTCTTGCTAGACTCTCCAGCATCATCGGTAGGGGCGTGTGCACATATTAGACTGCTATTATGTAGTGTGGTGGTGTTGATGCTTGCAATTAATGATTTTCGATCTAAGCCGATTTCCTTTGATGACAGCCCCTCGCACTAGTCTCCAATTTTTTTTGGGTAATTGTTTGATTGCTGTTGGTCATTACAAGTTATATGCAAGTTATATCTACAACCAGTACCTGGTGATTACCGCTTGGAGGTAAAGTAAGCACTTACTGTGTAGGTAAAAATACAGCATATGACCCCAGATCCTACAACACCCAACCAGTTGTATGTAGCTTCAATGAGAAGACTGCTAAAAACTGCCAAAGTTCAGAAGTCCTATTGGAAGACCTATTACTCTGTCCTTCAACACCACGCCTGCTCGAAGCCAATAGAAAATATATACTTCACTCTGTCAAAGCTCTTCAAAACCCTTATTCCCATTTCTTCGAAAATTCAGTTTTGAAGTCTAACTTCTACTCAGTGATCTTATATAACCCAACCCTTGGCCTGTTTTGAAAATGAAAATTCATTTGACTGTCAAGTTGTATCGGCAAAGACCTGAGTTTTTAATAAAAAACAATTTGATCTAAATTTTGTAATGGAACATCAGCGTCGCATATTTCGCATTGTCGTTACATCCACAAAATCTTTGGCGTACCCAATTGGAAAGTGAATGTCTCAAATCCCGAAGCACCTAAATTGTACTCCTTGCCTAAAGTACACAAACCTGGAAATAAAATAAGTAAAGTAAAAGTAGCAAAATGGCTAGCTATCGAAATGAAAAAGTTTCCGTTCGAAACCCTTTCGGTCAAAAGCACCTTCGTAGAAAAAAATGAAAAACACACATTTATGATGACGAAAGAATGATTTCTTTCGACGTTGAAACCCTTTTCCCCAGCATCCCTGTTTCAAATGCCATCAATTTTTTGAAGATCCACCTAGACTCTTGTGGAATAGACAATGACAAGAAAGAAACATACATAGACGCAGCCAAACTTTGCATGTCTTCAGAGGAACATTCAACACCATCGATTTTGAAACCAGTATGGGGAATCCACTTTCCCCCCCTAGTAGCTGAAGTTTTCATGGCTAACTTCGAAATTAACCTCATACAAAAAGGTTTGCTCCCACGCATATGGTTGCGTTATGTCGATGACGTGTTTGCTATCATAAAAGCAAATCAAATCAAAGAAACTTTGGACTTGTTAAACTCCCAATTTAACAGTATTAACTTCACGTACGAATGTGAAACAAACGACAAACTTCCTTTCTTAGACCTTCTCGTCACAAAAATCAAAAACAAACTTGATTTCTCGATATATGGGAAAGAAACTTCGATCGACAGGTACATCACAAGCGATTCATATTGCCCTATGCAACACAAATCAGCCGCATTTCATTCCATGATCCATCGATTAGGCAAATTGCCTTTATCTCTGCCTAATTACTTGAATGAGTACTATCACATACAAAAAAGTTGCTTCTTTGAATGGATATAAAGAATCCATGATCGACCGTTCAATTAAAAAACGCACGCATAAAATTAAAAAAATCATCTTTATAAACATTATTTGGACAACAGAAAAACAATGATAATAACAACAATTTTGATCGCGCTACCATGACGTTTTTTCCACAAGTAACGAACAAATTAAAACCAAAACTTCAACAAAAGAACATAACATGTGTGTTCTCGAGCAATGGGAAAATTACAAATCTTCTTGGTACATCGGAGGACAAAACCAAAATAAAAGATAAATGTGAAATGTGGTGACTGCAATGCAAAATATATAGGCCAGACCAAACGAAGTCTTGGTGTTCGCTTCAACGAACATTGCAGCCACATAAAGTTCAACCGAGCCGAAAAATCGTCCATCGCTTCCCACGCTTTAACTAATAGCGGTGACGTGAAATATCGCCAAACGAAATAAGGCCGAATTCGAAAAATTTGGCAATATTTCGTTTTTAAAAACGAAATAGCGCCAAATTCTCAATTTGGCTTTATTTCGATTAAGAAAACGAAATATTTCGATTTGAAGTTATGTAGTATTAAGTCGCGAAGTCAGAATAACTACTTATGTGGGTCACTATTATGGCTCAGTAGTCCTAAATTTATTTTATTTTCTATCGGACAAAAGTCCCAAATAAAACAAAATTGTGTTTTGTGAGATTCAATTTATTTATTTGTATTCATCACTATTATAAGGAAACAAAAAATTTGTATCGTAAAAATAAAACAAAAAATCGTGTACGGTACACATAACTACAAAATATACATATATAGAAAAGTCTTATAAATAAAAAGGACCGTTTTTATTTATACTATTTGTCGACAAAATTTACAGAGCAATTCATTTTTCAAAGCTGCTGCCGTTTCCTTTAATTTGGAAAAGGAACCACCACGCACCTTTGTAATGAACGCTTGAGTCTGGAAAGCATTTGCTGCATTGCAATGATTCATTTTGAGCATCTTTTTTCACCAACGCCTGAGGATGATGACGATCTGGAGCATTTAAAATCGATTTGCGTAAAGAGCGGAAAAAATTTTGTCCACAAGAGAATCAATTTGGGGTGTGAAAATAAAAAAATTCGCGCGATGTTTTTTATTTTCACACCCCAAATTGATTCTCTTGTGGGCAAAATTTTTTCGGCTCGCTTCGCTCGCTAGTAATTACTGTACCTGCTTAGTTTTTTGGTTCAAGCTCCAAGTCATTTATTGAAATAATATTTGACGACATGTGAGACTGAGTTAAGGTCAAGTATTGCAAAAATAGTACTTACGTCTGCAAATACATGTTGAAAAAAACTTAACTTCCCATCAATACATACATGTCTTTCTGATGGAGCTATTAAAGTTAATGTAATTGAAACAGCTCAGTTATTTTAGGTGACGATAAGATGCAATAAGATGAAACTGGTTTCAAGTACAGTGTGCTTGTAGAATGCCCTAACCCACCCAACACCAATGTTCAGAAGAAAGTTTCCTTTAGGTCACATGGACTTAGAGCATGCGGTATGTTTACCTTGAAAACATATTCAAACTGTCCACTTAATCTATTGTTTTCCAAGATGTTTAAAACTGTTCACGAAGGTCAGACACCCCGAGTTTTATTTCTGGATTTGTCCCAAAATAGTTACTGTGCGAAAAAATAAATAAATTATTTAACTTATATAAAATACAGTTGACCAAATCTTTGCCCTTTCAAGTATTGCTAGTAGATTCATCGACAAAAGAAAACCTCTATTTTCACTCTTCGTAGATTTTAAAGCGGCGTTTGACACCATCAATAGAAGATCTCTTTTGTTTAAGCTCGCGTCCATAGGTTTGTCAACAAAGTTCATTCGGATTTACGAACAGCTATTACTTGATACGTATGCTGTTGTGTGTAATGGCAAAAACAAATCCAACCCATTTAAATCTGTAACAGGTGTTCCTCAAGGTTGCATTTTGAGTCCGTTGATGTTTGCACTGTTTATCAATGACGTTGAAAATCATCTACCAGGAGGCGTTTGTTACGGTGATCTATTCGTGAAGCTCCTACTCTACGCTGATGACTTAGAAGTCTTCTCTGATAACCCAGTAACACTGCAGTTACAAATAAATAAACTCAAACAATATTGTGACACATGGGATCTAAAATCAATACCCAAAAATCTAAAGTTATGATTTTTAGTTCTCGAAATCGAGCTACTAATAACGAGCAAAACTGGACTTTAGATGGTGTAAATATTGAGGTAGTCAGTGAGTTTAAGTATCTTGGCTTTACTATTTCTCACAATTTAAATATTAATGCTCATATTAAAGAGAAAGTTCGTGTGGCGAAATCTGCTATAAATTCAATGTGGTCACAGTTTTTTTCAAGTAAGTTTGTCGACCCAAAATCAAAGTTCAAGGTTTTCAATGCGATAGTAAACAGTTGTTTATGTTATGGTAATGAAGTGTTTGGATACCAACTGCTGGAAGAGATGGAAGTTATCCAAAGATATTTTTTCAAAAGAGTATTTCGACTTCCGCCTAACACCCCCAATTACGCAATTTATGTTGAGTCTGGGCTCCCACAAATTAGCTTACGAAATTTGAAAGCAAACGCAGATTATTTAATTAAAGTGATGCATCGATCTGATAGCAACTTACAGAAGAACATTTTGCTTATTTCTTTGCATTGTGGGTATAACCCCTTTAGAAGTTGGAGTTCACTTGCTTCGGAAAATAATATGCCTATGAATCTTAACGCTAGCAATAAAGAAGAATGGAGAAATATATTTTATAACTGCATCTCTAACGTAGACGAGCAAATGTTCAAAGTAAATCTTGAAAGGGCCAGGGAATCGGCTTCAAGACCTACGTACAGCCTTCTCAATCATATTTTGAACGAAAACAATTATTTCAGAGACGACCTGACAGCATTTGACATGAGCCTAATTTTTAAAGTAAGAACTGAAAATCTCGAATTAAACTACAGACCACACAGAACCGACATCAATCCCATTTGCTCTCTATGCAATCTTAACCAAAATGAAAACGTTTATCACTTTCTGGCAGTATGTCCTATTCTGCAGGAAATACGTAGACTTTACTTCGATAAAAGCTTCTTGTCTTCTGCGGAATGATTCGGGATTCTAAATGGTGAACGTGATTGGAATCTGCTTGTGCGATATGTCTCTCACGCATTAAAGTATAGGAACTCATTTTTGAACATGTTTTGAAGCATCAATACTGTATAACACATCACATACATTCTTGTTTTTGTTTTAGCTAAACTAAAAGCCCTTATCACAATACCACATCATTGTAATCTAGATTTCTTCGATATTGCATTTCTTAATCATTTGTGTACATATATGACACTTTTCTGATTTTTGTCACTCATTTCAAATTGAATTAAAATTGAATTAAAATTGATTTTTATTTCTTTTATCTAACTTAATATAATCGATGAATAAATTATTAAATATAAAATGATGTAACTTCTTGCTACTTTTTGTTTAACTCTTTTTTTCTTAACATAAAAATGTTTAGTTTTTTATTCCGGCAGACGGCTATCAAGCCATGCTTGTAATTTTTATTTCAATGTCTATGTATATTTTTTTATGAATTTTTGAATAAAAAAGATCTAATCTAATCTAATCTAATAAAATTATGTTCACATTCAATAAATTGGTTGATTTTATCACATATTTTGACTGCATTATAATTACTCATAAAACCTGTATAGCTCAGTTTCATGCTGGGAAATAATTCCACCAACAAAAATTGTGCAGTTATTTCCCACTAGCAGTGGGAAATTATTCCATTTTAAAAAGTGGAGCAAATTCCCGTGTGAAGCAGATTCCCGTGAAGTTATTTCCCTGCACCGATTTTAAATATTAAAATATTCGGGGTTACTTCCATTATATTTTTGGCCTTATTTCTTTTTTAAATCGAAAATGAGCCAAATTGGTCGTATTTCGTTTTGAAAAACGAAATAAGACTAGATTTGAAATTTGGCGTTATTTCATTTGGCGTTATTTCACGTCACCACTAATAGCCACTTCGACTTCTTTTTTTACGAATGTAAGATTAATTAAAAATGTAAACAATGAAAGAAGACTTGATGCCTACGAAAGTGTCTACATCCATTTGAATGACCAGCTGATAAACAGTGACAGTCGAAATAGTCTCACCTTTATTCAACCTGATGTAATAGGTCCGTTCGCGTACCCTCCTAAAACAGTCCAATTTTACGAACAATTACGAAATTTAACCAAATCTTGTTCGCGTACACAAAAATTTCGTAGTTTTTCGTAAAAGAGAGCTCTCACGAGAGAGTAAATATTTCCTCAACCTACGAATTTTAGCCCAAGAAATTTCTTTGGGCTGATTTGTGAAAAGTGTCAAATTTGATTGAAAATAGCAAATAAATAAATAAATTCAAATTCAAAGTCTCAATTTTTCATACAAAAAAATTTGACAATTAAAATGTGGGCAAAATTTGTTGTTTTCCCGTTCGGTTAATTTTGTACTTTTAGGTTCGTTCGCGTACTCTCCTAAAACAGCCCAAATTTACGAAAAATTACGAAATTTAACCAAATCTTGTTCGCGTACTCAAAAATTTCGTAGTTTTTCGTAAAAGAGAGCTCTCACGAGAGAGTAAAATATTTCCCCAACCTGCGAATTTTAGCCCAAGAAATTTCTTTGGGCTGATTTGTGAAAAGTGTCAAATTCGATTGAAAATAGCAAATAAATAAATAAATTCAAATTCAAAGTTTCAATTTTCATAGAAAAAAACTTCACAGATAAAATGTGGGAAAATTTGTTGTTTTCCCGTTCGCTTACTTTTTTGTAGTTTTGTTTTTCTGTGAGAGAATTTTACCCCCACTCCTTAAAATGTCTCTTCTTACGAATTTTAGTGCAGAAACTACGCGAACGGACCTTTTGTTTTTCTGTGAGAGCATTTTACTCCCCCTCCTTAAAATGTCTCTTCTTACGAATTTGAGTGCAGAAACTACGCGAACGGACCTAATATAACTTCTGAATTAATTTTTTTCTCTTTTCTACTCATTAACCTTTTGTTTTTGACATTTCTCATGTTATTTGTTAATTTGTTTTGATTATGTTTTCTTATTCTGTTTAATAGTGTATATTGCTGAAGATGAGTCGAAGTTGACTCGAAATGCACCCGAATTAAAAATAAAATCAATTTGACAAAGCAAACCATTTTTATTTTGTTTTTTAATGTTGGTTTTGTTAAAAAGTTGTGATCTATTGCGGTTTGTTTTTGTCGTTGTTTTTGATATTACGCGGTCACAAGCAAAATAGTTCGTCTCCTTTCGAACTTAACTTAGATTTCAATCCATCAAACACTAAGTTAATAGCAAGAATTTCTTATATTATATCAAATGAAAAGTTTTGAAAAAGAAAAATCTCCATAAATCAACTTTAAAACAATTAAGTGCCTATACAAAACTAAACCAGAAACTACCTACAGTTGGCACAATCGCCGGAAGAGGACCACTTAAAAAAACTGTTCGTATTGATTGAATTACAAAACAATTGTTCTTATCTCAAAATCTGCTCCCGCTCAAAACAAAAATAAATAAAAAAATCTCTTTGTACTTCATAGAAAAACAAAACTTCTGAACGAACGAAGTCTTCGTAATACAGTTTTGCAATTATTTTCCCATCAAAACTAAGAATTTTTATCGATTTTTATATTTGTATACGTCTGCCATCTATACACACTGCGCGACCACTTAGAGCAATGTCTGACACATCTGTTTCAAATTAGCCTCGTTCGTTTTGCCGCTGCTACTCTCGATACCATCAGACCTAATGTTTGCCTTATGGCTCCCGGCTGTGTTGTCTTTTCAACAAACTGCCCATACTCGACCGATCAAAACAGCCAGCCGTGCAAATACCAATCGCGCAAAAAAAAAAAAATGAATCAACCGACAACGGACGGAAGGGAAGCCTGGTGTGTCGGTTGGTGAGCAACATGGAGTAAAGTTTTTTTTTTACCATAGCGACTAATTAAATCCCACATCCATCAAATAATTTTAGAAAATTCAAAAAAAAAAGAAATCGTTCAATCAAAATAACACACAGCCTATGCTAGAGGCGGGAAGATAGAGGTAAGAAAACACCGAAATCAATTTTGTTCGGATATTGCGTTAGCGGTGGAAAATGTACTCTGAACAATTGTATTTTGTCATGCTCGGCAATCATGGATAATTCTCCGTCTGATGGCCTATGGACTAAAAATTGTTCGAATCGGCGATCTATGGATTTCAGTGAAAAATGCTAGCGGGTTTGATTGATTGACGGACCATCTACAGAGGAAAGAATTGGATTGCACGGCGCTGGCATAGTACAACAGGTTGAGTTTTATTTTGAGCCATCACTCATAGAAAGACCAAGGTTAGGTTTAGCGGGCTGATAGTTGATGTTGTCACCATCACACTTAGATCAATGTAGATCCATTGTGATACCCTGAAGTGTTGTAACTTCCTGAAAAGTAAGTAACCTATGAATCATGTGGTTCGATTAACCATTTAGAGGTCTTGGCAAAGTTTAGTAAGCTTTTGCCTGGCAGTTCTGATAATTCCTCTAGTTCATTGAAGAAGAAGTTGCCTAGAGTTTTCTTTCTGGTAAGACAGAGTAAAGGACAGTGGCAGGGAAAATGAGCAGTGTCTTCATGCTCATTCTCATCACCACAGCCTCTACAAAGGTCATCCGTACTGAGCCCCATCTTCTTCTTATGGTAGCCGAGTAGGTTGTGTCCTGTAATAATGCCGATAAGGGATCTTAGGGAGGGTTTGTTAAGAGTAAAGATCCAATCGGATCTTTTCTTATCGTATCTAGGCCATAGCTTCCTGGTGTTAACACAGGTTTCTAGGAGATTCCATCTGTTGTTGGATTTTTGAATGATGATTTTACTGACGTTATGTTTCAGTTCACATAACGGGATTCCTATATGATGGTCTAAAAGAGAGGGTTCCAGTGTAGAGCCTTCTCTTGCAAGTTCATCTGCCTTTTCGTTGCCTGGTACATCACTATGGCCAGGAACCCAGCAGACACTTACATTATGCTGTGTGTCAAGAACCTTTAGCTCTTCGCGACAGCAAGAAACAAGCTTCGACTTGATTTGAGTGGCAGAGAGAGCTTTTATTGCTGCTTGGCTATCTATGAAAAAAGTGATGTCCGCGTGTGATATCGCCATCATGGATATATGTTTAGCAGCGTTTTTCACTGCCAAGATCTCAGCTTGGAAGACGCTGCTATGGTCGGGGAGCCTGAACGATTTGGCAAGGTCGAGGCTTTCGGAGTAGAAGCCTGCACCTACTCCATTATAGATATAGAAAGACCAAATTGAGTTCTGAAGGGTTGAATATTCTATAAAAAATTTTTGAACAAATGACAACTTCTCCAAACAGACTATATCCTACTTGAACTGTTTGCAACCGGATACGAGGAAACTTTGATGATTCGGCTGTTGCATCACTGGTGCTTGAATTTTTTTCCATTCGCCTTATGAAGAGAATGCATGCAATTTTGAAATGGAATTAAGTTCGAAATTCTTTTTTCCATCGGTTAACAAAAGCAGTCAAAGAGTTCTAAAAAAAACCTACAATTGTTATTGTTCTCAAAAACTAAACTACCTTAGGTTTCTTTTTCCGAAGGCCTGTCTTGATAGAAATATACGAATGGGGAAGGACAAAGAAAAGATAATGTTCTAGATGTCAAAATTGAACAACTTAAGCCTGGCTTTCATCGAAACATGATCCCATGAAACTACTAATGTTTGGTTGACGATAGCACTCATAACTACTCAAATTCGTTTTCTCTTCTTTGAGTGTTTAACTGTAATGGCAAAATATGATAAGCTCATTAAACTCTTAACTATATAGCCGGACGATGCAAAAATACTTCTTTCCATCTAATCTGACTACTTATTTCTCGTAAAAAGGCTTTTTAGCAGTCTGCTAAGAGGGAGGGGGGGGGGGGGGGCTCACCCTTAAGCACCCATAATTCTCATTAATATAATTAAGTACACCCTATTTGGAATCAATATGGCAAAGGGAACTTAGCCTCCCATGAAGGCGGCAATGATGGCGATAATAAAAGCATAATAAAATGTTGATGCCAATCTATAAGAGAATATCAGTTTCTTTTTTTTTCGGTCCACCCTCTTTTGTTTTTTTTTCCTCCGACATGTTTACAGGAGAAATTCGTCTGTGTGCTTTTATTTAGGTCACTAGAGTAATAGTCTTCCTTTTTTTTACTTACTTTGCCAACCATAGTTCCTGATTGTTATGGGATTTGTTGTGCTGGCCTCAAAATAGTATGGAATTTCTTGGTCAGCTAAATTCTGGTATTTTTGAAATTGCTTGTACAAAACGTTCTTACTTACTTCTACCAACTTGACGCACAATGTCTTCTTTTCGACTTAGAACATTTTCCGGTTACAAAAGACCGTCACTCCACCCAACCTACGCGATTATTGACATCATCATCACAAGCAACTTCGCTATATATCCTATTTGAATTCCCACCCTCGGAAGAACTACTCTTTAGTCCTTACTTATTTATCCAGCTCCCATTCCATGTCTCAGTCTGAGGCAAAGCAGTTTTCCATCGGGATACGTTCGTATGCATTCTCCTGTTGTCAGAATCAAGCTCTTTGGCATCCGCAGTTACTTGTTCTTTGTACCGCAGCGCAGATTCGGCCATTCTAGTCGTCTGGTCGCTGTGAAGGCCTTTAGCATAGCTCGTGAGCAACCGATGATGTCTTTGTCGTCCGTATAGGCTAGAAGCTGGGTGGATTTGTTGAAGATAGTGTTTAACTGCCTTGCGCACCATCTGATCCAGGACATTGTTGAAGAGGTTACATTACAGCGCAGCGCCTTATTTAAACATGTTTGACACAACTCACATGAGCTGTAAACAATTTGCGCACTGCACTGCGTGTTGCTTAACGTCATGGATCAGTTGTTCGGGATCCCGATTTCAGACATCAGCACCATAAGCTTGAAACTCGTTGGTCTTCTTCAGGCTTAAAGCCACGCTAGTACGTGCCGATTAAAATTTCGCGGAACAGTTTAAGATGCTCCCACAGTTCGTTGAATAGGATTTTGTAGATGGGGCATATGGAGCTTATAGACCACTCAGCGGGCATGTATTTTTCCTCTCGCACTTTATTGAGACCTGGTGGATGCGGGTCATCAAAACACCTCCTCCATATTTAAAGAGCTCCACAGTTATGCCATGTGATCCGGCAGACTCGTTATTTTTTTGGAAGGCTCTTTCTACCTCTTCTGTATTGTGGTTAGGACTGGGTCTTCATTGACTGGTCTCGCTTTTATTTCGTCTTTGCTCGCTTGTGCTTCGGTGAATAGGTTACCTACATATCTTCTAAAAGTCTGTGTTCCGGTTCTGGAACCAGAAGCTAATAGCTGCGACCTTTCAAAGAAACGTCGAGTCCTTGCAAGTGACTTTTCGAGATCTTTGAGCTCAAAAGCAGCGGATCATCTTTTCTTCCTTCGCAGTGTCTTTTCCTCGTTTCTCCTATTTATCCCTTGCAGCTCTTGTTTTCCGTTGCAGCGTCTGCTAACTTCCAAAGAGCTAATATATGTAGATCACTCTAACTGAAGTCCACTGTTTCAACTGCTCCATGGTCTCTATTGTGTACCAGTGGGTCCATATTTTATTGAATGTTAGGAAACTACGCCAAAGCTCCCTGGGATTACACTGAGACACTGGACAGCGTATACTGCAAACAGGAAACACTGCGGTTGAATTTGTTTTCCGGAATGAGTAAACGTCGCCTACAGTTTTTTGCGTCTGAAAAATTCAAGCAGATATATAACCAACCCGATCTTTTGACTTTCCTTATGTCTCAGATCTAACTTCTCGCGCACTTTAGGTGGTGCATTTTTGTCTGTGGTCCCTCGTGGAAGCAGCTTTTTAGGCACCACCAGGCTTATCAATATCTACCCACTTGACCTCTTTGAACCAATTTTTGACGGTCGCCATCAAAGGGAAAGGGTCACTGTAACACAAGAACAAGAATCAAATCACCTACCGTGAACACTCCCGGTTCCACATTACGTCAAAACAAAACTACCAATTTTGGCAGTAATTTTGCTCTTATGATGCTGGCGCCATAAGCCGGATAGTCGAAGTAATTATTGGACCACCCTCTTACATAAATTATAAATTTCCAAGCGTCCGTTTTAACCATCCGATATTGAAGGCGTCCCAGAACCACAAGGCTCCAAACATCGCAGCTAGTTATATATCATGTTCTTCCATTAACAATTCAAACTCTTTCCTTATAAAGAATAAAAATGAATCCAAGTAACACACATATGGGAATCATTGGAAGGGTCTACTGGGTCACAGCTTGTAAAAAAAAACAAACAAAAATCATTCTTTATTCATGAGATCTGTTTTTTTTTTTCGTGTTGTTCCCTATTCAAAACGAAAAGTATTTTTTTCGTTTTCGTTAAAGCTTATGGTAACCAAAACCAACCTCACCAATGGTCAAATGACCTTATTTTTCTAAGACAAAAAAGAAACCAAAACCGACAAAATGAAAAACGAAAAAAAATCCGAAAAAGTAATACAACCAATGAACATCACCATTTCAGCGTATGTGCTCCATTAAATAATACTACGCACGTAAAAGCATTTTTATTTTACACTTCAAAGTAGGTAAGGTATCGGAATCGGTATTGTCGTTTGCTATCTGTTTTGATTCCCTCAGCAAATTTAATTTGCTTCAATAAACATAACACTCTCGCTCGATGACTATGACGACCACAACGCATGAGAAGAAACTCAAATCACAAAAACGGAACAGCAAAACTGTTCGTTTTTGTTTTGTAAAATGTTTCAATACCTAAAGCTCTCTCTCACACTCCCGAACTCTCTTTTGTTGATCTCTAATTTTATTGAAGGACACACGATATCTGGGAATGTAAAATTTTGTGTTATCGATAACATAACCATAACCACAAACGAACGCCAAGGCATCAAGGAAATACATCCATATACTCTATATCCGAGTCGATCTCATGGACAAGGATAAAGTTGTCTCCAAAGCCGTGAATTCACACATTTTCAAGCGGAAAATCGGGTCGTTATGTTGGTGGTTTTGATGATGCTGGAATGGCGGATGGATCAGAACTTAATGGATAATGTAATTAGGAAAGTAAAATCTAGAATTCCACCCGATTGTCATCAACGATGCCTTTGTGAATCTACAAAGCACCTGTGAGAGAGACAACATGTGGAAACAGACCACAATTGACTTTATAAATAAGTCTTTGAAGCAAGTGCGGCTACCGGGGCGTATGTGTAACATTTTCTTCGAATGAACATGTGGATGCGAACACCTGGCGAACCGACTGGGTTCATAATAGAATTATTGAATAAACGATTACAAGCCGTTTCAAAATTTTCATAGCGAAAAATTAATTTTACAAGCCGTGTTGAGCCTTCCTTCCTCCTTCAAACTCAAATTTATTGCCTGTTGTTGGAGATAAATCGATCTGAAAATGGTTTTTCGTTTTATTTTTCACATATTGCCGCACGTGTGGTGCGTTAAAATCTTTTTGAATACCATAAGATGGCAGGTAACATGACATGGATTGTAGAAATAACATCGAAAGGCAAAATAAAGGGGTTTCTGATTGAAAGTCGCACGGCAACAAAAGATATAAATACATGGGTGGTACCTAGCGGAGTTGGTGTCTTATGGCATTGTGAGAGAAGAAGAAAAACCTCTTATCCGAAAACATACGCAAAGGAAAATGAATTGAATTATGAGTTTTCTTTTTTTTTTCCTCTGTTTGGTTGCCTAGGAAAAAGTCCAAAAATTTATCGAGTGGAAAAGAAGATGAAACGGTATCGTGGTTTATGGTGACATCAAATGTTGGAAGCAAAGGAGCTTCTGCTTGTTTCTGGCTTCAACCTACGCTGCTTTAAGTATCCAAGCAAAAAAATAATATGAAAAGAAGGTATGTGAAATGGTTACATTAGGTAATTTCTTTCATTTTTATATTTATTTATTCGGAAAGTGGTTGTTGGTATTTGTCAGAAGAAATGTATGTTGAGCAGTTACGGAATATTGGGTAGACACAAAAAAATTGAGAAGAAAAAGCAAACGGAGCACTCTGAGTGTTTGCTTGGAATGATTTAAAAAAATATAAAGAGAGGCATTTGTAATATTTCGCAGCACTGGTTTGAGAGATACATGAGAGGCTAAAGAATGAATGCGAAAATGCTTCACAAGCCGAAGAAACCAATCTGTGAAAAAAGTATAGTATTCAAAATAGAAAGAAATTAGTAAGAAGGATTTAAGTCTTTTAAGGATCCAAAAATCTAACCTTTACTTCAACATTCCTGCTGTATAAGACGAAAGTCTTACCAGAAATAACTAACGATGCCCAGACCGGAATCAGGCTGTGGCGCAGATGACGACGGTTATGATGATGATAAGGTAGCAAGGACCACATTAGTCGGGCAAGTTCTGCCGATCTGCTTGAGCCCTACACACGCGCACAACACCTTATGGACCGCGATGAACATCCGATCTTAGATTTCAAAGGCATTCTGAACTCAAATACATTGCTTAACGGTCAGCTGGCCGTAGATATGTTGGCTGCACAAGATGGCAATCTCATGCTTTAGCCATATAAACTTACTTACTTACGCTGGCGCTACAGTCCGTTGTGAACTTGGGCCTCAATCAACAGTCTCCGCCACCCCGCTCGTTGCTTAGCTAGCTGTCTCCAGTTTGCTTTTGCTTAGGCTTTTTCTCTCAATTGCTTTCTTAGCTCAAGAAAACAACGATTAGCAAGGGTTATTCTTCATCTGATCTCGGCACTGGTGTTATTGTCCGTGTCCGCAAAGTTGTATGCGTCTATTGTGACGTTCTGTCCGAGCCGTCGGTGTTGGGTCCTTCCTCGAAGACAGCATGTACTTCGTTTTTCCCTCATTTACTGCTAAACCCATTTTTGCCGCTTCTGTCTCAATTCTCACAAAAGTGCCACTGACATCACTTTGTGTTCTTTCTATTATATCAATATCATCGATGCGGCGTACGCGAGAAGTTGAACAGATTTTTAGATGAAAGTGACTCTGGTGTTGACGGTGGAGTTCTGCACTATCTTCTCAAGAACGATGTTAAAGAAATCCCACGACAGTGCATCGGCTTCTCTGAATCCTTTTTTGATGTTTAAAGATTCCGTAAGCTCGTTGCCAATCTTGTTGGAGCAGCGTGAGTTCTCCATCGTCATTTTGCACAAGCGAACGAGTTTAAAGGGATGCCAAAACTAAAAATAGCTTTATACAGTTCGTCACTGCAGATGCTGTCATACGCGCCTTAAAATGGATGAAAAAGGTGGTGGGTATCGATTTGGAGTTCATCTGTCTTCTCCAGGATCTGCCGCAACACATTGATAAGGACCAATTAGATTGTTTAAGAAAGGCTTCAGACATTCAAATATTACGACAGAGAGGATCCTGTAGGCGATGTTAAGTAGACTTATTCCTCTGTAGTTGGCGTAGTTTAGAGGTGTAGCCATATAAAGCATTGATGAAATCGAAAAGAAATCAACCGGTTTACAACAAAGCCGCATGTGCTGTAGGCGTACTCGATCAACTAAACTAGTCCATAGTGCACGTATGGGAGTAGGAAGAAAGTCCAAAGTTACTGTTGGGTAACTGTTGAAGCCCTATACATTTTGCTCAAGAATGAAGTTAAGGAAGTCGCACTGCGGACCATCGTCCTCTATAGAGCTATTTTGTCGACAGATATCATAGTCTATTTTTTCGACCATGCTGGTAACGCCTTCACCTAATAATTTGTAATGTATTTATACGAATTGACATTTTTAGGTAGGATGCCAAAACTAGTACAATTATTGCTTTGAAAATCAATGCACGCTGCTTCTTTCAATAAGCTTGTAGGCATCAGTTTGAAGCTCTTCCATGTGCGGTCGATGACGGAATATCTGATTAAAAGATTGTATAAGCATGCTTGTCTTAACTTTGTATAGTTCAGATGATATTTCCTATTCCCGCTGCAATGTTGAGCTGATTTGTCATGGCAAGTATTGAATTCGTGAAGAAATAAGACATTACGATGTAAGAGAAGTCGAAAAAAACGGGCTTGGCAATTCTGTCCGTCTGTCTGTCTGTCAGTCTGTTAATGCACCTACAGCCTTAACCACTGGTCCGATTGACTTTTGATTGAAAATTGAAAATATTGTTTGTATTTAAAAAAAATATTTTTAAACTTGTTTTTTCAAAAAAAAAAAAATTATAATAATTACAAAAAAAAACGCTTCACAGATTTGTTTTTTTTATTTAAAAAATCAACAATTTCTTAAGATATTTAAAGAGATAAATTTTTTTCGGATAAAATGTGTTTTCGAGGTTCATATTTAAATTTAAATTTTTATTTGTTAATTTTAATTACAAAGAGTGGCGCGAGAAGAGCCAAGGCCTAAGTGGATTACTCTCATCAACAATTCTCTAAGTGCGTGTGAAGAATTGAGGGGACCTACAATTTAACGCCGATTCCGAACGGCAAAGTTGAGATGCACTTTTTCATGACAGATAGATACTTTTGGAAGTTTTGTCAGTTCTTCGCAAGAGGCAGTGCCCGTGAAAGATGAAATAAAAAGTATATGCACGAATAGGACTCGAACCCACGACCGACGTTCTGCTAAGCAGGCAACGCACCTTTTTTTCAAACTTCATTTTTTTTTATTCAATTGAACTTAAATCTAGTGATGGGTCAACTCGGTTTGCTAACTCGAGTCAACTCGAGTTAGCCCTTACTCGAGTTAAATCGGTTTTTTTTTTTCAACTCGAGTTAGCTAACTCGGTTTGCCAACTCGAGTTGAACGGTCCAACTCGGTTTGCAAACTCGGTTCTCCAACTCGGTTTGCAACTCGGTTTGAAAATTCGGTTCGCCAACTCGGTTTGCATCTCGGTTTGTAACTCGGTTAGCCAACTCGGTTTGCCAACTCGGTTTGCCAACTCGGATTGCCAACTCGGTTTAAAAATTAAATTCGGTTCGCCAACTCGGTTTGCCAATTAGGTTCAGCAACCCGATTCGCCAACTCGGCAATTGATAAAAAAGACTAGTTTACATGCTTCTAATTTTGTATGTGTTTTTTAATTTTGAGTTTACATATTGTATACAAGGCAATTAATTACCAAGTGGTAGAATTTCATTATCACGGATGGCATTGATAAACCTAATTATTCCATTTTTATATGTTTTCTAGACAGGTTTTCGGGCATATCCGGCATTATTCAGAACGAAATATATATATAGCGACCTAGAATCGTACGTTATATTTCTATTGAGCCATTGACATTCTACTTTCATCAGCGGATGGCAGAGATTTTGACGGATTAAAAACTTGGTATTTTCGTTTTTGTTTTATATTTTCTAGAGCGATTTTCGGGGCAATCCGGTAACATTTTGAACAAAATATTCCTCTAGCGACCTAGATTCGTACATTCAACTGCGGATGGCAGAGATTTTGACGGATTAAAAAACTGGTATTTTCGTTTTTTTTTTTTTAAGTTTCAAACCGAGTTGGCAAACCGATCTGCAAACCGACTTGGCGAACCGAGTTGGCAAACCGAGTTGCAAACCGAGTTGCAAACCGAGTTGGCGAACCGAATTCTCAAACCGAGTTGCAAACCGAGTTGGCGAACTGAATTTTCAAACCGAGTTGGCAAACCGAGTTGATTTGTTCAACTCGGGTTGGGCAAACCGAGTTGCAACTCGGTTTGCAAAAAACTAACTCGAGTTAACTCGGTTTACAAAATTTACGATTCGGCACATCACTTAAATCTACTTACGTGCTAGACAAAAATGTGAAATTAGCCTAATTAATTCTACTTATATATAACTTACTGGCCCTAATCGGGGGCTTTAAGCAATTCATTATTCTTAAAATTAATGCCTTTTTTTGTTATTTTTTTTTTATTAGAAAATTTAAAAAAAAACTGATGCCAATGCCTTTTTTTGGGGGTTTTACTTACATGCTAGGGTCCTTAAAATAAAACTTAAAATTACCTATTCTACCTACAAACTACTTTAAACTAGAACAGTTTGGTTAGAACCTAACCACTAATCTAATGTTTTTAATTTAATTTTTGATGTTGTTTGTGGTTTGAGTTTTCAAATACAGGGGTTGAATCAGGGGTTTTTATTTGTTCCCAATATTTCAGAGGCGGCACCAAGAACGGCTACTTTACAATGTCACACTGTGGACGGAATTCCCTGGGTGGTCTGCCTTAAAGCAGTTAAAAGATACCGTTAAACATTTGGCGCAAAAGGTCTATTTCGTTGTCTTCATATCTGGCGATGGGTCGTCTTTATTAAATCGTTCCCAGACTTGTATTTTTTAAGGACCTTTTCTCATCGTGGTTTCCCAGCCTGAATGAAAACTTATTTGATTAAATCCAAGAACTGGAACTTACCTGAACGTGTAGGCACAATAGATACCTATGTTTCAATAAGTAAGAATAGATCGTCCTATAAAAGCAGAATGAGTAAGCAAACGAAACAGTAGAAATATGAACACAAGTACCTTTTCAAATTCGTCTCATCCCTTTTATTTTTGTCCTTCAAATTTATAGAAATCAATTTCCAATAAGCTTCCACTGTCCTGAACAACTAAACCTTATGAAATAACTCCTTAGATTCTATTTACAGTTTTTAAACCACTCAACATATGTGTTGAGACTGTTTCAATGTATTTAGAAAAGGTAACCACTTTTCAAATCGTTCCCAAAACTTCACAAGATAAACATTAACCAAAGCGAAACTGTTTTTGCTATTTCTGCTCGATTAAGCGAACCACAAGACCTACCTACGCACGTATAGCCAGCTAAGGGTTATAATTGAAAACTGAAATGAATATTTGATCCATTTTATGTTATTTTCATTCAAATAAGCAATATTTTCTTCAAGAAAATGCTTTATAGCCAGAGCCCGTCAGGCGGGTTCTTTAAAAACACATAAAAGTAAATTAGACTCCGAAAATATATTTCATGGGTCTACATTTTTGTTTTTAATAATAATTTTACATTTAAAAGGATAATTTGCTTTTATTACAGAAGAATTTGACGATATTATTTTTGTTGTTTTTTTTAAAGCCAGTACGCAGTAAAATGTCTGCAAGTACTTACTGCAGACTGCCTAACCTTCATAAGTTACTTGATGATGATTTTTCTGTATAAAATTTAAATTTAAGGAAAAATATGTTGAGCACGAAAATAGCATTTCGGTGAATTAGAAATTTGAGGAAAATCGTTTCAAAATGTCGTTTAAGCTTGTCGTAAAAATGTCTGCTATTGTATTTTGGCTTTTTTTATATAAACACCGGCGGACTTGACCTTTTGTCTTCATGACAATGTTAAGGGCTTTTTTACTTTTAAGGATGTGGTCTTGGAAAGACGACAAGCCTCGGATACGGACGGATCTACTGATGAAGAACCTTACAAACGAAAGAATATAACGCCCAATAATAGAACTCGCGCAGCCTAACAACAAACAGAAGCCTTCGTTTAAAAATTTAACAATTTATTTTACTTTATTTGCAAACAATAATGTTATTTTTATATAAACTGATTTAGCGACGCGTTTCAGAACACTTGTTCTTTACTTGTTTGTAAACAGTAGCCCGAAGATGGAACAAGTGTTCTGAAACGCGTCGCTAAATCAGTTTATATAAAAATAACATTATTGTTTGCAAATAAAGTAAAATAAATTGTTAAATTTTTAAGTAAAAAACAACCCTTTTATTTAAAAATAAACATAAAAACACAGAAGCCTTCGATTTATTTAACTTATATAAAAGCCATCTAAGAAATTAAATGGGAAGGGACAGGCAAGAGAAAACTAAAACCCATGACATTTCTACGGCGGCTTTCACCGCCAATACCATACATTCGGGTGCGGATTTGTCGTTGGAGGCTTCCATACGTTCTTCACCCGGAATACGTTTCCACCAAAGATACTTTCTACTAGCTCGGATTCAGGGAAATCGACTTTGTTGCAGGGCAGACTGTCATAGCTAAAGGGACATGGAAATCTCTAGACCAACCTACCATATTTCATAATCACTAGTAATTGCCAGGTCTTTTACCGAAAGCGTCTCGAATAACCTCCTAACATTGCCAAGAGGCCTCTGCTGTGCTGGATTTGTACTTAGTTATCTCTCATCACTTCAAGTCGACCAAGTATTGCTTGATCTTCAATTGCATAAGAGCTCTCAAGTTCAACTCTTAGAAAGTGAACGCTCTCGTCAGCATAATGATAAGGTGGAAGACTGTTTGAAGAAGTCACACGAAAGCGCATTGACTTGTCTGAAACCCTTCGATCCGTCGCATCTTTTTTAAAACTCGGACGAGCTTCTTCCCCGCACTGTTTACTGCACTAAGCCGTGAAGATATTATTTCTACACAGGGCCTTCTTCTTCTTCACCCACATTCACTCTGACTTTCTTAATGATATTAAGGCAACATTTTTGAAAATCTTTCTCTCATCAAGCAATGGAATTTGGAATATTGAAGTTGCCAGGAAATCATACTTTAGCTTAAGCTAACGCATGGTCGATTCGGTTTGTATATAAATTCTTCGTTATAATACTCCACCATCCTATACCTCTCAGCATCATCGGAAGTTCAGTGTGCCCTTAATGCAGATAACAGCCAGAAAATCATCGATTGGCATGAAAGCGATAGTTTACTTAACTCACTTAAGGTTGTGCTACAGTCCTTTATAGACTTGAGCCTCACCCAACAGTCTCCGCCAATCAGCTCGGTCCCTAACTAACTGTTTTCAGTTTTACACTCCAAGTTGATTGAGATACTCGTTCACTTGACTCCATCACCTGAGTGGCAGTCGGGAATGGTGTTGCAGCCTTTTCGGGGTGAAGAATTGATCCAACCATCTGCACTAGATCCGTGTCGTTGTACAACACGTTAAGTTCGCTGTTGAATCTACTTTCGCCACTCTCCATCCATGGAGATGGCTTGAAATGACGACAGAACGTAGTAAACAAGCACAATCTTGTAGTACGGTAAGAAAGCGAACCCTGTAATGTATCGATTCTTTCTATTTATGGTATTAATTTCTATCCATCGAATCTTCTAGATCTGGTGATAGACCCTACTTGCTGTAAACGTCAATTAATTTAAGGCATCGTTTGCCTTCGAGTCCTGTGAAACACTAGTTGGTGTCTCGAGAAGTTCAACCTTCGAATCATTTCTCCAATTCTATCATCAGAGAAAAAGTTCATGCCAATTTCCAAAAACGAAAACGAACAAAAATGTTCAGGCTTCCTGTCGTTAGCACAAAAACAGAAATGCTAAACGGATCCATATTCCACTGTTGCCCTGCTAGGCCGAAGGGTAATGGTTGCTCGTATTCTGTTTCTTGACTTTTATTCAAAAATTTACATCGAAAAAAATAAGAAATAAAAGTAATGTAGCCCCCTAAGTAACGTAACCTTAACATTTCATTCGAAGGATAATAAAATCAAAAAGTACATTATTCATGAACTCGAACAAGGACAAGTGAAGAGAAATTATGTTCCTGCCTTGTCCTCAACCGCAGTTCGTTTCACAACAAAACAAAACAAAGAATGAAAAAAATATCCAGAAGAACATAATGTTGTTTCTCTTCCTCTCGACTGTCACCTTGAACACCTACACATTTCCATTCAACAACAATATAAGGACACCGTATGGCTTGTTAAGGATGTTAATTTTTTCCTCTCATTTTTGTTTTTTTTTGTCTGGTTTGCGCCTCCTGTTTAACAATTTTCCACCTTTGGTTTGCATTCCACGTACTACACATTACATTTTTAGACCAATAAACACATGCTAAAGAAGTTATGGTGCTAAATGGGAAGCTTGAATTTCTGGTGTTGGTAACGAAGGCTACGAACTGCACTATTTGCTAAAGGTACTGGTGCAAAATTACATTAATTTTCGTGTGTAATTGCATTTGCTTAGTGTTTCATAGTGAATAATGAGGGCGCTTTTCTATGGAAATAGCATTAAAAGGATGTTAGGAAGAAAATATGGAAATAAGTGCTTCTAAAAATAATTAGAATTGCTTTGGAAGCTGTTATGAGTTATTTTATGAATTTGACATGACGAAATATAAAATCTAAGTTGGCTTATTATTTTCCTCTTTAACGAGAGGAATGAACTTTATTGTATTCCGAATTTTAAGCGGAGTGAATGCTTTATTAAAAGCACTTTCAGTTACTGCTATTTAAACAATTTGTTAAATTAATTTTAGAACATTTATTGTTTGTTAGAAGGATTGAAAATAGTAAGAAGCCTTTGCGAGAATTTCGAGCTTAACATTGTACCGGAGAGTTAAAGGCTTAGTTGCAATTGATTCCCGGATCCGTAAGTGGGAACTGGTAGGATTATCGTCCAATAAGAGCATCATGGATTTAAAGAGCATTGAAAGATTCGTTGTTTTCGAGCAGTCGCTAACATATTTCTCAAATCTCTCGCGTCTGTCTTCAGATACTGAATAGCGATCAACGACTGTCGAGATGACAGAACAGTTCAATATTCACCAAATATGGTGCCGGGTCATAAAAACATTCCGGGGGATTGTAAAGCTGATGAGCTCGCCGAAAATGAGACAGTTGGCAGTATAAGAATAAACCACTTGCTACATGTTAAACAGTATGCTTTAGAATCAACAAATGCCAGATGTTCACAGGGAACTACCTGCCTAGCAATAAAATAAATAAGGCCAAGCTTGGACCTGAAACGGTCGAAATTGGAGTCATATGTGAGCGACACTAACTCATAGAAAGACATGCCATGAGGTTTGGGGCCTTCTCAAATGCTTTATATGGAAACTGCATGGACGAGGAGGTTAAGAAAACAGTCCAACACCTCCTCTGTACATGTCCGGCATTCTCCAGCAGCATGGTTACTCCTTCGAAAATACCAGTGAACTTGCAACGATCGACATAAGATGTCTCTCCCATTTCATAAATAGTACAAATTGGTTGTCAAACAGCATAATCTTGGTGGCCGATTGCCGTCGCCAAAACGTGAAATAACGCGATGGCAGGACGGGGCTTGTTGCCCGGTTTTGCTAGAATCACATATCTCGTTCGCCTATTGGCATTTCCGACAAAATATGGACCTATTGACAGTATAGCACATCAAACAGTCACTTTTTCTAGATGCAATGGCACTTCATCAGAAACACTTGTTCTTGCAGCAGCAATATTTTCGACTGAACGTGCACTGCAACATCAGTAACGCTTCCACTCTCTTCGAATATGCGCGAAAACTGGCTTCGTTTGAACTACTACTTTTTAAGTAAATTTTAATTATTTAAACTCGTTGTTCCGTTGTAAATCTATCCATTATCGTAAAGGGCAAACATTCAACAAATATTATGATTCTCCTCTCTCCTTTTCTGCTCGTAGAGATAAGGAAAGAGGAGCACAAACTTCTCAGAATGAACAAAATTGAGCACGAGAAGCGCGCGATCGCTGAGAAGGAAAGATGTCACAACAGGAACGAGGTTGGATAGTTAAAAAAAAGGCAAAACAACCTATCTGGGATCTTACACCTCGAACCGAAGCTTTAAGAGACCAGCATGGGAATATCGTAGTAGAACCACAATAAAGTGCTGATAATAAGAACTATACAAAGCAGCTGAAGATGATTTGGTTAGCAATATGCACCTGCTTATCTGCAAAATTTGTTCGAAGGAAAGCATGTCTGACGAATGGAACCTCACCATCGTATGCCGCAATCCTCCAGAAAGGAGAACCCCTGAACTGCACCAGCTAAAAGGGGTAAAAGTCTCCTAAACATTGAAGCATTTCGTCACAAACCTGATAGGTCCTTATCAGTGTGGCTTCTGATCCGGAAAATCCACCATCGATCAGATATTCACTCTACGGCAGATCTTTAAGAAGACCCATGAACTTCAAATCGATACCTTCCACCTTTTCATCGAATTCATCCAAGAAAAACTCGTCCGTCTGTGTAATATGACTAACGCTGTTCCATCATGGTCTGAAAAAACCTAACAGATTTATTTTATGGCAAAAAACATTTTAGACAAAGTTATTTCTTCAACATAATTCTTGAAAAGATTGTGCAAAACTTCAACGTCAACCCCATAGGAACAATTTTTCAAAAGACCGTCCAGCTACTAGGATACGCTGACGACATTAACATTATTGGAAGAACACAGCGTGATGTCAGTGGAGCGATCGTGAACCTTGAGTAGGATGCTAGGAAGTTGAGTCTAGCTGTTAACGAGGGCAAGACCTAGTTACTGCTGTCAACAAGAATGGGGCAACAATCATCACCGTCTTGGAGCTAACGTCAGTAGAGACAGATTTAACTACGAGGCTCTGCTATAAACTCAGACAACTACACCAGCGCTGAAATCAAACGAAGAATCACTTTTACCAATCGCTGCTTCTTTGGGCCAGCATGGGAAGACAATTAAGTAGTAAAATCCTCTCTCAAGCAGTGTCACTGTACCCTTATCCTCCTCCTCCAGTCCTCATGTTTGTGCCGAGACATGGACCATGACAGCATCAGATGAAAACGTTTTGGGGTGCTTCGAGAGAAAAATTCTTAGAATGATTTCTGGTACCGGCTGCACAAATAGAGAATGGAGACCAGGATTGAATCAAGAACTGTACGAGCGATACTGACCTAGCCAGAAAAGTTAAGGTACAATGACTTATAGATGGCATAAGACGAAATTTGCGACTCAGGTGTAGCACACAGGTGGATGACGCCCTAAACCAACTTGGTGTGCGGAACTGGATACATCTAATGACCGAACTGGCCTAGAAGCGCTTTTCGAAGTAGTCGATGTCAATCAAACATTGCGAATATGTATCAGAAAACGGAAGCTATCACTTTTCCAGCTGATGCAACAGTCTTTGATTTTTTCAGAACATGCTTGCTGAATAGAGTCCACTGTTTCGAATGTGACATGGCATTTGGTGTGCAGCAGTCGATCCACCGACTTTGACGAATTAACGCAGAAAATCCTTCGGAGTAAACAGCTTCAAACACTACTCCGAAGTTGTCAACGGTCCGCCGACAGCTTTCTTTTGCCCGAACGTTCATATTGGTTACAAAAACCTGAGCTTTTGAAACATGTACTGTCTCAGCTTTCTCACGTAATTTCAATACGCGGTATGCCAATAAAATATCGCGGATATTAGTCATAATACCTTTCGTTGAAACTTGTTAACTTCCCAGAGGAAGTTATTGTAATGGGGTCGATTTTATGTTTTTGTCCCGCTTCCACACGTCGTCATCAATAGCAATCTTCAAATAGTCCTACGTAGCAGCAATTAATCTAGGACTTTGACGCTCCTATAGTAGTTATTTTCCTCATGTTTCCATCTTGAGTATCTATCACTGATTAATTTAGAGGCTCATGTTCTTAAAATATTGGATTTGAAAGATTTAATGATGCCCACCCTGTACAAGAACTTGTTTGCTAAAAACATTTAATCATTTAAGGGGAGGGTACATTTAAAAACAACGTAACAACTATACTAATATTAATTTTCTTGACGTTTTTCTCGTTCCAGATAAATACAATTCAAATTTGTAATCTTGCCATTCGTCTCGAATCCGCCGACTTGATTGTTGCCGCACAAAAAAAAGTATTAACACAAATTTTCGCACAAAAACTAGCCAAAACAGTAAACAAATATTACATCCCACGAAACACGAATCGAGCAATTCTCCAGAGAATTACTTCACGCGCGGGTAATTTTTACAAATTATCAAACAGAAAAAAATTTAAATAAAAATAAAACAAAAATCGAGTTCCGTTTCGGTGAATGAATTAAAGTTTTCTCAATGCAGTCGTGCAAAAGTTAATAAATAAAATCCGAGAAAAAAAATTAAACAAAACAAAACAAAAAAAAATATTCTCAACGTCGTTATAGCTGTCGAAAACGCGTCCGTCAACGTTGTCCGTTGTCATAGAGCAATTTGGAAGCTATCATCCGCTAAGAGCGTACGAGCTTCAAAGTCCAAGCAAATCGCATCTTCAGTAAATTCGAAAAAAAAGTGAAAGATAAAAAACAAGCGCGCGTAGAAAAATCTCTAATTAGCACCCACATTGTGCTGTGTTTTGTTGATGGAAAATTTCAGCTTGGCAAATCTCTTGGGTATCATCATCATCGTCGTCGTTAAACATGAAATATTTTTAATTAATTTCTTAATTTGTTGCTATTGTTGTGGTAGCAGCGTTTGCCTACAGCGCATTTGCCGTTCTACAAATCGTTGTACTGCGTGTCATCGTGGTGCAACTAAAATCATAATTAAAAGTGAAAAACATTTTCCAACAACAACTTCATCGTCGTCCCTGGTTGAAAGACAACGACGGCAACACTTATTGTTGCTAGTTAGTGTGCAATCAATTATTATTCGGTTTTCATTGTTTCCAAATTGGTCTTGCTGCAATCAACAAATTGAAATACCACCACCGACATACAAACGACATCTAACGAACGGTGTTCTTAATAATCATCAAACCGGAGAAGCTCACTTCCCCCAACAATTAAATTAAAAGAAAAAAAAAAAACGAAAACCAATCAAAACCAAAATAAAAAAGATTTAAAAATAATTTCGACCCGTCAAAGCGATTTAATAAAAAACCGCCAACCTGGAACTAATGGAATTAGAGAACATTGTGGCCAATACGGTCTACTTGAAAGCAAGAGAAGGTGAGTTATTAGTTTTTTTTTCTGTACCTAGATCCTTGTATGTATTTTTGTTTGATGTCCGTGTGGCCGTATTTTTAATATTTAATCTGTTAGTGGTTTTGGAAGATTGATGTGGGTCTTAGCTTAACTCTTGTACCAATAGTGCGGTCTTCCTGTCTATATATATAAAAGAACATCCTAATTTTTGTGTTCGTTCGCTAACCGGGCACACTGGTTGACCGATTTTTCTAATTTTTTCTCTAAATGCAAAAGGTTTTAGGGTAGAAGGTCTAGCAAAAATAATATGTATACTTTTCAAATCACAAATGGTTCCATTGTTAAAAAATGTTAAAAATTTTGTATTTCGCACTACAAAAAAAAAAAACTGATCAATATACGAACACTCAATTTAGTTTGAAAATTTTGTCAAATATATTTTTTTTCAATAAAAAAATCAAAAAAAATGTCAGTGAAGAAAAAAAATATTTGACAAATATAATTTTTCTTCGACAAAATAAATGTCAGTGAACCTAGGAAATTATATTTGAACTAGCTGACCCGGCAAACGTTGTTTTGATATATATAATTTCTAGAGTATGAAAATATGTATGTTTATCTTATTTATTTTTAGTGGATACGTATTTGTTATTTATAACGTTTTGAATGTTGATGGAATGTGCCATTAAAAAAATTTAATCAACACTAACAAACTGGAGGTATTCCACGTATAATTATTGTCTGAATGAAAAACATGATGTGCTAAAATTTAAGCCACAAACAGACATTATTTAGCTTTGAGTCAATAGTCATTGCAAATGCCAATCTGATGGGGAATTGAATGCTTTCAAATTGAAATGTGCCAGTTGCTTACGAAAAAACCGTTTTGCGCATAAAGCATTGCCACAATTGAATTGGTTGCTCGACAACAATACTACGTTAAGGACAATAATAAAATTGCATTGGATTCAGAATATTTGCGCAAACTATTGAGCCGAAGTTAAACGATCAACAAAAGTACCTATGTGTATGACACCATTAGATATGCAAGGTGTGATCAGTCGAGTGGTGGTATATATTTTTGTGATGCACCCGGTGGAATGGGGAATCATATTTGTAGAAAGGGTTGGCTCTTTCTGCTTCTGGAGTTGTGAGCACATTATTAGACATAAAACTGAAATTACAATATTTCAAAAAAGTTGGTAATGGCCGAATATTTGTGTGGGATGAGATCACAATGGCGCACAAAAATTTATTTGAAGCCTTTAACCGCAACTTGATGAATTTGGAGCTCTGAATCTTTTTGTTGCTGAGGACAAACTCGATTATACCACGGTCAACTGCTGCAGACGAATGGGGTCGTTTAAAAACTTCTATTTCAGGAAACTTACATTGGCCAATTACTGAACATTAAAGAGAGAGTGGCGCGACTGATCTTGAAGAGCCAAGGCCTAAGTGGCTTACCTCATCAATAATTCTCTGGGTGCGTGTGAAGAATTTAGAGCACCTACAATTTAACGCCGATTCCGAACGGCAAAGTTGAGAAGCACTTTTTCATACTCTTGATACTCTTGGAAGTTTTGTCAGTTCTTCGCAAAAGGCAATGCCCGAGAAAGATGAAATAAAAAACTTTGGGCACGAGTAGGTCTCGAACCCACGACGTTCTGCTTAGCAGCCAACGCACCTAACCACTAAGCCACGGACACTATTGGACATTGGAAATGGAATAATTTCACTTGATTCTGAAGGCCGAATTTCACTTCCAAACAATTTTTATTGTAATGCAAATCCACGGAATGAGTTGATTCAAGATGTCTTTCCAAGCATTGAAGCATTGAGTTGAAGTGCAATAATGGCTGGTACAGATTAAAGTCTTTCTAAAATCGATGCAACAATTTATTTTGAACTAGACAAATAAATGCATAATTTTTTGCCCACAAGTCGTTTGAGTGGTTTGACACAATTACAAATGAAAACGATGTAGTAAATTTTACAACGAGACGGAGTTTTTGAATTTTTTTGCATTTATGCATTTATGTACCAGGACTGCCTCCACATTTTTTAACTCTGATGGTATGAGCATTACTATGTTTCGGGACATCAATCAACTTAAACTTTACAGTACTACAAGACTAGCCGTGAAGAAGTCAATGGCATACGTCTTTCCTGTTCGACTTGAATTCCCTGAAAAATAAATAAGACGCAAGGTCAATCTTTAAAAATATGTGGTTTTGATTCAGAAATTTCTTTTTTTCCTCATGGTCAACTATACAAGGTATCCTGTAATTTGTCTGCCATATACTTTGGGATGTGATTCTTGGTCATATTCTTAGAAAATAATCCTTCTAAGACAAAGTTACTTTTCATCACTTTTTGACGATTAAAAAAAGGCTAACTTTGTATTTAAGTGGTGTTCAATTTTTCTTGCCCGAGCAAAGTGTTGACTTTAAGATATTTTTTTTTTCAAATAATGCGTAAAGAACATAAAGTTTTCTTATTTTTACCTTATGAACAAAAAAATTAGCAAATAAAATCTCATTGATAAACAAAAACCCATACATTTTATAATACTTGGGAAATCTAAAACAGCTTAGAACATCGAATTTAGGTTTTTTTTGTCAATATTTCTATTGCAGCACTTTATAATATCCCAATAATTGTTAGTTTTAAGAAAATTTATAACATTGTGCAATCCTGAAGAGGGTTAAAAGCATACTTATGCCTATACCTGGCTTGCTGTCAAAATCCTAATTACCTTACCTCTTCTCAGGGAGCTAAATTTGGGGAAGATATGTTTAATGGGTAAATTAACTAAAAAAATTATGTAAAAGAATTGAAAAACGAATAGATTATTCATCAGATTAGCAAATACAGGCATGATTTTTCTAAGAATATTGTTCATTTCTGCCTATCCATCGATTACCGTATTCTTCATCCTGCCAATCTCTAATTTCCCAACCGTTGTGGGCCGAAGCCCTGCGAAGCGGGCAGGGGTTTTGCTAGTTCTAAATAAAGCTCTAGTTCATCTTCGATACTATAAAGAGTATGCAATCAGCAGGTGTCAATTATAGTTTGGGTTGTTTTGGAGATGACTTTGACACTGTGTGCTTAAAGGATCTATTCCTTAACCTGAAGAGAGTTTGCATAAGATGTTATGACTAACGATGTGGCAACTTTTGAACTAACAAATGGTCTACATCAGCGGTTAATTCGCCGAACGCCGATTTTCTTTTGTATAAACATTCTCATTTCTGATATACCTATATCCTTATCAAGTCATGAGCTCTGGCGAGCCGATAAGTACTTAGAAAAATCGCCCTAAGTTTGAAATCAGTAGCGTTCCCTTACAAAGTAACTTCGAGCAGATTCAGCAATACTCTCATGACTCGGAATTAAAAATTAATGTCCAGAAATGAGAGACAGTTCTGCACATTAGAACTGAGAGCTATGACGCCGAGAAAAAGTTTGATCTTTAAGGCGTTTTGTAGGAACGACGAATAATTTTGAAAATCCACGCTTGAGTGGCTTCATTCAATCAGATGCATTGCTATATTCAATTGATGCGTTTGATGCAGGACAATTTGTAGAATAGTCTTTTCGCAAGAAGTTTTGACCTTGACTTTTGCCGATGAACAAAATTTCTAGGACTTGTACAAGATAAAAAATGTGCACGACTGGGTCGTACGAACTTGCTCCTGCATGCTAAAACTAAATATTTATGATTACTTAAATTGCAAAAGGTAGTGTTAAAATAAGAGATATACTTTAAGTAATTCTGATTACACTCTTACTTACAGCTTACACTTAACTCAAAAAAAAATATATATATATAAAAATAATTAGAATTTATTAAAAAAAATTAAAATTTGGAAATGTACCTCGTATATACATTTCATTCCAAAAATTTAAATGCCGAACAAATTCAAACCTTATTCTTGATTTATTGAATTTTTTTTTTGAAAATCGTCGGAGCCGTTTTTTTTTAAATTAATTTTTTATATATAAAATTTTTCAAAAATATCCTAAAATTAATTTGGGTATGCAGTTTTCAAGACCATGTAAATATACATATTATACTCCAATTTGGATTTTTAAAATTGATCCGTTTTTGAGATACAGAATTTTGAAAAAAAAAGTTAAAAATATTTTTCAAAAATCCAAAAAAAAATTTGAAATTTTTTTGAAAACAAAATATTATTTGAACAATATATACGTACTTTCGAAAAAAAACTTACGCTGATCGGACTTTCAGTTTTCGAGAAAATCTAATAACAAAAAAAACGGTTCTATGGGAGGTACCGTTTTGGAGCAATACAAAATTTTTTTTTTTACATAAAACACATGAATGTTGAAAAAAATTAAACTCGAGGAAGTTTAAAAAAAATCGTTCGGGCCGTTTTTGTGAAAAAAATAAGTTTTGGTTTTTGACCAAAAAAATCGTATGGTGGCTACCCTAAATTTTGATCTTAAAACAAAAATAAAAAAATTGGGATATGACTTTTTGCTCAAACCTCTAATTTTCAAATTTGAAGTCAATCGGACCAGTAGTTAAGCCTGTAGATGCCTGTAAACTTTCCGACAGACAGACAGACGGAATCGCCGGACCCACTTTTTTCGACTTCTCTATCATCGTAATATCATACCTCATCCTCATCTCAAATTTTTTTTTTTTTACGAATTCAAAACTTGCCATATATTCTATATGTCGCAAGTAAAAACGGAGTCGGAAAACCAACAAAGAAGAAAGAACGAAAAAAGCAACATATGCTTCCTCTCATTACGTCTCCAAAATCAATGCAATGTGTTCCAAGCGAAAATTTAAAAATCAAAGAATTCTTAAGTACTTACTTACTTATGGTGGCGCTACAATCCAGGTCGGACCAGGGCCTCACCCAACAAACTTCTCCAGCCAGCTCGGTCCCTGGCTAACCGTCTCCAGTTTCGCACGCCAAGTTGGTTCAGGTCCTCTACCACTTGTGTGCTCCACCACTGTGTTGCGGTCTTCCTCTTCTGCGACGTCCTTCCGGATTGGATTCGAAGACTCTACGAGCCGGAGAATTATTTTCCATTCGCTCAACATGACCCAACGATCTAAGTCGTTGTACCTTTTCTGGCTAGGTCAGTGTCGCTGTACCTACAGCTCGTACAGTTCTTGGTTGAATCTTCGTCTCCATTCTCCATTAACGCAGACAGGACCAAAAATCACTCGAAGAATTTTTCTCTCAAAGCAGCCCAAAGCGTTTTCATCAGATGTTGTCATAGTCCATGTCTCTGCACCATACATGAGGACCGGGATGATGAGGGTTTTGTAGAGTGTCACTTTAGTTTCTCGGGAGAGGACTTTACTGCTCAATTGCCTTCTAAGTCCAAAGAAGCAGCGAGAATTCTTAAGTATGCTGACTAAAAGAAAACGTAATCTCAAACAGACAGCCCTAAAATCCATTGACTCTTTTCTATAAATTCATAAGCTGCCCTTAACTGTCGATCATTTTATATGGAGATGGCACAGCAGTTCAATATTTGCCTCGCCTTCTGGGTGACAGGCCATAGGGAGGACATTCATGGAAATTATAAATCTGATGAACTGCTAAAAATGAAACTAGGAGGGAAGGAAAAAAGGTTGACAAACCTTTCACGACGTGTTAGTCATACTCAAGCAAACCGCCATCAGAGATTGTAACCACCGATGGCATAAGATCGTCACTTCCTTGGTCAGATCTGGCTTAGCGTCGATCCCAAAGGAACAAGACTGCATAAGCTCTCTAGTAGGTGTCTAACTGGACAGTGCGTAGAGGACGTCATGCTTAACGACTTGGCATCTTCTGATTTGATTTCTGCAGGAAATGCATAGATAAAGAGAAAGAGGAAACAATTCCTTATTTGCTATGTTTATTCCTCGCACTTTCCACTTCCATAAGAAGGAGCTTTACTGCAATGACACCAGTGAACTGATCAGCACTACTCGCAAATATCCTCTTTCTAACATTAACCTCATTCAAACAATAATTTTTACTAAATGTATTTGTTAACGTCATCTTGTGAAAACCAATGGACTTACGCATGATAAGCGATAGCAAATCCAAACCAAAAATACATTAATAAGTTATGCCCATAAAAGACAAACAATAATCATTTTCATTTAAAAACTCTTAAAACAGGCCGCGATAAGTTCTCAACACTTTTTTTTCCTTTTCTTATATAATTTGTTTGCAATAATCATACAATTAAACGCCTATTAGATGATAAGACAACCTCAACCCCTGACTAATCACGTCAATATGAGCGTGATGAATTGATTGAACAATTTCTGAGTGTTTTTTATGTATGCATTGTTTTCCAAATTAAAAATAAATTCCATTCTCACTTTTAAAGCTTTCAAAATCAGGTTAATAGGCTGACTTATACATTTTTTTTTCAACTAAATTGCACACAAGATTGCCTTTCATTGAGTTTGAAATTACAAAAGCCTAAGAGCACAAAAACAAAGAGCAAGGATGTTTCAGAATATAGAGTTCCTCAGGGTTCTCATCTTACAACTCATTTGTTAGTTTTTCTTAGAAACACATTCTTGGTATTTGTTCCACCAGGTTTTTTGTTCAGTGTGTGCCATTCTACCCCTCAAACTATCCACATGAAAAAAAGCCTCTCCGCCCCTCTTTCAAATCAAATCTACAAACCAAACCTCACTGCAATGGTGTTGTATTCTAATTAATGACGCGTTGAAAATTGTGCATGCACAAAACTTTGTGTATTATTGTATGTTTTTCTATTTTAGTCTTTTTATATTGCTTTCGACAACCTCCGTGATTAATTGATTAAATGAAATGCGGTTTCGCTGTGTAGCGCTGAGACTCATCGAAGTGCGAGGCTTACCACAATTGTTTTGGTTGTCCTGCGGCATGCCAATGAAAGACGTGAATAGATTTCAAAATGATTATTATTCGATGTCAAAGTGTATTTAGAAATGGAAAAGGTTGTCTTTTGTAACTCTTTACAAAGTAGTTGCTGGAGGTGCAATGTTATCTTGAGGATTTTCAATTTAATCTTTTTGATCATGAGGATGAATAACTTGTTGAATTTTGAAAACCTTTAAAGTCATATTCGCCATTTACATGATGGCCCTGAGCCTGTCACTTCATTCATGACATTTCTTTTTTTTTTTTTGTCTTTTCATGGCAAACAATCTCTTCCTTTGTAATCGTAACCAAAGTCGACAGCAGTGGTGTTCGTGTTATTAATCTTCATCTTGACTTCTGGTACTGTTTAAAGTTCATTTTATTCTTTTTCTCATTTTTCGCAGTAAATCTGCTTTGGAGGTTATAATTGAACGTCTTTTAATATTGTTATCGCTAAAAAGAATTTATATTTCCATCCAATTAGGACTGGAGAATTCGTTTCACGCTTCTCTTCAAATTGACTTTTATCTTCAAGAATAGAAGAGCAAACAAAGTGTAGAAGGTCGTTTCTTTTCTCTGTGTTCTTGCAGAAACGAAGTTTTCGTTTAAAAATGCAAAAATGAATAATGTACTTAAGGAAGTTTGAAAATCTTGCTGCGTAGAGTGTTTCCAATGAGAATAACAAATTATTTGAGTTATTTTAAAACTTTATTATCGGCTTGAAGTTCAACCAAAACACTGACACGGCATTCACCACGAATGTGTTGGTCAACATTTTTGCACTAAACTTGTTATTACCTGCCTACAGGGGCAAGAATTACGACCGAGAAATAGAGTTGAAGCTCTTAAAGTTGCGGCCACCAACTCAATCCGAATAATGGTAGAAAAGTCGCTATATAAAAACATGATAGAAGGCCAAAACATAAAAAAAAGTGCCTGCTCCTTACCTCTACGCAATGAACATCAGTTGCCTACCCCATCCCCAGTCTATAGTTCAAGACAAAAGGAGTTGTTCAGAGTGAAAAACTTAAGTCGTTTCTTTCGACTGGCATTATTTGGGAGTGGTTCGACCAGCTTAGGCTTTCGTAGTCATAGTAGAGTCTCTATGGGCTCCTCATCTGTTCCCGTATCAAGTTCAGAACTTGAGAAACGGTTTGGGCAAAAAATCCTCAAAATATTTCTGAGACATCCATCATCATCAAGCTATTCAAGCTATTCTTATGACAGTGTCTGTAAATTTCCAACACGGATTTAATATTGGATAGGAACAGCCGTAGCTTGGTCTTAAAACTCAAAGAGTTACTTCTCCACATTTTGGACATCATTCGGATTCCGCTGTTTACGTCCAGCTCAGTTCTGTCACACGTACAGACAATAGTCCCAAAATATTGAAAATCCTCTACCGATTGTTCAGAAATATAAACTGAAGCTTAACATTGAAAAACGGGTGAGAAAGGCGTGTGCCGCTTTCTTCGCCTGCAATAAAACCTGTGGCAAAAAGGGGGGGCCACCAGTCAAAAATGATAAAATGGACATAGGTACACAGCGGTTGTAAGACCGATACTTGTTTTTGGTTTCATTGTTTGATGGCCTGCTCTCAGCAAAGCTTACATAGTAAACAAGCTAACAAAGCATTTCTCTGCTTGCGTAGGGATATCAGGGGCAATCAGGTCCTGTCCAACGGATGCACTTAACGTCACACTGGACCTTTTTACGATTGACCTCCTTATTAAATATCAGGTGTCCTGCAGTATGTTGAGACTCAAAGAAAACTAGATCCTACGGGCACTGCAACCAAACAAGCCTGATACCATCAGACACCCTATCCACAACCACCGATTACTGTATCCCTACCCTAAACACCTAAAAGAAGTTTAGAGTCGTGCTCCTGTCGAGAATCAACTGGGAGCAAGGCGATGTGACGGAAGACTTCGACACAATTATCTTCACGGATGGTTCGAAGATGAAATGCGGTGTTTGTGCAGGTGTCTTCTGTGAATCTTTTAGATTTCAAAATCCTATAGACTTCCCGATTTTGCCAGTGTATTCCAATCAGAATTATTAGCGATAAGGGAAGCTTGTATAGCCCTAAAAAATATCTTAAAGATCCAAAATGTTGCTACACTAACAGACAGTCAGGCAGCTATTAAAGCCATTGATCAAGCTTTATCAACCTCTAAACTGGGTCAGCAATGCAGAGAGGTCCCTCAAGGAACTTGATATGAGCGTCACTCTATAATCTGGATACCGGGTCAGAGGGACTATGAGGTAAAGGAGAAGGCAGATGAGCTAGTTAGGCAAGGATCAGACCTTGACAAATCACTGGCAGTGAGAGTATACGCTCCTCTTGGAGTTGTGAAGGGCTATATCCTGACCAAATACGAGTTGCGTTATATCTAGGAAAATCAGGCGGGCCAGTTAACTAACCAAAATCAATTAATTTAATTTCCAAACCAAGGCATGACATAGCCCGGATTGGCGCTACCTGCACAGGGCATTGGCCTGTACTAAATAACTCTTTCTGCCGTAGCTATGAGAACCAGGGTGAAAAAAGAAAACAGTCCCGCACTTTCTATGCCATTGTCCGGCCTTGGCTAGAAAAAGAGCACTCTACTTAAGTAGAGAATTCTTCAACGGTATTGAGGAACTCTCAGAATTCAAGATCAAAAATGTCTTTAGCTTGCGGAACATACATCAACATCATTCATAACCCATTTCAAATCTATTTAGAATCTCAAGAAGTATGGTATTAATATGGCACCCTCAGCGCTAATTGTGTCCGAAAGTAGGACAGCCATTTCTACCTACCAGCCATAAAGCCTAACATTGGCTTTCAAACTCTTCTGACAACTTTCCTTTATGTAAGACGTGACATTTTGATATATCATATTGTGTAGCCCTGACAATAGCAATAGATATATTGTCTAGTGATATATTGAAGTGGTGATCGGTATTCACTGCTGTCAGTACCAGTTTTCGCACTGCACCATGGCGATTAGGGAACCCGACTACAAAATATATATATGGCTGTCAATCACAGATGCTAAAAAAAAAACCACGACCGACCGACCCTGCTGGTAGTGCCCAGTTCAAAGAAGAGACCTTGGGAGCCCCCTGGGAACTAAGAATTGGGCCGAGAACTTCTGGTCCAAGCAAAATCATTCAGTTGGTTTCAAAAATGGCAAAATTCAAAAAGGTCTGCCTCCGATTTGTGAGGTCAACCCGACAACTATTCTTCCAGGTGAATGAGATTAAGAGTTAGGATCACCTCGAAATCGAGATCATAACAGCATGGAATAAAAAGAAGAAAGTTTTTTTTTTTCAAAACCCGTCAAATTGCGTTAACAACTTCTTTCTTCTTAATTTTTGTCTCAAAAAAATGTTCGTTCGCCTAAAATCATTTTCCACAAAAAATAAAAAGTAAGTGTTCAACAAAATTTCTTAGTTGGCCGAACCGATTTAAAAATTCTTAAAATCCTCCTTAGACTTAAAAATTCGCAATTTTCCCGTTCTTATAATTGGAATATCGAAAAAAAGATTTTTTTGTTCCACTCTTTAACAAACGATACGATTCCTACTCCGCCCTTTTTTGCAGATCTTAAGTTGAAGAGTACTAATTAAAAGCTCATTAAAAGCCCTAAGAATATAGCCAACGCCGTGAATTTGTGAATTCAAATTGAGCTTAAAACAATTTGAAATGTATTTTAAAGTCTTCCTTCCAACCACCAAAAAGTTTAAAGCAAGCGCAAACTTTTGAACAACTGCATTTTACACACAAAATTTCTTCATATAAAATACCGTAAGGCCTTAATTTGAATAATTCGCAATTTACTCTACTCCATACCACTCCGTAGGTACCATACCTCATCAGTTTCTCTATAGTTTTTTATTCTGAATAAATTTCCAAGTGCATTTTCCAACAATCTCACTACATAAAGTCTATAAGACTCATGCATAGGATGATGTTCGCGTAAGTTTGCTTGCATGTATGGAAATAATCATCGTAGAGGACCCTCTGAGGTGGTGGTGGGAGCAAAAGTTATACAAACACATTCAAAATTAATCCTTGAATCGGAATGCATTTGGATGCCTCATCATCAAAATCGTCATCGTCATTGAAAGTCTTACAGTCTTGTGAGACATGTAGCGATTCGCAGCCACCGACAACTTCAAAAATCGATGCAGATTACTTCAACTCTATCAATTCACGCAAAGAGGAACCTTTAGCAACAATCTTGAGTGAATTGGATTTTCTCGTCGAAAACGATGGTGACGACAACGCGACTATGGAATAGCTTCAGGCTTGAAATCTATGAAGATGATTATAGTTCGCAATTTGTAAAATGGCAGCGATCTCAAGAGGACCGGGCGGTTTCAAAGTGAAATAAAATGAGGATGACTGCATGTATGGATAGTTTTTGTTCCAATTCACATGTTAGTTACATAAAAACACTTCTGCATTGTGCTTGGGGTTGGAGTGTTCATCTTTGATTTATAAAGTTTTTTTTTTTTGGTCTAGCAGAAATTCATATTTTGATAAACGCTACTGCCATTTTACTTCCATTTAAAGCTACAATCTTCGAAGTTCCAAGTGATTTTAGTATCATGTAGAACCATTCCTTAACTTAGCTCAATATATCAAAGTCAAAACAATAAAATCCTTTTATGACTGTCAACACACAAACTCTGGATGCAACATATATAATGGAGCTCTCATAACACAAACTAATAAGTAATCAATTATTTTACTTTACAGAACTCATTTCTGCTAAGTGCTTTTTTGTCCAACATCCAATTTGTTCCAAGACTCCTGCTCCTCTCTTCATATACAATTTCTTATGTCAAGACCATTACCCTTGTGTACTTAAAATTATTATCGATTGAATTACATAGCATGCTCTCTTACGAGCATAACGATGCTCCCGAGATAAAAATTATTTCACGATGACACATTTGGATGACCTTATAGCCAAACTGATAACCATAAAAGCACACGTTCCATGCTTTCAAGGAACGACCATAAAAATACTTAAACCAAAAATATTGTCACCTAAATGAATATCACCACTTCAACAGTGGGAAATAAAACGAGAAAGAGAAGAAAAGAATGTCATTGCTGAGCTTGAAATTCCTCAACGACTTTTCAGAATGCAGTTTTCATGATTCACTTGAGGCAGGACTAGGAGAGGGTTTATAAGGATAATAATGTAGGACTGAAGGAAAATTGCCCTTTTAAATATATGCAATTTTTAAAGTTTTTGAACTTTTTTACATGTTTTCGAAAATTTTGTCATTTCTTCTTTAGATCAAAATTCAAATCGCAAAGTCGATAGTCATGAAATATGGTGAAAGGTTCGCTTCTGGTTAATGTTAATGGATGGCCCTCGAAAGCTTATCGTCGCGGTCGGTGCCGCTTGTAGTGCGTTTACACAGTGGAGCGCCTTGTGAATCTATATTCTGCTGCCATTGATAAGTTTTTTATATACAGACCTCTTCTATAATAGAATTGCGAGATTTTTTTTTTTTTTAATTCCGTTTTTGGATTGGAATTTTTTGTTTTTTCAAGAAGCAAGTGATTGTGGGATAGCAGTGATGATGCTTTTATGAATGTTGAATGCAATGATTCAGAAAAATACGACAGTGAGGTTAATGAACGCCAAGAATAAATTGGTAATCGAGAGAGGTCTAGGTTATTCGATAGTAGGTTTTTTAAGGAGTTCAAATTCCATCCTGTTGTCAATTGGCTCCATCTATTCAAAGAGTGTCGTAAGTTGGATTTTTCTTACGCTGAATCAAGTAAAAGTGTAAATTACTATCATTTTCTTATGTTATATGTGCTCCAAGTGGCGGTTCAACCTAGTTTTTTCCAACTGTTTGAAGTCCTTCACCAACATAGTCACGGTTTTTTGCTCCTCCCGTAGCTTTCGAAGTTGGATTTAAACGCTTCCGAACCAGAGTACTATTTTTCTTTCGCTCGATGTTAGCGCTCTGCAGTTAACGGTCATATTTACTAGACGAAGGTTCACGCGAAGAAATTGTTCAGGCTTAAGCATTTTCAACTGATGATGGTTGTCTGGAAATAAGGCATTGAAGTTTCTTGAGAGATTACTTCATTACTCATTTGTCTACTAAGTCATAGGTGATGGATTTCTTGATCTCCGCTCTAGCGTCGCTGTATTAATTTCAATCAAATTCTAGGAAGAAAAAGTCTTAAACTGGCTCAAAGCTTGCACTATGAAACCTACGCCGGCTGTCCTTTGCAGTTGAGAACTTTAACCACATTAACCTTAAACCTATCTTCTTGTCTTCCGTCTAATGCTCGCCACTTACACCAAACTGTGATCTTCCAATTAAATTAATAAGACGTTTAAAAGACTTGGTGCTGACTGCAAGATGTTGCAGTAGCATCATGACACTTACTTACTTACTTAAGAAGGCGCTACAATCCGTTGTGGACTTGGGCCTCAGTCTCCGCCAGCCAGTTGGGTTCCTAGCTAACTGTTTCCAGTTTTGCACGTCGTATGCGTGCGTTCCATAAAGTTTCCTTAGGGTTTAACGGAGTTTCCTTCGTCTTTCAACGGCTATTAACCGGTGCATCAACAAGGTTTCCATCGGCTTATCAACGGGGTTTCCTCCGGCTATCAACGAGGTGTATCAACTTGCCAGATTGGGCTATTTATCGGAAATTGGGCTATGACAGTCCAATCCTAATTGGGCTATAAATAGCCCAAATCTAATCTTGGGCGATATTTTTTCATTCAAATAAATCATATGTATAAATAAAGCACTTTTCTCTCTCTAAACATACCCTTAAAGTAGTCCGACATTCGCTATTTAAGTCCGACTGTATGCCTTAATGAAAATCGTCCAAATTTTAAGGATCTGTCCATGGAGATAATTCCAAAAAACAAAAAAACTGTGGAAAATATTCAAAGTTTGGAAGAACAGTGGAATAAGCTCGCTCAAATTGATTGGAGACCGTATTTTCTCGAAGTTATCAAAAATGTGTTTTTTTTTTTTAAATTGGTATTGGGCTACTATTTCGGCTAATTTTTCGGCTCCGATTTTTTTTTCAAATTGGGCTATAGAACTAGTTCAGGACCTGGCAACCCTGGTATCAACAAGGTTTTCCATTTCTTTGAACCGGTTTATCAACGGAGTTTCCTCCGGCTTGCAAAGGCAATAACCGGTGTTTCAATGGACAGGTCCGGGACTTGTACTTTGACCGACTGACGGGTTCCATATCATAAGAGGCATGGAATGTTACCACTCTTCAACCTGATTTCGTCGTCGACGATTTGCTCCGTCATGCACATTTCCTACAAAAACTTGGTGTGAATTATATTCGATCGAGTTGTAAATATTTCATATAAAAGTCTGGTACGATATGAATTATATTTTGTTGTATGATTCACGCTACTTTGGCCGAGCCGAGTTCCATGCTTGTTGCTTGGAGTAGTCCAAGTCAACGTTGGCTTGTGCAGATGTCCGAGAAGTGTCGTGCATTTACCAATGTTTACATCGAGATGTGAGATAACGTCTCGCTTCTCCCTTCGATCAATTTTAATTCTTTATCGAAGGTGGTGGCATGCAGTTTAACAATAGCATAATTACTTGGAGGTAAAAATGCTATTAACCTTGATGTCTTTTCGAATACCTTCTACAGATGCTATGTTAAAAAAGAATCAGTCCAACAACTTTTTTGCACCCACCCGATACCCACAAGTCAAAGTCGCATTGACAAAGCTATAAACCTACGACAAAGTCCCGTTTTCCATTAAAGTCACTCTAATGATATCAATTTCCTTAACTCTCTCGTTGGTCATAAAAATGTACCAATATACCTTCTCCGATAAAAAATATTCCAGCTGAGCGACGACGGCTTCAACCGAATTAAATTCAATTCACTTCCCAACTTCAAAACAAACATTAACTGTACTTGAACTATTAAAACCTGAACCCAAACGACTCAATAAACCGGACACTGACATCCCCGTCGATCTCAAGTTAAGTGCGTTAGTCCCGCATAAATAAATTACGACTCGAAAAAGAACCAAATCTCATCTCAATTGAATTCATTGTTGATTAAAATGAATTAAAGTTAATTTAAATAAAAAGTTATGATTCCAATGAAAAATCGGCGTCGCGTCGTCGTCGTCGTAGTCGAGCGTCACCCACAATCATCACATTCATGAGTGTAGCCACACACGCCATTACCAAGTTATCATCATCATCATCATCAGCTTGAGCGGCAACCGACCAGTATAGGTGGCATTGAGAGATGGTAACGTTTGAAGTTTTCAAAATTACCAGCAAGCTCGTTCTCGTTGAGACCAAGTATAGTGTCATGACACTATTTCAACTCTGCCTGATTGTTCAAATGAACAAAGGAGGCTTTTGGTTCATGGAGATACGGTGCGTGGTGGATGGGTTTCTACATTCCACCTAATGGACAATAAGTGATTAAATTTAATCACAATGTCCAACCGGCACACTCGTGATTTTGCAAAGATTTGCAGATTGTTTTCTTTGGTGCGGTGGGCGTGTGTGAAATTGTCCTCAAAGCACGATGTGTGGGTCGTAATGTATCTGACGTGGAGTTATATCTTATGTCAAGTCACTCCACTGGGATTCTGAAGTCAGAAGCGAGTGTGTAAAAGTTTCTTAAACACTTTCGACAAGCGCCCGTTATACCGTTGCAAGTAAAAAACGAATAGACGTTGTAGCAATCGTGAATGGTTGTCGCTGTTGCGTCCAACCATATCAATTCTCTTCTCGCCGTAGAGCAATCATCATAATAAACAATTTTTTTCCGCCAACGAACAAAAAAGCCGCGACGAACCGCAGAGTACATTCACCATCATAATTTTGTATGCCGCACACAATAGATACGTTAGGTGTTATTTTTTTGAAGGTGCTACAGGGGCGCACTTGATTTTGATTTTCGGGAATGTGGATGTTTAGCTGTGAATTACCAGAAATTCGAAAGGTCCAATTTTCGATGACGTTGGCGCATAAATCAGGGTGAATTTAACCGATGACATTGATTATGTTGTCTAAAAGGCCCGCGATAGTTCGCGTCTTATCCTCGTATACCTGCGACTTAAAAAAGCTTCACAGGAAAAACTCTTAAGGGGTCAAAGGTGGCCAATTCACGTCGCCTCAGAGTCGAAACGGCATGAAACGGCTAGTTCAGAATATCGAATGTGTCTTGAGCTAAAACCCTATGTCTTCGGTGTCCATATCATCGAATTCGGGCCACAAAAAGTTAGTGATCATCGACCTAAAGCAATCGCCATTGACGATGATGGCCCGCCAGCCTTCATCGTACTTCGAAGAAGTACGGACCGATGACGCAAGTCCAAAATCCACACCAAACAGTAACTTCATTTGGATGCATTAGCACCTCACGTTTCACAAACCCATTGATCCAAAAATGGGTCTCAACCCTAGAGATGACTTTTCGACCAAAATCAACTTCTAACTGCTCCAAAACCCAATAAGCAATTACCCAACGCTGCGTGCGTTCGTTTGGGTGGGTCCTGGCAATGGATTTTTGGTGGGTAAGAGTGTCAGCAAAAACTGGTTTTCAAATGGGTGAAACGATTAATGTATTGAAATGATAAGGTTCATCTGTAGACAAAAACTGTTTCTAAATAACTATTGGAGCACATTTTCAAATAAGTACTTCGTTACTCAGTAGTAAAGGCTCAAAAACTCCAAAATGGCCAAAAATCGTACTTTTTCAAAGAGAATTCCATCAAAATAAAAACATTTTTCGCTAACATTTCTTAATGAGCATAAAATTCGACATTTAAACTGTATAACTATTGGAGAAAAAATTAACTTTTTTAACAAAAAGGAATTGAAAGGCTATGAATAAAATTTGTATTTTTCATAAGCAATTTTTTCTTATGATGCGATATTTATTTTTCTTAAATCTCTTCATTTATTTAGCACGTACTTTTTCTCAACACAGCGATCAAAACATTTTGAAAAAAAACTTTGATCAAACACATTTTATTTCAAAATTAAGGCATAGCAAAATCTGCCTAAATTTGAAAATTCAAATCAGTAACGGCTAGCGGAAGTCACGATTCTCATAGGAGGGCGATTCTCTCTCTCTCTCTCTTAATAAGATGTATTTAGTTCAAAATTTGTCGTCTGCAGTTGGGTGGCGCTTAAAGCAGTACGAATTTTCAGTTTCAGTCCGGAACACTCTTAAGGCCCAAATCATGACCCGAAATTTGTAAGCGACGCGGAATTGACTGCTTCGAAATCTGCTGCTCACTTTCAAGAACAGCGACGGTGTTTTCGGGTGGCCACCAAAGATTAAATAGTCTACTTAGAAGGACGACCATCTACATACTTCATAGTAGTAGTAGTGGTAGTAGTAGTAGTAGTAGTAGTATTAGTAGTAGTAGTAGAGAAGTAATGGCGGCCATGGGCAGTCCTGCTCGGTGACGCAATTGCGCTGGGTTGCGCCGTTTTGACACCATAGAAACTCGTTTGACCTATAAAAATAAAAGAGGAATTAAATACTCAACCTTTGTTTTGATTTCAATAGCTGGCGATCTCAAGCTCGAAAAGGAACTGTTACAAAAAGCTTAAGATACTCCTCAAATCAACTTTGTTGCGTTTATAAAAGAGGTCAAATCTTTGATCCTCAGTTCGGATAGCTCATTTAGGTCATTGAAGAAGGATTTTTCCAAAGATTTGGCTCTTGTCTATGGCGAGCGCAGGACACTCACACAGAAAGTGAAGAACATTTTCCTTTTCTCGCTGGTCCCTACAACTACGACAGAAAGAATTTTTCTGTAGTTCGTTACATTCTTGTGCGAACAGCTGTGAAGTCAATGTCAATGTCCACTCTTATTCCACAGGTTAATTTACCCATAGAACAAGAGTTAATTCATCAGTTAAAATTTCTGAATAAAAATAATTTGTTCCTGGAATAGTAAAGTTAAGTTTATCTAAAATTACCGATATGTCGTTGTATTTTCTATATGAAGTACTGTCCACTTAGACTACAGAATAATAAAAACTTACTGTGTTGGACAACTTGTTGGACTACTAGAATCTTAATCTTGCTAAAAATTCGCCCTTCTAGATTAGAACTGTCCAGAACACAGAAAACACAAAAGTCATTCTGCTGGCAAGACTATCACGACAAGCATAGCAATAGATTATCGATGGAATGAACTGAATCAGTAAATAAATGATCTTTCTTTCAAAAAAAAAAAAAAAAACATTGTTAACAATCAGTTAACGAAAATCGGAGCCTGAGAATGCTTTAAACTCCAACCCTGTTCGCATTCAACACTCAACAACACCAGCAATCTACCTGTGACATAACTTATCACCCGGCTCCGTGGACAGCGACAACCTCGAAGTCAAGTCTTTCACAGTCGCACAGACACCAATAGCAAAACGTCTCGACTCTACAAAATGCACACAAGTTACGATGACGCATCCAAATTTTGTTCCGCTTTTACCCCAGGTGGTCAGCTGTGTAGGTCTATCGTGTTGGTTTTTCATGCAGCTTATGACGTGATCGAACAACAACAAAAAAAAACGCAAATCCTCACGATTCTCCGACTCACGCAATAATTTTTGTTCATGCCAAAGCTGAAAAACATTTAACAACAACGAGAACTACAAAAGCCCCAGCCTACACGAAAATGCAAAAGTCAAAGAACTACAAAATAAACTACTGTGTCGGACCACAAACAAAAATTGAGTTATGGTGTGTGTGTTTTCTGCCGGTTTGTGTGCACTCGTAAATAAATTTTATGTGTGTAGGCAATGTGAGTAGTGACAGTGAGTGAAATTTTTATTCATCGACCTGAGGTGTTGGTTTGCTTTTTTTTTAATTCTATTTCCTGGACCCAGCTGACATGATAGTTGGGTCTATTTATGAAGCAGTTTGAAAAAAGAAGAATTGCAAACAGAATTTTATATTCAAATCCACTGAATTATATGCCAGCTCTTTTTGCAAATTGAGGCTAACCGTCATCGTCCGCTGGTCGTAGTCGCTGATGTATGTGGAGATTTGAAGATCGGGACTGGGATGGAAAAATTGATGATTACAAAAAATTGGTGTCATTTCCTGATGCTGTGCCTCTTTAGCGAAGCGGCGCTTTGCTGGTGATTGGATTATAATATAATGGCAATAAATTCATGTGAATTGACAGCGTTGATAAATGATTTGTGTGAAATATAAAATGGAACATTGTTTGCATAATTATTATTGTTATGAAGTTATCTGTCAACAATTCAACATCACCGCGCCGCGGCGCATTGGAAGCGACGCGACTATTACGTAAGCGGTGAGGCGGCCGCGGTGGAACTTGGTTCACAGTTCATATTGCCTTTATCAATTAGCATGTGTTAACATCCACTGGACATACATATGAATGAAAATTACGTTTGGATAAAGGAAGACTTTAAGTAATCGATCAAATAATTACCAAGTTGCGTTTTTCTTTTGTCTGTTTTGTTAAAGTTTTGGGTAAATATTAAAATTGATGGGTGTTTGGAAGACTTTGAATTAAGACAAAATTTCGGTAAGTGTCAATGTTTATATCTGTCAGTGTTACCACTGAGAAATTTTGGATTGCGCCTTCAAAGAAAGACTCCTGTTCAGAGTCAAGTTTGTGAAATCAATGGTCGAGCTGTTGCCCGTGGTTGTATATTTTCCAGAAAGGAAAATACCTACACAAAATGATCGTTAAAAGAGAAATATCAGATCGGAGAGAAGCCCCTGTAGTTCTTTTTTTTCTTTGGAAAAGTATATCCCTCAACCCTGAGGCAAAAAGAGATGGGCGTTCTATAAATACTAGCTTCCCTCAAAAACATTGTGGTATGCGAATGAAAAACTTTCAGGCGTTTCTCTAATGCACGTTGTGCAGAGCGCACACCGTGCACAAATACTGTTTATATATGTAGATTCCGTTGCATGTCTTTAATTACCCAGTGCAGCACGGTTTCTAAAAAAAACAAATTCAACCACAAAAAACGTTTCATTCACTGTAAGAGTTTTAGAAACGGAAATGAAGTTGATATGAACCCCTTTTCCTGAAATGGATTCCGTGAGAATCGGGAATCTAATGTCCAGTTGTGATCTGCACGATGCAATCCTTTTCTTGCCACTTTCGGATTAGGTAGCCCAAGATAGTCATTTAGGCCCTCTCTTTCTTATCTTTAGGTACAATTTACGCCATTGACATGGTCAATTATCTCTTTAGGCTGACAATACGAAATTCTTCAAAATCATTACCTACATCACGTGAAGATAAACTCTGACTTAAACATTATTGTCCAATGGGAATTACAAAATCGTGTAAAGTTTAATCCTTCGAAAACTCAATACTGCCTTGTATCGTTAAAGCGAGATATACCTCCCCTGCCACTGTCCATGAGTGACACTTGCATCAGTGAGACCGAACATCTCGATGTGCATTACTGACTACCTTTTATGGAAAAGAACACGTTTGCGATGTCGCTGATGTCGTTTTTTTAAGACGATGCAAGAATTTTTTTCCCCTCCTGATCTGGCTATCATCTACAAAACGTACTTGCATACGTCTTAAGCATACTTAAGACATACTTAAGTCTTCTGGACTGTATCCAAAAAACAGCATTCAAGATGATTGGAGATCATACCATCGTTGAGTCATTTACATCGCTTGAACATCGACGTAATGTCACATGCCTCACCCTATTTTACCTTTACTTTAACGGTATATGCTCTAGTGAAATAGCCAGTTGCATTCCTCCCCTTTAGATATTCCACCGTTAAACCCGCGCTTCCCAGGAATGCCCATGAGTTCACCCTTGAACCCAACTTCGGACGAACTGTCATGTACAGAGAATCGTTCTTTAGCCGTACTACGCGAATGTGGAACTCGCTCCCACATTCTGTCTTCCCCAGCCATTGCAATATTCAAGAATTCAAAACCAAAGTTCACCGACATCTCCTTTTACATCCTCTATCCTTTCCCTAATACTCGCACTGTTCCCTTAACATATAAAGGGAAATGAAAAAAGCCCTTGAGTGCGCGTTGATTATATAAAAAAAATACCGCAGTACCAAACAGATCTCGACAATTTATCAACCTGGTATACCAAAAATTAATTAGAACTGAACATTAGCAAATGCCAGGCAATGACCTTTTCACGTAAGCACATTAAAGATAGAAGTAACAATAGCTGATAGATTTTGGGTTTTTTTATGAACGAGAAGCTGAAATCCTTCTTTATGTTGATAAAATAATTCATAAGTCCAACTCTGCATCCACTCCTTACATGACGTTTGTTAAAACTCTTCTTGGATATGCGTCTCAGGTTAGAAAGCATCCAACGGAGATTCCTTCGTTTTGCACTACAACACCTTCACGGGGAAAATCCAATGATAATGGCATAATCCTCATCGCGACCGCCTCTAACTCCTCAACCTGAATTCGTTACAAGAATGTAGAGAAATTGTTGACATACTTTTCATACATCGGCTTATCACTGGCTCAATTGTCTGCATATCTCTTTACAAGTCGATTTCTTTCTACACAACCAGACAAACCTTCGACTTTTCTCTTTACCAACTCACCATACCTCCTACGGGCGAACCTTTGACACGAAGGCTCGGTCAATTTGTAAGCAAATTCATTTGATTTGAACACAAGCACCCTTAACCTCAAAGCTCAAACTCAAACATTAAAATTACACATTGCGAAAAATTTAGAGGCAAGCAAAATTGGTAGTTTCTGGCAGAAGCTTCAGCTTCCCGGAGCTCTTCTCGTGGTAAGAATTAGTATTGTCATGATTTTCACTCCTTTTTCTAAGGAATGCTCAACAAACGTAACGGAACAAATGTTCGATGTAAGATTTCTTGACTTCGTAATCTAGTCTGGGCTAGTAAGGAAGTCGTAACTCTTAAGTTGGTGCCTTGGAAACTATGCACCCAAGCAACTTAACTATTACTATTACAATTAGCGCTAGATTGCGCCGTTGTGATTTCATAAGCTCGTTTGACCTCCTCCCCCCTTCTGAAGTTCGCTTGTTTGAGATTTAAAAGTCGAAAAGAGAATTAGCTTGCTTCTAATTTTTACTTATCTATTGCACCATTAAATGTCAAATTTCATCAGCGAATTGAAAGACCTATTGAAATCCTCATTTTTTTCGGTTTTCATGTATTTTCCAGATAGATTTTCGGGACAATCCGAGTTGACTTGTTTAACTTTTTTGTATAAAAATACTAGCTGACCGGGCTAACTTCGTACTACCTTAAATAAAAGACCGACACTTTTGTACCCCGCTACTCAACCACTACCCGCTACCCCATTATCCTACTTCCTCCTACCCCGCTACTCTTTACTCGCTACCCAGCTATCCGCAATTTCTACCCGCTATCCCGTTACCCGATACACTGTTACTTCTCTACCCGCTACCCACTATCCGCAATCCGCTACCCGCTACAGGTTACACTACTCCCCGCTATCCTGTTTTCACGCAACCCGCTAAACCACAACCCGTTATCCTGGCCAAATCTCATGACCAGCTTCGTCGATTTTGTAAAAAAAAAACACTTAAAACTCATCCTTAAAATTTGGTACATGGGGTCGGTGGTAGGAGGGTAAAAATTAAGGACTAAATGTATTTTCCAATTCCACACTATAAAAAATGACCAAAAATAAATCTAAATCGGCCAAGCCGTTTCGGGTAGTATAAACACGAAAACTGTGACAAGAATTTTATATAATAGGTGATAAGAGAAAGAAATCGATGGAAAGACAGAGCTTGCCGCATGGCTTCTTCACTTCACTTCCTCTTGAGTTTTGGTCAAAGTGTTTGCAGTTTTTTTTTTTTCTAAATCAATGCCTAAACCCAACTCAATTACCTAACTCATGCTTAGTTACATTTTCTTCTTTCATTTCAAAATCTCCTATTGATTGGTATTCTACTAACCGATGCGAAACCCCACCCAATCAATCAAAATTAAATTCCTCCGCTCCCTTTGTGCACCAATGCATACACAATTTACAGTTGTTGTTTAAAATCCTCTCATGCATTTAACACATTTCAAACGTATGTAATTAAGTTTATGTCGGTCGGTTCTCAACAAATCCATACGGCAAACATTTCTGTGTCATCCCCTCTTCATCCCCTACCTCCACAAATCTTCTTTTTTTGTGTTTTATTATAATCCCAAAATATGGAATTGTTACCCAATGTTCTTTTTATCCAAAATAATCTCAAGACCAGCAATAAAAAAACTGCAATATTCTTGATACTACTCATAAATAAAATAAAATAAATTCTACCCGAAAAGGAAAACTTCAAAAACAAATAAATAACAGTTGCCACATGATGAACAGCACAGCAAAACAGAAAAAAGAGAGATTTTATTTATAACTTGGAACGAGTAACGGATTCATAAAAGGCTAAGGGCGCTATAAAGAAAAACAAAAGGGTTCTTGTTCTTTTTTGTTTTTATTGATTGATTCGAGGGAACCCTGTCGATTTGACCTTTTTCTGCTTTGTTTGACTTTTTTTTTATAAAGGAAGGGTAGTTGTACCTGCTTCTTGAAGTTGTGTGTGTATTCATTCTCCAGAAGGGTTTTCGGCATGTGTTATGTATGTTTTTATAGATTCCTCGAAAAGCTATTCCATTTTCATATTTAATGTAAGAATCTTACTTTGCGAAAGTTTTTGTTGAGTCGATTTTAAAAATGATAGAAGGAGACATAATGGACATCCTGCACTTCACGAATGTTGAATACCAAATCGACTCGTAATCAACAGCAAATTCAAAACATCTTATGCTTCTTTTAAATCACCTTGTTCAAAAATGTGTCCAAAACAGGTTATCTCATCGAATCTCTTTAAAAAAAAAGTGCGCCACATTTTTATTCGATATTTAAAAATTGAATAACGTTGACATTTATCAACCGATTGGCTAGATTGAATATGTTTTGAAAACGTTATTGCAATACAATTTTCAGCATGTACCGCTTCACACCAAAATAACTCGCAGAGAAACAGTGACGCTCACAAATAAATAATTTTACCTCATACTGCACGAATGTGCAAACAAATATATTCAAAAAATTCGATAAAATTACAATTGCATTTAAAAATCTTAATTAAAAAATATATTCTACTCAAAGTTTAACTTCCTATCAGCCCTGCGAGCAAAAACAGTAACAACGCAAAGAATCAGCACTTCTGCCAAAATTCCTAAAGCTGGCCACACTGACGCCAGATGACTCTTCACTCGAACAAATGTCATGTCTTTGGCCTCTGCTGATATTCCCAATTCACTCAGTTGATTCCTAGCCACACAGGTGTAATCTCCCCTATCCTCCAGTGTCATATTGTCAACCTTCAAAATTGCATTTTTGACACCCTTCTCGTTCTTTTCGAGCTTATAGCGATCCTGTGAGCTGTGCAAAGTCAAATTGCCAATTATCCAGTATATACGTGGTGCCGAACCAACCACTTCGCACTCAATCACTAGAACTTCTGCCTCGGAGACTCCAACGTTGGCAGGTGTTCGTACTGCAACTTCAGCCAAAACGTGAAATTCCTTCTTGGCCTCGCCCAATCGACAGCTATAGACTCCAGCGTCTGATTCTTCGGTCTTTGGAATAATAAACTTGTGCTCGGCTTCAATGATGGAATATCGATGTTCCAAGTCGTCGATGTCATCCACGTCGTGGCCATCTTTCTCCCACTTCAATTCGAACTCGCCTTCTTTGGTGACGTTACAATGGAGTACCAATGGTCGGCGGATTTGGAAGCCTTTCAGCTTGTGATCTGGATTGTCATAATTTGGCACCAGCAAGTCTAGTTCGGCCGAAACAATTATAGCCAGAAGCAGACAGGAAAATATGAAAACCAAACGAAACATTTTCGTGTCACGCCCAAACACAAAAAAAAAAAATAAGAAAAACACTTGAAAAAAACGAGTCGTGTAACTCTCTGCTAGGAACCAACCCAAGTAACTGTGAGTCAATCTGAATTTTTAAAATTTTTTCTCCGACAATGGATAAGCAGAATTGGTATTGGCAAAAGCATATTCTCGCTGAAAAGTGAGATAAAACCTCAAAATTTTGATAACAAACTGACAGAAATTATCGTTTTTGTTGCAATAAGCTTTACTGTGATACGTTCAACGCCTTGCGGTGGCTGACAATCTGTCAGAAGCGATAAGAAAGTTGATGTGTGTGCGTGCAGATTTGTTTGTAACAATAATTGACTCAAGACATAATTAGATAAGATTGATATCTCTGTGTTTCTTTTATCATTTCGAGTTATTTTTGTGTTTCTTTATGACAAGACTGAATGTTTGCTTTGAAAATTTTGTCGCAGTGTTTCTCGATTTCTTGGGAGAATAATAATTTCTAATTAGCATGCAAAACAGATGTGATTTATTGTAAAGCCATTTGGATTTTCTGTTTTCTGAAAAGGGAATACAATTCTGGGAAGTGTCTAATCGTCTGGTTTTCATTGGAATTATTAGTTCTGAGGCTTGCCAAAAACTGATTGTCATTTTCTTCTAATGAAATGTGAAATATGTCACGAAATCATGATGGAATTATGGAAAGATAGAAATCGTTAACCCGATTGTCGAAATTGGATTTTCATCCCTTTCCTTGAACTAGAGCAGAGGCCTCGAAGTCGAATACAGAATCTGCAAGAAAGAAGTAAGGAAGACATTGACATTGACATTTCACAGTACTTCGCACATGAATGTAACGAACTACAGACACATAGCAGCACTGGCGACTGAGGCCATCGGCTGAGTAAAGAAGAACTGTGCCCTTAATTCAAATGAAGAATATGGAAGATCTGTATGGGGAACTAGCTAAAATTTCAAGCCCGACTGCGATTCAAGAGCTGCGACGTTCAAAGAAGAAGAATAACTGAAAGGATTCGTTGCTTCCAAAGTGTCATGAGTGTCCCAGGTCTTGAGCGCGTGAATTATTCCATGTGACAAATCTTCTTTCGCACTCGTGCTGCGCGAAAGTCCTTAAAGATCTCAACATACATAAATCCGCTGGTCCGGATGGTATACTCGCTATTATTCAAAAGAAGAGTGTTCTTTAATGCTGGCAAAACCGTTGCGTAAGCTTTTCCATCTATCCTATACTTCTCAGCTCGTTCCGATTTATCGTCCGATTGCGCCTACGTCCCTTCTTTCTAAGGTCATGGAAACGCTGATTAACTATCAGCTCAAGAAATATATCGAAGACGGAAAGCTTCTTAATGACCGGCAATACGACTTTCGCAGCAACAGGTCCACTGGTGATCTGATTGGTATATCTCACCGAACAGTGGAGAAAGCCTTTACATCGTTTTGGAGAAAGTAAGACTGTTGCATTTGATATTTCAAAGGCATTTGATAAATAAATAATCTTAAGACGATCATGAATTTCTTAGAGCGCCTGGTTGAATAAAAAATGAATTTAGAAAAAAAAGGCATTTGATAAAGTCTGGCATCTTGTTCTTTTATCGAAAATGCGTGCTTTTGGTGTCGATGAATCCCTCTTTTGTTGGACTAGAAACTTTCTTTCGAATCGGCAAGTTGTTGTTGTGCCCCAGGGCTTCGTTTTGTCTCCGACCCTATTTCTCATTTTCGCAAATGATCTCTTGTCTTCCCCTCCTTATCCAATAAATTGTTTCGCTGACGATAGTGCCCTGAGCTTATATCGGCCAAACGCTTGAATACAATTTCAATTGTTGGTCTGGTGCTTATTTAAGCCTCTTGGATGCTATACAAAAAGAGAGGCTCCGCTATAAACACGGGCAATAACACCAGCGCCGAGATCAGACGAAGAATAACTCTTGCTAATCGCTGTTTCTTTGGGCTTAGAAAGCAATTGAGTGGAAAAGCCCTCTCTCGAGCAACTAAGGTAAAACTGTACAACACACTCATCATCCCAGTCCTGCTGTATGGTGCAGAAGCATGGACCCTGACAAAATCGGATGAAAGTGCCTTAGGCTGTTTGAGAGAAAGTTCTTCGGGTTATCTTGGCCCCGTGTGCATTGAAGGGGAATGGCGAAGAAGATACAACAGCGAACTTTACGGGTTGTACAACGACATGGACCTAGCCAGAAGGGTCAAGGTCCAGAGACTCAGATGGCTTGGTCATTTAGAGCGAATGGACACCAATGCTCCGGCCCGGAAAGCCTTCGACACTATTCCCGAGGGACGTAGGAGGAGAGGAAAACCGCGACTCAGGTGGCGCACTCAAGTGGAAGAGGACCTCAATCAACTGGGAGTGCAAAACTGGAGACGACTAGCTAAGGATCGAGCTAGCTGGCGGAGCCTGTTGATTGAGGCCCAAGTCCACAACGGACTGTAGCGCCACCTTAAGTAAGTAAGTAAGTTCTAGTGAAGGCCAGTTGCATACCTCCCCTTAAATAATTCGCCCGTAATACTCGCGCTTCTAGGAATGTCCATCAGTTTATCTCGAGCCCAACTTCTGACATACTCTCAAGTATAGAGAACTCTGTTTTTAGCCTTACTACGTGAATGTGGAACTTTATTCTACACTCTATCTTTTCCAATCATTGCAATTTTCAGGGATTCAAGACCAACGAGCATGATTCCTCCTTTTCAACCCTTTCTTACTTCCTTAAAAAAAAAACCATTGGGTGGGTGCAAATTATAAAAAACAAGTATGTAGACAGTTTTAAGGGAGTCGGAAAACAATTAACGCTGTCTTATTAAACGACAACTAAAGTAAGATGTGCAGCTTGAACTTAAGAAAAATTCCTATATATGCAGTGAGTCATATATTATTCATTTGTAGGTACCCTCAAGGATTCCTTGTAATCCTTTTAGGAATCCCAATCATGGGGATATTTGGTCGTTTTTGCAAGGTAAAATAGTCTTTTTCAATCTTGTCGTAGTGTTTCTAGTCAAACCAGCCTACCAGAATAATTTCATCCTTTTTCTTAGATCAGAACTAGGTAGATTTTCAACAGATTTGGAAGGCGGAGACGAAGGGAGGCTGACGCCTGTAAAGAGTGTTAAAGGTTAATCTGTTCTATTTGCAGCATATCGAAAATTCATCTTCCTCCTCACTAAGAAGTTTGTTCAACCTCAAACGCCTTAAACTTAAGTGCCATGAAGCTTTAGCTATAGGCGTTTGAGGTTGAAGAATGTGCTGCGAAAGAAGAAGGTCCAGGCATATTATTAAAAACATCCAAGAATGGGAAGATAATAGAGGCACGTCTTGTGACACATCCTAGTTGGGTATTGCAGGCTAGCACGAAGTTATCGTTTCAAATCTATATCATTCCTTTGTTTAGCGCCAGAAAAGCCTCAGAGTCCTTATCGATTTCGATAATCGCACTTCGATAAAGACCCTTCGGCTTCTCCAATTTCACGATTTTCCATTCGTGACAAAAAACGTTCGGATTGTGAAGCCTGATCATCTCATGGATGTCTTTTATGCATGAGCTCGGGGCCTGCAAAGAATATCAATCTCGAGTCATATGCCTGTCCAAATTTCGCCCAGCCTGCTGCCAACAAGCGTATATCGCACAATCGCACGATCCCTGTTCGAATAAGTTTGACAGTTCCTTGATGCCAACCTCACCACTTTTTACAGGTGGTGGACCCAGATGCTAAGTTGAGAAGCAATTTTTTCATGACAGATTGATATTATGTTTAAGAATTCTAATTATTTGTGTATTATCCTTAAGTTCCATTACATTTAATTTCTGCTGAATTGATTCCTCTGCAATGAAATGAAAATATGCACACGAATTGAATCGTACTTTAAAAACTCAATCTTTAACAAATCTAACAATAACAAATGACAAAAAAAAAAATCTTCATTAATTGAAAATAGCAGATAATAACTATTTACACAAACCCAATCTCACCTGTATCAACTACTTTTACGTGAAAGTATTTCAAATGAAAAGAAAAATATTGTTCCAGAGCAAATATTTATTTTTTTCGTTTTGGTTCTAGAACATTGCTTTGAATATTGTACGTTACTAAGGCACTTATTTGGCCCCGGCCGGCGCTGCACGCTGTCGTCGTTTTGCTTAAACGAAAATAAGATGTCTAAGGCTCAAAATAGATAATTTTTGTTACTTTTCTTAGCAGACAAGATAACAATACGGCAAATTATTAGAGTCTGTCTAAAGAAATTGAAAAAAAAAAATCAAAAAAAAAAAAAAAAAATTATTGGCGCATTCATCAAACATCTTTATTGACAAATGTGTCACAAGTTGTTTTTTAAATTTAAGTGTAAAAAAATTAGAGTGGCGCGACAGCTCTTGAAGAGCAAAGGCCTAAGTGGCTTACTCTCATCAACAATTCTCTGAGTGCGTGTGAAGAATTGACGGCGATCCGACAATTTAACGCCGATCCCGAACGGAAAAGTTGAGAAGCCCTTTTTCATGACAGATTGATACTCGTGGAAGTTTTGTCAGTTCTTCCCAAGGGGCAATGTCCGTGAAAGATGAAATAAAAACTATGGGCACGAGTAGGACTCGAACCCACGACGTTCTGCTTAGCAGCCAACGTACCTAACCACTAAGCTGCGGACAATTTAAGTATCACATCGGGTAAATAATATTTTTAGGGAACAAATTATAAGCTATAAGATAAGTGTTTTTTTTTTTTTTTTAAATGGAACCCCATTCTCCCCTTTCTTATCCATCAATTAGCTATCTACATCTGTGAGGTGTTGATAAAAGAAATAACGTCATTAATTTTGTTTCATTTACTCATGACTTCATGACATAATTAAGTGTGTCTATAAGTTTTTATCTCATAACATCAATGACGGCATAACTTACTGATTTTTTTTCTTATTTATGACTTGCATGTTGCCCGTTGGCAGCGGAGTATCTACCAAATATTTGCACTTGTTCGAGTGAAAAATAGAAATAATATTCTTTTTCGTTATTTGTTTGTGCGTGGGTGGAAAAATTTCTATTTTTGTTTGCGTAAAATTATTTTTCATTTTTGTTTCTACAAATATTATTTTTTTTTTTCATTCAATTGCAAACGATATTTTAAAACGAAATACCAAAAGTTAAAGTACCATTGGAGGAATAGAATAAATTTGTAGTGGTTAACTTGCTACTTTGGTTTTATTTTATATTCGGAGTTGAAATTGCCTATTACGAAGGCACAGAGACATAGCTAAATGCGGGAAAGTCTTAAACATCCTATTTGACTTTTGAAATATTCATCATCATAGTGTGTAGAGCTGATGAGGAATTTGCTCGATCTACGCTACAACGTTGCTTCTTGGCTGGTTGCAAACAAATTATGTATGATTTTTTGAAGGAAGAGATAAATAGTTTTACAAAAATGGGACTAATAATCATCCAACAAATGTCTCCAGCCAGCTCTTTCCCTAGCTAGCTGTCTCCAGTTTCTCACACCAAGTTGGTTCAGGTCCTCAACCACCTGTGTGCCGCACCTGAGTTGCGGTCTTCCTCTTCTGCGACGTCCTTCCGGATTGGATTCGAAGACTACGAGCCGAAGCATTGTTTTCCATTCGCTCTACATGTCCCAACAATCTAAATCGTTGGACCTTAACTTTTCTGGCTAGGTCGCTAAACAGCTTGTACAGTTGAATTTTCGTCTCCATTCTCCATTTATGCAGACAGGACCAAAAATCACTCGAAGAACTTTTCTCTCAAAGCAGCCAAAGCGTTTTCATCGGATGTTGTCATGGTCCATGTCTCTGGACCATAAATTAGGACCGAGATTATTAGTATTTAGTTCCTCGGGAGAGGGCTTAACTACTCAAATGCCTTCTAAGTCCAAAGAAGCAGCGATTGGCAAGAGTTGATCCAAGACGTCGAAGTTGGTTGTCCTTTCTTGTTGACAGCATTAACTCGTAAACCGCTAGACCCATCTTCCTGGCTTCCGACTCAAGACTCACGAACGCTCCACTAACATCACCCTGCGTTATTCCAATTAGCTATGTCAATGTCGTCTATGCGTAACCAGCTTAGCATTAAATTCTCCAGAAACAATTTTAATGTCATAGATAGGGCATTGCTCAGCTCATAGGTTTTGTTGAGAAGCTCGTAGAATCTGTCTTTGGTGTCTTCATCATTTTGGTGAATTTAGCCTTGATGCGGATTGTCGTGATTCGCTCATTCACTGATTTGAAACTCAAGACCTTCCTCCTTAGTCGAGACCCAAATACAAATCCACATCCAAATAGACACTGATTTTGTTCCCGGTAGCAGTCACCGTAGTATATATCACAGTTGTTTATTTTACGTAGGCCCGGACCATCCAATCGCATTTCTTGGATGGCAGTTGTATCTGCTTTATAGCAGTCAAGGGCTTCCGCTAGTTGTTCGGCTGCGCATGGTGTGTTGAGGGATCTTACAGCCCAAGTGCAAAACCGAAATTTTTTGTCCCTAAATCGTTTGCGTGGGTCGTCATTATTAATTCCGTCTGTATCCGAGGCTTGTTGGTGTTTTGGAACCGTGTCATCTTTATATTGCCGGGTAGTCACCCTGACGTACGACCCCCAACCTGGAGGGCCAGGGCTTTAGTTTAACTCTAAGACGAAGAACCGGCCAAACCGCTCCGTATTGGCTTGGGCTGCGAATGTGTCATAGGAGCCCTGTAAGGTGTTCAATAAGTAGTTTATCCTGGCTGGAACTGTAGACGCCACAGTTGATTCCATCTTGGGAGTTCTTCTGCTACCGCCTGTTGAAAAGGAGACATGCCTTAGTCGACGCATAGTTCCTCCCCGTTCCTCTCTTTGCTGCCGCCAACAACTTCCCACTGGGTTTAGAACCCAATCTTCGGTTTAGCGACTGGGCATCCGATGTTCACCGCGGGAGGTGGAGAGTAGGAGTTGATAAGTCTTTTTAAAGCCATACAAAAATTTATTTCAAGAAACAAAATTGATAGTTAAAAAAAAGGAAAATAAGCAAGAAAACTAAAAGTAAACGAAATGTAATAAATAGATTACATATTTGATTATTTAAATTTTAAATAAATTTTTAAATTAAATTTTTTGTTTAGGAACAAGTTTTTACCTTATAATCTTTGTCCGTAGTACACCAGATTTGAACTGACTGCAAAATGTTTGATATTTTTTGATTTTTCAAAATTTTTAATTACTGCAATTAAATAGTAGAGTAACCGCTTTTAAAGTTGGTGACTCTGAATTTCGCTAGAAAATTTTGCGATTTGCAGGCGCTCCTTGGATGCTCGTTCGTATACTGATGAAAATATTGAGCTATTTGTGCTTCACAAAGGAGGTAAAATCATGGACCTGGAAATTTAGAAAGGAAACATGTTTCCGAGTACATATTCCCCAGTAAGTGAACGTGCTGACCTGCACCTTCTTGTGGTGCCTCTGATGAGAGGTTATTGTCAATTTATTGGCATGAACTTGCGGACGTAGGCAGCTTTAGTCTAATGGAATTAACTGATTGAAGCAGGACGTATGATGAAGATTAATGCTATCCTTAAAAGAATATCTAAGTATATATTAAACTAGCAAAACCCCTGCCCGCTTCGCAGGGCTTCGGCCTACAACGGTTCGGAAATTAGAGATTGACAGGATGAAGAATACGGTAATCGATGGATATGCAGAAATGAACAATGTTCTTAGAAAAATCATGCCTGTATATGCAAATCTGATGAATAATCTATTCGTTTTTCAATTCTTTTACATAATTTTTTTAGTTAATTTACCCATTAAACATATCTTCCCCAAATTTAGCTCCCAGAGAAGAGGTAAGGTAATTAGGATTTTGACAGCAAGCCAGGTATAGGATAAGTATGCTTTTAACCCTCTTCAGGATTGCACAATGTTATACATTTTCTAAAAACTAACAATTATTGGGATATTATAAAGTGCTGCAATAAAATTATTGACAAAAAACTTAATTCGAGTTCTAAGCTGTTTAGATTTTCCCAAGTTTTATAATATGTATGGGTTTTTGTTTATCAATGAGATTTTATTTGCTAATTTTTTTGCTCATAAGGTAAAAATAAGAAAACTTCATGTTCCTTACGCATTATTTGAAAAAATAAAAAATATGTATATCTTAAAGTCAACACTTTGCTCGGGCAAAAAAAATTCAATACCACTTAAATACAAAGTTAGCCTTTTTCTAAATAGTCAAAAAGTGATGAAAAAGTATTTTTGTCTTAGAAGGATTACCTTCTAGGAATATGACCAAGAATTACATCCGAAAGTATATGGCAAAATACCCTAAATAGTTGACCATGAGGAAAAACAGAAATTTCTAAATCAAAACCACAAATTTTTAAAGATTGACCTTGCGTCTTATTTATTTTTCAGTGAATTCAAGTCGAACAGGAAACTAAAGACGTATGCCATTGACTTCTTCACGGCTAGTATTGTAGTACTGTAAAGTTTAAGTTGATTGATATCCAAAAACATAGTAATGCTCATACCATCAGAGTTAAAAAAATGTGGAGGCAGTCCTGGTACATAAATGCATAAATGCAAAAAATTCAAAAACTCCGTCTCGTTGTAAAATTTACTACATCGTTTTCATTTGTAATTGTGTCAAACCACTCAAACGTCTTGTGGGCAAAAAATTATGCATTTATTTGTCTAATTCAAAATAAATTGTTGCATCGATTTAAGAAAGACTTTACTCTGTACCAGCCATTATTGCACTTCAACTCAATACTTCAATGCTTGGAAAGACATCTTGACTCAACTCATTCCGTGGATTTGCATTACAATAAAAATTGTTTGGAAGTGAAATTCGGCCTTCAGAATCAAGTGAAATAATTCCATTTCCAATGTCCAATAGTGTCCGTGCCACGGACTCCGTGGCTTAGTGGTTAGGTGCGTTGGTTGATAAGCAAAACGTCGTGGGTTCGAGACCTACTCGTGCCCAAAGTTTTTTATTTCATCTTTCTCGGACATTGCCTTTTGCGAAGAACTGACAAAACTTCCAAAAGTATCAAGCCGTTCGGAATCGGCGTTAAATTGTAGGTGCCCTAAATTATTCACACGCACCCAGAAAATTATTGATGAGAGTAAGCCACTTAGGCATTGGCTCTTCAAGATCTGTCGCGCCACTCTCTCTTTAATGTCAAATAATTGGCCAATCTAAGTTTCCTGAAATAGAAGTTTTTAAACGACTCCATTCGTCATTCCACGCAGTTGACCGTGGTATAATCGACAAAGTTTGTCCTCAGAAACAAACAGATTCAGAGCTCCAAATTCTTCAAGTTGCGGTTAAAGGCTTCAAGTAAATTTTTGTGCGCCATTGTGCTCTCATCCCACACAAATATTCGGCCATTACCAATTTTTTTTAAATATTGTAATGTCAGTTTTAAGTCTAATAATGTGCTCATAACTCCAGAAGAGGAATTAATTGATGCTAAAATTAATGATACCAAAAATGATTTCCCCATTCCACCGGGTGCATCGCAAAAATATATATGTACCAACACTCAGACTGATCACACCTTGCATATCTAATGGTGTCATACACATAGGTACTTTTGTTGATCGTTTAACTTCGGCTCCATAGTTTGCGCAAATATTCTGAATGGAATGCAATTTTATTATTGCCCTTAAAGTAGTATTGTTGTCGAGCAACCAATTCAATTGTGGCAATGCTTTATTCGCAAAACGTTTTTTTCGTAAGCAACTGGCACATTTCCATTTGAAAGCATTCGATTCCCCATCAGATTGGCAATTGCAATGACTATTGACTCAAAGCTAAATAATGTCTAATTGTTGCTTACATTTGAGCACATCATGTTTTTCATTCAGACAATAATTATACGTGGAATACCTCCAGTTCGTTAGTGTTGATTAAATTTTATTAATGACACATTCCATCAACATTCAAAACGTTATAAATAACAAATAACAATATAATTAACAAATACGTATCGGTATCCACTAAAATAAATAAGATATACAAACATATTTTCATACTCTAGAAATCTCATATATCAAAATAACGTTTGCCGGGTCACCTAGTTCAAATATAATTTCCTAGTTTCTTTTTTTTTGTCGAAGAAAAATTATATTTGTCAAATATTTTTTTTTCATTGACATTTTTTTTTTGATTTTTTATTGAAAAAAAAATATTTGACAAAATTTTCAAACTAAATTGAGTGTTCGTATATCGATCAGTTTCTTTTTGTAGTGCGAAATATAAAATTTTTAACATTTGTTAATAATTGAACCATTTGTGATTTGAAAAGTATACATTTTATTTTTGCTAAACCTTCTACCCTAAAACCTCTTGCATTTCGAGAAAAAATTAGAAAAATCGGTCAACCAGTGTGCTCGGTTAGCGAACGAACACAAAAAATAGGCTGTTCTTTTATATATATAGATGAGGAAATACGATCAACGAGTACCGAATGTCGATAAACGTTAATGAAATTAGACGCCATGTTGCGGGTGTGTCCCTTGATTAGCTGGTTCATCCCTTCGATCAATGTGGAATATGCTTGACAGAGGGTGAGCGGTGTTCCTCATCCGCCAGTTGGATAAAAGCTGCAAAACAACAAAAGATTCAGAAAAAAACAATGATGCATAATAAATAGATGCAGGGTACCCGCTCCTTTCTTAAGAAAGTTGAGGTGTACTTTTGCGTGCTGGTGGATCATCAGGAAGAGGTTTAGTGTTCCTCTTAAATAAAACATAGTGACATCGCTGACTTCGGTTGGAAATTGTCGCGCCGACATCGTAGATTGGTCCACCGTCAGAAAAGACTTTAATTGCTAGGTGCTGACGTAAAATCTTTCTTGCTTCTGTGCTTCACAAATTAAATTATCCAAAATATTGTCAAATCGCTATTTTAAAATCCGATGTTTTGACCTCAGAACTTGCCATTTTAAATGCTGGCTTCGACAATCATTTTTCATTAATTTTTTAAATGGTGTTTTGTATGAGAACAAAGTATGGTCATTTTTCAGTTGAGAAAAGCAGGGTCGATGTGGCTTGATTTTCGCGGAAAATTTATTGATTTCGGACAGTCATGAGGCACGACTTGTTTAACGGCTTTCGCCGGCTGGTTCACGGATTGCTCCGGCTGGTCTCATGGCTTTCGCCGGCTGCTTGAAAGATTTCACCTGGCTGGTGCTACGGATGTGGACTCTTCGCCCGCTGTCGGTTGACTGTTGGATTATTCTGGTGATTTACTTTCTTCTGTATAGCGTTCTAGTGTCTTATGTGAATTCTTGTTTATGTATTACTCTGACTGACTTGATTCGACTCACTTTTGGGGTTAGTGGAGGTCTTATTCCTGGTACACTGAATGTAAAACTCTATCCGTCGAACTATAATTTCTAATACAAGTAGATTTGACCATCTGTTTAGTGTTTTAATGGATGAGCATGTTAATATCGAGTTCTTTAATTTTGTTCGTTTGTTGTTGCATGTATTTTTACCCCAGAGTTCCTTACGCATTTCCGCACTTCAGCGACTAGGCAGCGTATGTCATTCAGCTTGACATCGTCATTCCGCCCTGACATCGTCGTTCAGTATGTGCTGAGTGTAGTATACTATGCAGCTTCATTAAGAAATTTGAAACAGTTTTCCAAATAATATTTTTTTTCTTCTTTCATGTTGAGGAATTAGTGAAAATCGTTAATTTGCGGCCCAAATTTCATTTCAGTAACTTCGAAAAGGATGAAAATCCGTTCGTAAATGTATTTGGGAAGGCTGTTTAACCATTTTAAAAGAATAATTAGTTTTCAAAAAAGGGTATCTGCTTCTGCACGCACAACAAACAAAATTCATTCAAAACCAACAATATTAATTCATTGACTGACTTTATTAGGTACAGTTTTTCTAAATTTCAATTTTACAAGAACTTTAAGAACCCAAGAAGGTACGTTCGTATGTTGTGTTATTTTACAAGTAATGCAAAAAATGTCCTTCCACATAAAAATTATATTCAATTTATTTTAATTAATTCTATGGAACAAAAAAAGCCATTCAGCTCTCTTCCTCTTTCTACATCAAATATTTTACATGATTCTAGTATTTAGGGGCCCGGTGATTTGAAGCGAAAAAAGCAATGGGAGGATTTGATTAAATTAAGCATGTAAGAGGCTGTTCAATGCATACATTTATGACTTGCCCATAAAAGTATAGACGAGATAAATAGGAATATGTCTGAATCAATCGCTTGATACAAACTGTACGAGTTGAGTTTTTTTTCGAGTTGGATAATATGGCTTCTTCGTTAGTAGAGAATTGAACGATTTAAGGGTTGTAAATTCATATCTCCTGACACATCATCAATTTAAAGCTATAACCAGCATTGGAGAGTATCATAAATCAATGGACGGGTTGTCAAAGACTTTCAAAGGGAATAATAAATTTGTAATTTGTCGAATAGTCCTTCCGTGCGTCGCGTTGGCGATTCTTTTGATGAAAAATGGATACCTTTTGGAATAACACAGAAAATCTCGAAAGGGGTGGGACTAAATCTTCCTTCTATAAACTTGAATTTATAAATTGTTAACAAAATTAAATGAATTTGAATAAAATTTATTTGTTTTTTGTTAAAAAAAAATTAAAGATCAAAAACCTCTGATAAACAAAATCACACACCAACACATTTCGAACAATCTTCGGAGACAAAACGGTCTCGTAAATAATATTTATGTGCCATCTTAAAATATAATCATTCGTATCGCAAGGTTGTTCAATCAAAAATTAAACAAACAGAAGATGAAAACAACAAAAATCTTTGAGATAAAACAACAAAAAGACAAAAAAACCAGTCTTCTCCGATTAGGCTTAAGTAATCCACACTCAAGTAACACCGCGTCGAACTACGTAAGCAAAGACCTTTCTAAAGTTGAAAAAAAAAACTTAAAATAAACTTAAATCAAGTTTACAGTACAATTTGTTGATTGTATTAGAATTCTTGTACGTCATTGTGCACCTTGAAAGTTCCATAATAAAGACTGTATCTTATGGACAAATGCGGGAAGTCGTATTTTTTTTTTTGTCTCAAGATTCTTGAGAACGTGGTCTGATTTGACTAATTTTCTGTTTTTTTTATTTTAATTTTCTTGATTTACATGAGGTTCGATGAGCCCTTATGAGTTCTAATCATAGCAAGTAGCTAAATTTAAAAACTGAAAAAAAAACATTGAAAATACTGCTGCTAGATAAGCAAAAACTTTATTTCGAAATGCCGACCATCTGTCTGGCTAGATCGCATTCATGTCAGTGTCAGGGAGGCTGATGATGTAATGTTTCGGCATCGTTCGCAGCAATTTGGCCCGTGGTTCTCCGCTACGTTAACAAATTTGCGGAAGGGTTTAAGTATGAGGCCTTGAATTACCTAAATAGCAACACCACAACACCAAATTTTAAGTGAATGGGCTCTTGAAAAATCGGTCGAAATTCACCTTTTTTATCCAAAAATATTGTTCAGTGACGAAATGCATTTCTGGGCTGATAGCATCATTATTTCTTCAAAGATTTATAATGAGCACGCACTCAAGAGGATTATATTCCCTTCTTATGCCAAAGCAGAATGGAGAGGGTTTAAGAGTAGGTGTCGGTTAACATTGGTTTTTGAATTACTGGACATTGCAATGACTGGGGAAGATAGACTGTAAGCATAAGAGAACGTCCGAAGTTGGGCTCGAGAGGCGTAGGTATTTTCTAATGGAGAGGAATGCAACTGGCATCTTCACTAAAGCATACACCGTTGAAATATCGGTAAAAGAGGGTGAGGCATGAGACATTACGTCGATGTTCAAGTGGCGTAAGTGATTCAACGAGAGGATGATCACCAATCATCCCAATCATCTTGAATGCTGTTCTGGGTACTGGATACGTCACTGAAGCACCAGCCCAAACGGTGGATTGGTATCACGCTAGGACATAATAGATGGTAGCCAATAAGAAGGGAAGAGAATTTCTTGCATCGTCTTAAAAAAACCTAAACATCTTGTGGCATATTTTGCTAAATTGCATGTGTGATCGATCCACAAGAGGTAGTCGGAGATGTTCAAACCGAAAATTTCGAGTTTTTTCGGTCTAATTGATGCAAGTGCCACTCATAGACAGTAGAAAGGGTGTTATATCTTGATATGTGTAGGTATCAATGATATAAGACAGCATAGAATTATCGAAGCATTAAACTATTCGCGGTTTTCTATGCCGCATATAACAATGCTGTTTAAGTCAGAGTTTAATGAGCTTATTATATTCAGCCGGTGGAGTTCCACACCCGAAAAGCACCGATGTGAGTCTGGGAACGAATATAAACAGCCAGGTTACAGACAAGAGATAATTTTTAAAAATGAGAAAAAAGGTCGGTGACAAAACGGAGCCCTGGAGCACATCAACATTTATTTTGTGGGTTGTAGACTTGAATCCGTTCCATACAACTTGTATTAAACGTTTAGACGAACGAAGGAGGAATTTGTCAATATCGAAAGCAAGCATTTTAGTGAAAGCCCAAGATGTCAGGCGTTATCAAATGCAACAATTTTACTTTCTCCAAAAGGAGGTAAAGATTTATTCCACTGTTTGGTGAGATAAACCATCAGATAACCAGTGGACCGTGCTGCGAAAGCCGTACTGCCGGTCATTAAGAAGCTTTCGTTCCTGAAGATATTTCTAAAGCTGATAAATTTATCAGCGTTTCCATGTCCTTAGTTAGGAAGGAAGTTATGTATAATACAATCAGACGATAGGCATTCGCCTTTTTTGTGAATAGCAAAAAAAAGCGCTACCGTGCGATGACATCAGATTTTTTGTTTGCGCAAAAGGAAAGTGTTTGACTTCCATGACATGTGGTGTCAACAATACGGTGCCTCATAGCACATGGCACTTGTAACAATGAACCAATTTAATGGCGAGTTTAGTGAACAGTTTATATCGCGTTTGAGGCAGATCAGAGGGTCGGGATTAGATTAAATTTTTAAAGCGATATGCGATATTCCAGTCACTCAACTGAAATCCAATAAAGCGGCGATTGTATGCGTTTCTGGCTTCATTCTTAATCTTCAGAAGTTAAAATAAATATGTAGCTATTCATCTCCTGTTTTTTTGTGTTGTTTTTTTTTTTTATAAGTACTTTGAGGCTATAAAATATGATTACAGAATAAGGAAATTCAACCATGTTCAACAATGCGATGTCCTTGTGCTCTTGTTTTGTCCATTTTTCATATTTTTATATTTTTTTGGCCTTTTTTTACTTTTTTGAAGATTTTTAATCGAAATTCGATTTCATCGGCCACAATATTCAGTTTTTTAGGAATGCCAAAATTAAATTAAACACAGCACGGCAGACTAAATATTGTTGGTGATGTTAAGGAGACTTATACCTGAGTTCTACCTCAGCTGAATAATAAAAAAAGCTTCACATCAGAGAATTATATTTCGGACCCCATTGAGAACAGGGTTTCGGAAATACGCGCAAGAATTGGGGAAAATGGATTTCGCATGAGCCTCACGGACAGCAACTTACGAGCAAAAGTAAATAGAAGTTCTTTGGTTTATCGTTTGATCAATAATCATTCACCATATTTCGATATTTGAACGTTACTCTGACCCGAGCTAGAGTAGTCACTGGTCCGAAGACAAAGAAACCGTTGTCTGCTGTTGATCCTAGTCGTCACATCTCAAATGGTGGTAATATCATCGGAGTTAAGCCTTGATTGCTCTAACTTAAGCCAATAAAATACATTTTCTATTCTTTATTATAATCCAGGACATTCTATAAAAACGATGAATATGCTGAAATTGCATGCCTAATATAAACTTTGTTCCTCAATTTTCTGTGTGAAACATGACAGACTGAAAGTTTTCAATTCAAGCATATAGATTGCAATTAAATCTCAAATCCTTAAAGAAAATATTATTGCATTGATATGTTTTAATTTAAGTTCGATACCAATTTGAATGAAATATTGTTATCCTAAGCATAAAATTGCTATCGTTCTCCTATCGCCATTTACAATGATTCCATTTAAGTACCCGACCATTCTACAAAAATAAGCCTAATAATCGAAAATTCAGCTAAACAACAATCAATGACTTAATCATTTGCATAATAGGCTATCCCTGAATCCTAATCCACCCATTCGAAACCAAATACCAAACGATAACAATAACAATTGAATTAAAGATATTGACATCGAATTTATTTTCGGTCTCCTATTCAAGTCTCAAAAAGTACAATATTCGGCTTGTCCCGTCTTTTACTGCTGCTCACTAAGCCAATAGATTCTTCAAGGTTTCCCGTTACTGCTCTATTGCCACTTTTAATGCGCTTATAGCCAAAAGCACTCGCTGTCTCGATGACTCTTTGGTAGATGGGCATTTCATAAGCTAATCCAATTACCCAGCAATGTCCGCAGCCAGCCAGCTTGAAAATCCACATAAAAAACTTATCTCAAGGCCAATCATCATCATCATCGTCGTCGTTGGGATCATTTTGATTTAATTTTTTGAATAAAATTTAATTTTATGACGTACTCGCTGTCGAAATGCACAATTGAAACGCAAATTCATTTCTTATTCTCTTATTTTTTTCTATAGACTAAACAGAAGGTTTTCCACACCCCTTCATCCGCCTTGTGCACCCTCCTTTCTCAACTGTACGATTTGAGAGAAAAACAAAGACCACCACCACCAGCACGCGGGGAAGGGGGTAATAGACAATTGTATTCCATTCCACTTTGACTACACGATAAGATAAAAAAAAGCAAATCTTATTCAAGGTATAATATGCTCGTTTAGTAATAAAACATTATTAGCTGTATTTAGATACTTTTCGTATCTACATATCTCTGGTTGGTTTGCTGAGAAACAATATCAATAACAATAACATTATTCCCACAAAAACCTTTTATTGAAAGGGCTCCGGGTCCGGAGTGATGTTAAATACGCAAATGAATAATTGCAACCAGTTTCCTCTCTTACAACATCCCACTTCTGAGTTCTGATTTTTGAATCACAGCAGAGATGGTCGTTCGTTTTTTTTTTTTTTGCATTCGCGGGCCTGTTGCTTTTGATAACAGAGCAAAGCCAAGTAAAATTAACATTTTATTACGAGTTAATAAAAGTTCATTTTATATTCCTAGAATCAACACATAAATGTGTTTGTGCGTATGTTACGTTCGTTGGGAGCTTGAATCTCTGCTTCATCTCCTCCATCGTCAACAACAGCAGCTAGAATTACGTTTGATGATAACATTGTTTTGGGAAGGGGTAACAACGCAGCGGTGGCGGTCGTGAACGCGATGCGCATCGCTCCAGTCGGTTGGTAGGTGGGCGTAATGGTTCGCGTAATATTCTTGTAAATAAACTAAGATGTAGTTTTATGGCACTGGATTATTATTTTGTTTATTTATTTTTTTTGTGGATAAATGATTTTCATTTCAAGTTTTTTTTTCTCTGAGTTGAAAAACGAACACATGCATGCATAGAGTGGCGCGACAGCTCTTGATGAGCCAAGGCCTAAGTGGCTTACTCTCATCAACAATTCTCTAGGTGCGTAGGAAGAATTGAGGGGACCTACAATTTTACGCCGATTCCGAACGGCAAAGTTGAGAAGCACTTTTTCATGACAGATTGATACTCTTGGAAGTTTTGTCAGTTCTTCGCGAGAGGCAGTGTCCGTGAAAGATGAAATAAAAACTTTGGGCCCGAGTAGGATTCGAACCCACGACGTTCCGCTTAGCAGCCAACGCACCTAACCACTAAGCTACGGACACTACAAAACGAACACATAAAAATCTTAAATTATTGGAAAATGAACAAAAAAAACAAAAAAAAAAAAACATTTATTACGATTAACTTCTAAACGCATTGAAGTTTCTTCTTTCCCATTTCCCCAATTGAACGGTCGTTTCTCATTTCAGATATTTAAAATTATTTTGTTTCCTGTTTCCGATTTCTTGTTTTTAAACTTTAACATCAAATTCGATTTTCGTTGAACCCGGTTTTAGTTTCTATTGTAAAATGAAAGTTACTTCCGTCCGAAGAAAATCTAAGTACTATTTACATCGTTCCGTAAGGAGTCTTACTCACCAAAATTTTGAAATTCGGTAGAAGCCCTAATCCAGCTAAACAGTTTTGCTAATTAAAAATCCAAATCTAGGTCCTGACTTTTAACATACTTAAGATATCATCTAACCACGAAGGTCGTTGCTGAAAAGTAACTGATTGCAAATCAGTTGCAAAACTGGAGATAGCCTGCTAGGAACCGAGCTGGCGGAAAATGATGGTTGAACCCGGCCTATAAAAAAATAGGTAGCACGACAGCTCCAAAGAATCTAGGCCTATAGGTTTACACTCTTCAATAATTATTGAATTATTCCTTGAGTGCGTGTAAGGAATTGAAGGGATCTTCTAGCTTGGTTGAGAATTACTTTAACTAATTATCCCCTGGGAAGCTTAGCGCGAGATATGAAAGATGAAATAAAAACTAGTTAGGCACGAGAATTATTCGCCTTCTAAGTTACATGGTCAACACGCTACGCCTTGGCTTCTATCCGAAATTTTAGTAAGTCCTTTAGTAAGTAAGTTAGGTGTCGCTACAACAGTCCGGTTACCTCTGTATTAGTTCCTAGCAGTCTCCGTCTCCAGGCAGCCGCTGGCTGTCTACAATTCTAGTAATGCACTTTTAAGTTAATTCATCGCCATCATTATTCATGGCGTATCAATAAACAACACACTTCCGCTCTTCAGTGTGCTTTGAGGCACACTCAAGGGTCGGAATGATGATTGTTTTAAATTAAGTTAACTACTTATACTACATAGATCAAACACGTAGTCAACAACCTGTGAAAAAGAGATACACGAGCGGCTGCGTACCGGATGCTTGATGCAAAGGTCTCGGATCGAACTTGGGTATCGTGCAAATTGAGGAAAAAGTAGCTCTACCAGGTTGACCATAATGATTTTGGTGGTACCTCGATCATTTTTTTTTTTTGCAGTTTGAAAAGGTTGATAATGATTCAAAATCTCAACCACAGTAAACATCAGAAAACTGCTGATAGTTGTTCTTTTGTTTATAGAATACATAGATAAGGCTCACTCGAGTAAACTAACCTTTTTGCCAATTTTTAGCTGCCAGGCAGTGTAATGGCTCCCGGAGTTCTTTATCGTGTCTTCGTCGTAATCGTGCTGTGGCGAGTATTGAAAACTTTGAACACGCATAAATCCGCTGACCAGGATCCGGTATCCCACTATCATTCTGAAGTGGTGATATTCCACGCTGGTGAAAACCTTTGTGTATCCTTAGATGTTGGAAAACAGCATTTGTCTAGCCAATTCAAAACAAAAAAATGAATCTTCTTCTCCCTCCAATTATCTGCGGATTGCACTAACGTCCCTTCTTTCTAAGGTCATGGAAACGCTGATAAACAATCGGCTTAAGAAATATCTCGAAGACCGAAAACTTCTAAATGACCGATTGTGAGGCTTTCGCTGCAACAGGTCCACTGATGATCTGATGGTTTATCTCACCGAACAGTGGAACAAATTTGTGCATAGTTTTGGAGAAAGAAAGATTGGTGCACTTGATATTTCAAAGGCATTTAATAAAGTCTGGCATTTTGTTCTTTCATTTAAAAAAAAAATGTGGCTGCCCTAGCGTCGATTCAAGACCTCAAAGATGGAATTCTTGAGGCTATCGAGGACATAGGGCACCCACTTTGCGATTTGGTTATGGAAAATTTCATGAAAAAGATATGGTCGTGGCAGCCATTTGGCTGATGTTGTGTTCCATTATTAACGGTATACCTCCCTCTTTATAATGAAATAAACATCCGATCATTTAACTCAAAAAATACAATTTTTCTTTGAATATCAAAATAACACCTTTATTGGAAAACCCTAAAGAAAACATTAAACACCTGCCCTGTGAGTGTCCGAACCTCCACACAAACCAACTTCGTCACTTCGAAAACAGGTTTGTTGAGGAACTGAATGATCTACCACAGGTCTCAATGGCGAACATGAGGAAATTCATAGATAGCGTGGACTGCCAACCGGTAATTTTGAGGAGCATCGATGCTGCCTTCTTTCTTATAGGGGATCACAATAGACCAGTTGTCCCCAGTGTATGCAACATTTTCACGCTGTTCACACCCCTCATTCACTAACCTAACCTTACCTACGTAGTGCACACTTAAACCTCTTGGATGGTATACAAAACAAAGACAGCTGGTACAGAGAGAGAGAGACATATTTGAATTATTAACATTTTGAACTCCGCCGTGTACCGTAACGTGTCTCTCTGTTTCATCGGTACTTCTTTTGTCAGTGATCTCGTGAAAAAAACCAGAGGCATTGCTTTCCCACACTACAGCCGTAATACTGGCTAAGAATGCTCATCAGCTAACCTTTGATCCCAAATGTTAAATGCTGAGATTAGTTTTCTAGGCGTACTACGTGAATGTGACATCATATTTCTTCCGCAGGCATTGCAATATATTAAACTCGTTTGCACTTTGCTCTTCGCCTATTAAGGATATGTACAGAAAAAAGCTCTTTAAAACGCTCCAATTTAATAGCAGAAAAATTGCAAGTTAATAATTTGCTCTCTCTCTCTCGTGGAACATCATGTTAAATCAAGCATGAAGTCAAATTTTATTTGAACTTTCATCAAATCATCGAATATTTAAAAAATGTCGGCCAAATCACCATTAACTCTTTAAGTACCCCAATATTTCCAGATGCTAAAAATCCATAAAGAGAATTTAATATTTCAAAATTTTCATGAAAGTTATCTTAATCTTTGATTTATTTTCCACCCTCAAAAACAAAAACCCCATCAAATAAAGAAATCGAAAACACTTTATCCAACTTTTAATTTTAAACAACATTAACCAGCGGCAACATTACAAAACACTCATAAACAGCTCACTTCCCCTCCGATTTGTGTTTTTTTTTCCGAACATTTTGAAAAACTACGCACATAAAACATTTCATCACTTTTGATGAATAACAATTTAAAAATCTTTTGAAAACATTTTAATTTGAAATTGAATGTGAAGTGTGTGTGTGTGTGTGGTTTTTATTGAAAGGGCGATTTTTAAACAAATCGATTTGGCTTTATCTCAACTTCAATAAGTTCCCAAAAAAAAAAGACCAACAACGAATTCATGTGCGTGTGAGGACAAACGGCCTTGAAAACGAGAATTTCCCCAAAAAAAAAGTCCTTTTGAAGTTTATTTTAAGCAAAATCGATAGATATGGGGCTAGAACATGAAAAATGGCTTAATTATCGATGCTCATGGTGTAAGTGTTATCGCTGGCGATAATTGTAACACCATGATGCCATTAAATATGAAACAAGACCATTACATTTTTTTTATTTTTTTATAAAATGAATGTCATGTGTTTGGCGCAACAAAGTAGTCAATAATTAAAGTTAATTAGAGCGTGTAATGTGAACTATAATTGCCTTTTGCTTCGAATGATGCCAAAAAACAACCCTTTTTTTGGTGACAGAAGTCAAATGCTCGTTTTTGATTATGAAATGTGAGTTTTGGAAAGAGTCGTAAATTGCAACAGGATGTTGTTCTCGTTTTCATCTGCATTCAACCGGAAACAATGCGCTTTTGACTATACTGCCATATCAAACTCAGTTGAAATTCATCATCGAAGAGCTTTGAACTTCATTGGCACGTGTAAAAACTCAGAAAACGACAAATAAGCAGACAGACAGCTTCTGTAAGAAAACTCCGGCTGTAAAAAAATAAAGAATCGATAAACTCACCTTAGTTACCCAAATGAAACAAAATCCCCTGTCAAAAGACATCATCGTTTACGGAAAGAAAAAAAAAAACAAAAATTAAATTAATATTCAAAATATTCTGATTTGAAGGAAAATGATGGCTTTACATCTCGAAATAAAATTCAATTTCGAAGCGAGACATGACTTCAAAGAAAAAAGCGCCGCATGGTATGACTGATTTCAGGAACCAATCTCAGCGAAATTGAAAAAAAGGGAACCTAATAAACATCCGAAATATTTGAAACTGAGTTCAAAGGCAAGAAATAACTGAAATAAATAAAAAAAAATTTGCACGACTGGGTCGTACGAACTTGCTCCTGCATGCTAAAACTAAATATTTATGATTACTTTTATGTTCCAAAAAATTTCAAAAAGTAGTGTTAAAATAAGAAATATACTTTGAGCAATTCTGATTACACTCTTACTTACAGCTTACACTTAACTCACAAAAAAAATAAACTCAATCTATATATATAAAAGAACAGCCTAATTTCTGTGTTCGTTCGCTAACCGGGCACACTGGTTGACCGATTTTCTTATTTTTTTCTCTAAATGCAAGAGGTTTAAGGGTAGAAGGTTTAGCAAAAATAAAATGTATACTTTTCAAATCACAAATGGTTCAATTGTTAAAAAATGTTAAGAATTTTGTATTTCGTACTACGAAAAAAAAAAATGATCAATATACGAACACTCAATTTAGTTTGAAAATTTTGTCAAATATTTTTTTTTCCAATAAAAAAATAAAAAAAAAATGTCAGTGAAGAAAAAAAATATTTGACAAATATAATTTTCTTCGACAAAAGAAAAAAAATGTCAGTGAACCTAGGAAATTATATTTGAACTAGCTGACCCGGCAAACGTTGTTTTGATATATGAATTTCTAGAGTATGAAAATATGTAGATATGTATATCTTATTTATTTTTAGTGGGTACGTATTTGTTAATGATATTCTTATTTGTTATTTATGACGTTTTGAATGTTGATGGAATGTGTCATTAATAAAATTTAATCAACACTAACGAACTGGAGGTATTCCACGTATAATTATTTTCTGAATGAAAAACATGGTGTGCCACAAACAGACATTATTTAGCTTTGAGTCAATAGTCATTGCAAATGCCAATCCGACAGGGAGTTGAATGCTTTCAAATGTGGCGCGACAGATCTTGAAGAGCCAAGGCCTTAGTGACTTACTCTCATTAATAATTCTCTGGGTGCGTGTGAAGAATTCAGGGCACCAACAATTTAACGCCGATTCCGAACGACAAAGTTGAGAAGCACTTTTTCATACTCTTGGAAGTTCTGTCAGTTCTTCGCAAAAGGCAATGCCCGAGAAAGATGAAATAAGAAAACTTTGGGCACGAGTAGGTCTCGAACCCACGACGTTCTGCTTAGCAGCCAACGCACCTAACCACTAAGCTACGGACACTATTTGACATTGGAAATGGAATAATTTCACTTGATTCCGAAGGCCGAATTTCACTTCCAAACAATTTTTATTGTAATGCAAATCCAGGGAATGAGATGATTCAAGATGTCTTTCCAAGCATTGAAGCATTGAGTTGAAGTGCAATAATGGCTGGTACAGATTAAAGTCTTTCTAAAATCGATGCAACAATTTATTTTGAACAAATAAATGCATGATTTTTTGCCCACAAGTCGTTTGAATGGTTTGACACTATGTATTACAAATGCAAACGATGTATAGTAAATTTTACAACGAGACGGAATTTTTGAATTTTTTGCATTTATGCATTTATGTACCAGGACTGCCTGCACATTTTTTGACTCTGATGGTATGAGCATTACTATGTTTCGGGACATCAATCAACTTAAACTTTACAGTACTACAAGACTAGCCGTGAAGAAGTCAATGGCATACGTCTTTAATTTCCTGTTCGACTTGAATTCCCTGAAAAATAAATAAGACGTAAAAATATGTGGTTTTGATTTAGAAATTTCTGCTTTTCCTCATTGTCAACTGTACAGGGTATCCTATAATTAGTCTGCCAAATACTTTGGGATGTGATTCCTGGTCATATTCTTAGAAAATATTCCTTCTAAGACAAAAATACTTTTTCATCACTTTTTGACGATTAAAAAAAAGGATAACTTTGTATTTAAGTGGTGTTCAATTTTTCTTGCCTGACCAAAGTGTTGACTTTAACATATATTTTATTTTTTTCAAATATTGCGAAGAGAACATGAAGTTTTCTTATTTTTACCTTATGAACAAAAAAATTAGCAAATAAAATCTCATTGATAAACAAAAACCCATACACTTTATAATACTTGGGAACATCTAAAACAGCTTAGAACATCGAATTTAGGTTTTTTTTGTCAATATTTTTATTGCAGCACTTAATAATACATATCCCAATAATTGTTAGTTTAATGAAAATTTATAGCATTGTGCAATCCTGAAGGGGGTTAAAAGCATACTTATGCCAATACCAAGCTTGCTGTCAAAATCCTAATTACCTTACCTCTTCTCAGGGAGCTAAATTTGGGGAAGATGTGTTTAATGGGTAAATTAACTAAAAAAAATTATGTAAAAGAATTGAAAAACGAAAAGATTATTCATCAGATTAGCAAATACAGGCATGATTTTTCTAAAAATATTGTTCATTTCTGCCTATCCATCGATTACCGTATTCTTCATCCTGCCAATCTCTAATTTCCGAACCGTTGTGGGCCGAAGCCCTGCGAAGCGGGCAGGGGTTTTGCTAGTATATGTATAAAAATAATTAGAATTTATTAAAAAAAAAATTAAAATTTGAAAATGTACCTGGGATATGAGTTTTTGCTCAAACCTCTAATTTTCAAATTTGAAGTCAATCGGACTGTAGAAGCCTGTAAACTTCCAGACAGACGGAATCGCCGGACCCACTTTTTTCGACTTCTCTATCATCGTAATGTCGTATCTCATCATCTCATTCATCTCTCAATTTTTTTTTTTTTTTTTTTACTAATTCAATATTTGCCATATATTGTATATGTCGCAAGTAAAAAGATGTATCACAATAGTATTGATGTGGTAGTATTGATGTGGTACGGCGAGTGAAACAATTATTGATTATGATTTCACAGATAATATGAAAATCCAATTTTATTAACTGATCTTAATCTTGATCACAATGCAGTTGTTAGTCTTAGGCCGCGGCCACGGAGTAAGCGGCTGATCGGCTAAGCGGCTGAGCGGCTAACGGCTGAGCAGCAGCTCCAAGCGACGTATGGCCAGGTACTGAGCGGCTGCTTTTGAGCGATTAGTAGTTAAAATGCCTTTGTTTTTGTTAAGAAAAGTTTGTCGTATTTTACTATCGGAAAATCGTTTGTATGTGTACAAATTACTTAAACGAATACAAAAAAGAAGACGATTTGGTGTTCATCCGATTAACCAATTAAGATCGGATTTTGGAGAATTTAATCATTAATTTTTGAATCTACGGAAATTTCCAGATAGATTCTGGCAATATCTACATATGTCTATCAAATCTTTTGATTTGCTGCTTGAAAAAATGCGTCCTTATCAACGACTGTCTTCTGTTTAGTCAAAGGAAATACGAAAAGGTAACTGTGCGTTTGCAGACTACGGGGAGGTAAGCTAGTAACGATACAAAACATATACTAACACTTTCATAAAGTCTGTAAGCAATTCATTCAAGCAATGATCGTGATGATTTCGGCATCATAGTGTGACCACTACTAGCTTCCATCTACTACAAAATCAAAATTGAGCTCAGCCCTTTTGCAATAGGTTTTTCGGTTGTTAGCTGGCGTCATCCCTGCCAGTACAAATTTGCTATGTTTACAACGTTTAATTGTGACGCCAAAAACTTTCACTCATTTGATCTAGGTGTCTAACCCTGCTGACCATCCTCACAAACACGGCTAACTGTTCTCCGTAAGACTTAAGACAGCTTTAAAGGTTGGTCATAGTCAGCCTTCATACAAGCGGGTCATTCATTTCGTGGATCCAAGTTGGTAGCACTGGCATTTGATACGTGTCAAACTTAACTGTCATCTGTGTCATAATATCAGTTGAATGTTTGCCATTTACGATAAGGGATCGCTTAGCAATCGAACAACGCGTTAAAAATATTAAAACCTACTAAAAATGTGGTAGTTCAAATTTCAAATTTCATACGCATTACGCGATGATAACACTTGCGACTACGCAAGAAATTGCTAAAATTGTACAGAAATTCAAAGAAAGTGGAGGTGCTACTTATGTCGAAAGGCCTGGGCATCATCGTAATGCTCGAATATAATGCTGCGTTAGCACAAGTGTTGTTGATGATCCGAATTTATCGATTTATCGATTTATAGATTTCGCAGGAGCTGAACTTGAACGTGTCGTACACCTTACTATGGCATATTTTGCATTTGAATAAGCTTCACCATCCTAACAAAGTTCAGCTGAAAATTCACAACGCTGCGCCGCAGCGAAAATGCGCTTCTTGGGTGTTGAAACAACGGAAGATAAACGCCGATGTTACGAACAAAATTTCTTCTAAGGGTAAAACACATTTCTTACTTGGCGGGTATGAAAAAAATTGCTGCATGTCCAAAAAATATCGAAGAGAGGCCATTGCATTCAGAAGAGTGACTGTTTTGTGAGCTGTATGCTATATGCCAAAGGACGGACGATTACAGTTAATTCGGACTGATAAGGTCGAATGACAATCGATTTTTATTTGGCCCTATATAAATATCCCAACTACTTTGCTAAACACATCTATCTGGCTCTTCCCTCTATTGTCACCTTTGGCGACATCCCATATGTGATCCACAAGAGGCGATCAGTAAGGTACACACCGAGAATCTCGAGTTGTTAGGTCTCATTGATGCAAGTGCCACTCATAGACATTGTCAAGGGGGGTATATCTCGCATTAATGATACAAGAGCATTGAGCATTGGATTAGAACATTAGAAGCTACAAACCAGAGATCTATAATGATAATAAGAAAGAGGGTCGGAAGCAAAACGGAGCCCTGGGGTACACCAGCATTTTTATTGTGGGTTTCAGACTTGTATCCGTCCAGTACAACTTGTATTGAATGGTTCAAAAGAAAATTTCTAATGCTACGAAGAAGGTATTCATATTCATCGATACCGAAAGCACGCATTTTCGATAAAAGACCGACATACATACCAGACCTCAAATGCCTTTGAAATTTCGGTCTTGAAGATATTTCTTGGGCTGATAGTTTAAGTAAGTAGTTTAGTAAGAGCAATCGGACGATAAATTGAGGGAGAAGAAGATTCGCCTTTTTTTGGAATTGGCTGGACAAATGCTATTTGCCAACTGCTCGGATCGAGCCCAAGAGAAAGAGCTAGCCTCATTATTCAATTAAGCTAAAAACATCCACCAAATACTCAATACCTTCCCTTACAAGAAATAAAACAGTCGACAGCCCTGTGTTCATTAATTTTTACTTTCTCAATCCAAATTAAGCTGTTACCGTGTCAGCAAAATGACGGTTGAACTTGTTATTCCACTTCGTTAAAAAAAAATGTAATTTCAATATTAGTCTTGATGATTTTTAGCCCTAACACAAATTATGTATTCCAAGCAATTCAACCTTCAATATATCAACTCAGTGCGCAAACAAACAAAAAATTGTGTTTTGCACGCCTAGCAAAAGACAATTAAAATGAATGATAGGAGTCAGGTATCACACACACCTGAGGACGAAGCTCAGGAAGAGAACGTGACTGGAAAAGACATTTTTCAACGTTTCTCAAAGATGCCAGTAATAATTGAATTTAAAGGGCATTTTTCTTTCAATTTATTATTTTCGAGTAGAGAGTGGTTGGTGACTTGGTTTCCATTGCAAGGATATACTTTGTCGAAAATGCCTTTGTGTCTTATGAATCTTAAAAGTCTTCTTTTGTGTGGTTAAGGATTTAAAAATAAACTGGAAAAAAGTTCATGTGCATTGAAAAACAAACTATCAAACGTACCTAGTTGAATTTTTGAGCTTAATTGGATTTTTATTTGCTGCAATTAATTTTCCAAAGAAATATAGAAATCCGAATATAAGGATTTTTTACTGCTTCAATTTATTTGGCCTGTCGCAATCATTTGAAATAAATAATTTAGTGTTTTTCTGGAAAATATTTTCTCAGAATTCAATTTTACATAGGATTTTAATGTTTCCAATGAAAGCATTTGTTTAAGCTCAAAGCCACTACGAGGCTTTTAAAATTCATGCGAAACCTTTTACCAAATACAAAATGAATATAAAGGTAAATTCTAAATGATCGTTTTTGAAAAATAAAAATTCTGTGGAAACGTACACTTATACGATTCAATGGATTTTCTACGAAATCCATACATTTATTTTTCAGATTGTCGTTTGAGTTCTTAACTTTGCAATACTAGCTTTTGATAGTTAACTTTCTTGCTTTGAACTACAAGTCTAACTTCGTGGTGTGTATTTTTTATGTTTTCTAAATTTTGTCAATCTAAATGTAGTTAAGGTGTGCAAAGTTTTGAGTAAGAGAATGGGAACATTCTTGTGCTTATTTTTTAAACTAGTCGGTCGAGGTCTGGAAATTTGAGTGTCAATTTATAAATGTACTAGCTGACCCGCCAAACTTCGTACTGCCTCAAACATAAGACCTATACTTTTGTTCTTCGCTAAACAACCGCTACCGCATTATCCAACTACCCCTTATCCCGGTAGTCTTTCACGCTACACAGCTGTCCGCAATTTTTTTCTCGCTACCCGCTACCCTATTACCCGCTATCCCGTTACCAGCTTCAACATTACCACTCTACCCGGTACCCCACTATCCACAATGTTTTGCCTGTTACATTGCTCCCCACTATCCTGCATCCGCGCTACCCCTAAACCACTACCCGCTATATATCATGAGATATGGCCATATCCACCTATTCGGAGTAGTTTTGAAGATGAAATTACTTTTCAAAGTTATCTTTTTACAATCAGGGTTAAGCAGTCTGTGTTCCTGCACACATAATATTACAAATTAATCGTTGAGGAAACAGTCATCCATTAGAAAAGACTAAACAGGGACTCTCTTTGATCGAAATGAAGTAACCGATGCCTTTCACCTTAAATGGACCACCGTGTCTTTTTACGTGAGGAACGGATAGATTTTTTCCCAGATAAGCTTTAAACGTTTGAAGCGTCAAAAATTGTTGTCAAAAATCTTTGATACGTTTGTCCGTAGCTAAGTGGTTAGGTGCGTTAGCTGCTAAGCAGAACGTCGTGGGTTCGAATACTACTCGGGCCCAAAGTTTTTATTTCATCTTTCACGGACACTGCCTTTTGCGAAGAATTGACAGAACTTCCAAGAGTATCATCTGTCATGAAAAAGTGCTTCTCAACTTGGCCGTTCGGAATCGGCCAATTGAGGTCCCCTCAATTCTTCACACGCACCTAGAGAATTGTTGATAAAAGTAAGTCACTTAGGCCTTGGCTCTTCAAGAGCTGTTGCGCCACTCTATTTTTTTATTTTTTTGAATAAACAAAAGGCATCGCTAGATTTTTAGATATATAGATGAGTACTAGGGTGCGCTTCTAAAATTTTCCAAATACGATAAAAATTAGAGATCGCTACCAGGCTTTGAATATTAAGCTGGTTAGCCCACATTAGCCCACAGCATCTTGGAAAAAATCAATTTCTCTTTGAAATATTAATTTCCTTAGAAATTAAATTTAAATTATTAAAGAATTACCCCTAAAATTTGCCAACAAAGCCAAATATGTAGGCCTATTTAGACAAAAAACTTAATTGGAAAGCAAATATTGATGAAAGAGTACCTAAAGAAGGCTACTGTAGCACTCTTCACTCATGTAGCCATAGGCTCAAAATGGGGCTTCTCCCCAAAAATAACCCACTGGCTATACACCGATCCTACATTACCGCCAGGACAAGATGTTGAGTTTCAATAAACTCATTATTCCAGCGGTCACCAGATAGGTGCATCACGGAAGCATTCCGCTCAACACCAGCAGAAGGCTTAGACGTATTTATTCTAAACCTAACACCTCTCGACACCATCTCCAAGATGGTGGCAGCCAACTCATGCGTGAGGCTTAGAGTCACCTTTCAATGGAACAGTAACAACACTGGTCATACTACTCTCTTAGACAAGTTCAGATCTATCCCAGATCTCTTAGACGATACAACCACTGCTGCCGTTTTTGCTACTATAGTAGTATTTTACTCCTCTCGAGAGTCAAATACTACTCTACTACCCATAGACGAAATATACTCCTCAAACTCAGTGAATAAAATATCTTCCATAAATTATGAGATAAAACAAGAGACGAAAATCAATATTCTCACATCTCTTAGCTCATTTCAATGAGTGAGATCGAAAGATATAATTTTGTAGTGAAATAAATAAAATTCAACTGGTGGAATAACTAAAAATAGAACTGTAAAGAAACTGACCCTTTACTTAAAAAACCTTCGTCGCTGGACAACATTCAACTTTTTCAAATCTGAAGTGATATTTTCTGTGCAGTTCCCTTGTAAAATTTATAATTAAAGGACAACTTGGGGAAATTTTAAATGTGAATTCGTCAGCAAAGTTGGAAGCATGCGAAAAAGAATTACAGGCAAAAACAATTGATTTTGAGCAGCTTACTTCACTTTTTCAACTTCTGAAACTTTGCAGTTTACAAACTCTAGATTTGAATTGTAAAGTCAAGCTGAGGATTGTTTTGTTTTAACTTACGTAGCTTTCAAATCAGAGTTTTGAATTTGAAAGAAGTAGGTATCCACTGGGAAATTCATAACAGTTTGGAGTAGATTATGTTAAGAACATGATTTATTGTTGCTTTTGGGGACAGTAAAAACAACTGTGCGATGTAATTCTGAATCAAGAAGAAAGAAGAAGACAAATACCTCTTCATTATTATTATCGCTGGATCCTGGTCCTGCAGTCCCGCCAAATTAAAAACGATGCACTATGCGCCATCCAGGTTAACCTGAAGCACTCAAAATGTGCCACGGATAACCTGAAGGTTTTCCTCAGAGAGGAAAACATAGATGTGGCACTGATTCAAGAGCCTTGGGTTAACGGCCTCGAGGTTAGAGGCCTTAAGGTTAACCAATACGACCTTTTTTACAAGCCCGATAACCAGAATCAAGGTAAGCCTAGAACTTGTATTTTAGCTAAAAAACACTTAAAAGCTTTTCTGTGTCCAAACTTTAGCACCTCTGATTTAACAGTGGTTAGGTTAGAGGGTAGGCAAGCGGAGGGTCTGATTCTAGCCTCTTCGTACATGGCGCATGATAGGGAGTCACCGCCTGAGGAAGTGCGATTGCTAGCGGCAGAGGCAAAAGCTAGAAAAACAAGCCTGCTCGTAGGAAGCGATGCCAATGCCAGGCACTCAATCTGGAGCAGCTCTGAAATAAATGACCGAGGTGAGTCTCTCTTTAATTACATTATTGAATGCAACATGACTATTTGTAACAGGGGTAACACTCCTACTTTTGTCTTTCCGAGTACGGACAACACAGAAGGGTGGGAAGATGTTTTAGATGTTACTTTTGTCAATAATTACGGTAAACTCTCCATCGAAAATTGGAGAGTATCTCTTCTTAATTCCTTTTCTGATCATAGATATATTTTATTTGATCTTAAATTCGAAATGGAAACTCCTTCCCATTATAGAAATCCCAGAAGAATTGACTGGAAGAAATTTAGTCAAACCTTTAGCTCAAAGCTACGTAATATAACGAACTCGAGTTACGAGTCGGTTACAGATCTTGAGTTAGAGATTTCAAACTTCGAAGACTCTATAAACACTGCTTCAAGGTCTCTTGCCCGATAAGATATAGTAAGAAAACCTTTCCACCTTGGTGGAATGATGACTTATCTAATCTGAGGAAAATTACAAGAACCATTTTTAACATCTGCTATAAGCATAAATTTTATCAGCCTTATAAGGACTGCTTGAGAATTTACAAGCGTTCTATAGCTCAAGCCAAAAAACAAGGATGGCAAGAGTACTGTCAGTCCATCGAAGATATCAAAGATTCGGCTAGGCTTAGCAGGGTTTTATCGAAAGAACATTCGAACCCCTCATTTCTTAAAAAACCAGATGGAAGCTGGACAGCATCTCCAATGGAGACATTAGAGCTACTAATGAATGTACACTTCCCAGGTTGTGCAGAAGAACCACCCGAATCTAATCTGACTCTCAACATGCTAACTTCCATAGAGCATGTCAACGCCCTTATAACTAGAGAAAATATAGTCTGGGCTATTAAAACTTTCTCGCCATACAAATCTCCAGGCCCTGATGGAATACTGCCTATAATGCTGCAAAATCAGCTTGAATTGGTGGTTCCACGGCTTGAGAGTATCTTTAAAGGTTGCCTCTTGCTTAACCATGTCCCTTGGTCTTGGAGACAGGTAAGAGTGGTTTTCTTGCCAAAAATTGGTAAAAGAGGGCATGAATCTGCCAAAGATTACGACCTATAAGCCTTACTTCCTTTCTTCTTAAAACCTTGGAGAGAATCGTAGAATCTCACATAAGGAGTATTCTGAGTAGTTGTCCCCTATCTAACTCGCAACATGCCTACATGAGGGGCAGATCTACAGAGACTGCTCTTCATGAGGTAGTGAGAACGATAGAAAACACGATTCATTTCAAGGAATATACCCTAGCTACCTTCTTAGACGTAGAAGGAGCTTTCAACAATGTCCTAACTGAATCCATCGCAGAATCACTTGCAGACTTCGGTGTAGAGAACTACATTAGAAGGTGGATAATATCCATGCTAAGTAATAGGAGGATTCAATCAAAGTTAGGATATTCAACGTGCACCAAATATGCCAGCAGAGGAACACCCCAAGGAGGTGTACTGTCTCCTCTTTTATGGCTTCTGGTCATGAACAGCATTCTTGTGAAATTCGAGAGTAGTGGAGTGAAAGCGGTTGCGTACGCCGATGATTTGGTCATTCTAGTTTCAGGAAAATTTCCAAGCGTGATCAGTGAAATCACTAATATGGCTTTGAAAAAAGTAAGCACTTGGGCTGCGAGCTGCGGACTAGGTGTTAACAGTAACAAAACCGAGTTGATGCTTTTCACCACCAAAACCAAGGTACCACCCTTCGCTCTACCTCGGTTAAACGGACAAACACTATTATTGTCTTCCAGTGCTAAATATCTGGGCGTAATACTAGACACCAAATTGTACTGGAAGCTTAACATTGAAGAACGGGTAAGGAAAGCGTATGTCGCCTTCTACGCCTGTAACAAAACATTCGGCAAAAAGTGGGGCCTCCAGTCAAAAATGATAAAATGGACATACACGGCGGTTGTAAGACCGATACTTGTTTATGGTTCCATTGTGTGGTGGCCCGCTCTCAGCAAAGCTTACATAGTAAAAAACCTTACAAAGGTGCAGAGAAATGCTTGCGTAGGTATATCAGGGGCAATCAGGTCCTGCCCAACAGATGCACTTAACGTCATCCTGGACCTTCTTCCGATTGACCTCTTTATTAAATATCAGGTGTCCTGCAGTATCTTGAGACTCAAAGAAATAGGCTGCTGGAAATCTAGATCCTACGGGCACTGCAACCAAACAAGCCTTATACCATCAGACATCCTATCCACAACCACCGATTACTGCATCCCTACCCTAGACACCTCAAAGAAGTTTAGAGTCTTGCTCCCGTCAAGAATCGACTGGGAGGAAGGTGATGTGACGAAAGACTTCGACACAACTATCTTCACGGATGGTTCAAAGATGGAATGCGGTGTTGGTGCAGGTGTCTTCTGTGAATCTCTTGAGATTTCAAAATCCTATAGACTTCCCGATTTTGCCAGCGTATTCCAGGCAGAATTGCTAGCGATAAGGGAAGCTTGTAAAGCCCTTAGAAACATACGACAGAACCAAAATGTAGCTATACTAACAGACAGTCAGGCAGCTATTAAAGCCATAGATTCTGCTTTATCATCCTCTAAACTGGTCAAGCAATGCAAAGAGGCCCTCAAGGAACTTGATATGAGCGTCACTCTAATCTGGATACCGGGCCATAGGGCTATGAGGGAAATGAGAAAGCAGATGAGCTAGCCAGGCAAGGATCAGCCCTTCACAACTCACTGGCAGTGAGAGTATATGCTCCTCTTGGAGTTGTGAAGGGCAACATCCTGATCAAATACACATCAGAAGCAAATCATAGGTGGAGTAGTTTAACGAGCTGCGTTATATCTAGGAAAATCTGGCCCGCCTATAACAAGCCAAAATCAATCAATTTAATTTCCAAACCAAGGCATGACATAGCCAGGATTGTCGCTACCTGCACAGGGCATTGGCCTGTAGGGGAGCATGCGGCAAAATTGGGTATACCACATAACTCTTTCTGCCGTAGCTGTGAGAACCAGGAAGAAAAAGAAACGGTCCCACACTTTCTATGCCATTGTCCAGCCCTGGCTAGGAAAAGAGCACTCCATTTAGGTAAAGAATTCTTCAACGGCATTGAGGAACTCGCAGATTTCAAGATCAAAGATCTGATCTCTTACCTCAATAATACAAAGTGGCTTTAGCGCCTCCCGCCCCTCTTTATTTCTCCCTCATTAAATGACACTATGAGATAATAGGCCGTAGGGTAGGAGAATAATACCAATTCATATATAGGACTGTGTGTGCGGAACATACATAATCCAGAACCCACTTGCAAATCCATTTAGAATCTCACGAGGTATGGTACCAAAACGGCGCACTCAGCGCTAATTGTGTCCTGCGCGAAGTAGGACAGCCATTTCTACCTACCTACCTACCTACCTCTTCATTATAAAGCATATATTGCTGACAGAAAACATTCTTTTCGGGAAATGTTCTCTAGGAAGTACCAATATAATATCATGTAGTTCACAGGCCAAAAAGACGATATAGGGATTTCCTTTTGTGTGCGAAGACCCGCCAATCAAAAAAATATCTTTACTACAGACAGCGTATAGTACGTTAGATGTTCAAACTATTTTTTTCCTTTCCCTATCCATACTGTCAAAGTACAAGCCTTCATAGTTTTCTCTGCACTTTAAATGATAACTTTATTATTTGTTTAATTAAAAAAATAAGTGTTTTACTTAATGCAAGATCTGACAGAAAATTGTATGTTTAATGGTCTAACTAACTTTTTTGGCAGTGGAGAAAAACTTTAATGAACACAATAAATGAAATCGAAATTTAAGGATCGGATTGTCAAGTTGATATCAACTTCGATTAAATAAAAGGCTCCTAATATCGAACACCTGCAAATTTGTAAGAAACTATCGTCTGTTTATAAACTTCAACCATATCATTCTTGAAACTTCAAAACGATCTGCAAAACCCATTATAATTGATACCCTATTCCGGAGGCAATTTATGGGGTTACGTACCTATAATAGAAAAAATATACTACTCAAATAGAGAAAATACTCCTCAAATTGATTCAAAAATACTCCCCATGAAATTTTTGAAACGACAGCACTGGATACAACCCCAAAAATGGTATTCGATAATACCTGTATCAATGAGACCGAACATCTCGAGATTCTCGGTATGTGCATCACTGACCACCCCTTGTGGTCCGAGCACATTCGCGATGTCGCCAAAAATGCCGCAGAATGTTTGGGTTTCTTAAGACGGTGCAAGAAATTTTTCTCCCCGTCTGATCTGGCTATTATCTATAAAACCTATATCCGTCCAAAGCTTGAGTACAATTCACATCTCTGGGCTGGTGCTCCAGCTATTTACTTAAGCCTCTTGGATGGAATTCAAAAAAGAGCTGTAAGAATGATTGGTGATAGAAAGATCACCGATGCATTCACAACTTTAGACCACCGTCGTAACGTAGCGTGTCTCTCCTTGTTTTATCGCTACTTTCACGGAAATTGCTCTAGTGAAATAGCCAGTTGCATTCCTCCCCCCAAACAATTCGCCCGTAATACTCGCGCTTCTAGGAATGCCCATCAGTTTACCCTCGAGCCCAACTTCGGACGTACTCTCAAGTATAGGGAATCATTTTTTAGCCGTACTACGTGAATGTGGAACTCCCTTCCACACTCTGTCTTTCCCAGTCACTACAATGTTCAAGAATTTAAGACCAATGGACACCGACATCTCCTTTCCAACTCCTTCCCTTCTTCCTAATGCACTCACTGTGTCTCTGGCATAAAAAGGGTATAAAAAATCCCTTGAGTGGGTGCAAATTATATATATAAAAAAAAAAAAAAAATATTTCCATCCCTTCAAGATCCTTTTGGCAAGAAGGAGGATCCCTGAAAGATAACACGATATTCTTCTATACAGGCCGTTCCAAGACCGACTACGACGTTGGAAGTAATATCCATATATCTATTCGAAAAAACTGTGTGTGTTCCAGGCAAAGGTAATGGCAGTAAAAGAGGCACTATCCTGGCTCAAAGAAAACTTTATATCTTGTAAGGATATATCTCGGTTGGCTTCTAGGACAGCCAAGCTGCTGTCAAATTTTTCGCGTCCATCCACAGGCACTATCACAGTCCTCGACTGTCGATTATCTCTTAATGAGATGACAGAACAGTTTAACACTCACCTCATTTGTGTACCGGGCCACAGACACATCCCGAGAAATTGCAAAGATGATGAACTCGCCAAAAACGGAACACTTCTGACCAATCTGAAACAGAGACACAACATAATAACATACCTGTAAGCTTTTAGGAAAAAAGGTATCCTTATTGCTAACCAGGCCGTCAAAATTTCAAATTGACTCCGAAAAGTGGATTGACTGCGCTGCATTCTTTTCATTCTGTAGTTGCAGAAACAAGTCCAAATGACTCTGGAACATCGGCAAGAAGAACTATTGTAACCATGTCCATCCAATTATTGGTTTATGAAAACGATATTGACATCTTTGGATGCAACCCGTAAGCTGAACAAGCCTCATATATTCACACCGAGTACGTGGTGAAAAACCTGAATATTAATATAAGAGACGGAAAACCAAGTGCATTAGGTTCCGTCCGAAAAAGGACAACTTTTAATAAAAAGATGGACGATTCCAAGGTAGTGCGATCCAACCTACTTAAGTCTTTCAAGGCTCTTAAATCCAAATCGGAGACGATATACATAAGTAATTACGACCTTTGTTAAATCTACCGCGAAGCGGATATAATGACAAAAATTATGCTTGCAAGACTAAGATGGGTTATACCTCGGCTCGGAAAGTACTTTGCGTTAAAATTCATGACAGCGGACATCGCGACAGACCAAATTTGCAATAGAAAAATGTCGTATACTAGGACACCCGAAACCTATGTGTGCGAAACTGACCGTCAACCCGGTTGTGGCACAAATAAAGGCAGGAACTTAATCGCACAGGACAACCGTGATGCTGATATGTCTATCACACTAAGGCTTAAGAAGCATGAATTGATTAACGTCAGCACCTAGCAATTAAGCCTTATCTGACGTGTGACCACTCACACAGGTGTCGTTTATAAGTGTTGACATTCACCCTGATGATCCACCAGCTACAAAAGCACACCTCAACTTTCAAAAGAAAGAAGCGGGTACCCTGCAACCAGATTCACACCAGTACCAATTGAATTAGTGCCAGCCCTTATTCATCTTGGTTTGATTCTAGACTACTATTCAGGCAAAACACGGAACTGCACTCAACTCAACACTCAAGAGCCGTAACCGCGATTTGCGAACAGCAGCTGAGGCCAAACTCAGACAACCACAACCCCCGCGAAGGTCCATCCCACTAGTGAGGTGGCAAATCCTCACTACACGCGTTACCCAATTGACCCTGGGTGAGGGATTGGTGTCACATTTTGGTTATACAGACATTGTTTCATTTTTGTGATCTTTTGAGTTTTGCAGCTTTTATCAACTGGCAGATGAGGGACACCGCTCACCCTCTGTCAAGTATATCCACTTTGATTGAAGGGATGAACCAGCCAATCAAGAGATATACCCAACAGGGCGTCTAATTTCATTAACGTCTATCCACATTCGGTATTCGTTGATCGTATTTCCTCATTTAATATATCCTTAGATATATTATCTGTTAAGGATCGCATCAATCTTCATTATACGTCCTGTTTCAATCCGTCAATTCCATTAGACTAAAGCTCCCTACGTCCGCAGGTTCATGCCAATAAATTGACAAGAACCTCTCAGAGGCACCACTTGAAGGTGTAGGTCAGCACGTTCACTTACTGGGGAATATGTACTCGGAAACATGTTTCCTTTCTAAATTTCCAGGTCCATGATTTTACCTCCACTAAGGCTTCAGGTGGTATCATTTTTGAGGAATACCAAAATAAAAAATAGTTTAAGTAGGAAGCCTCTGTTTTGAGAAAAAAGTTTGTAAAGGGTCCGCCATCTAAAGTTTTTTTTTCAGCAAGTGCTTATTTCGTGAATGGTAACACTTATAGCTAATGTCTAATTTGACAGATAAATAGTTTTAGTTTTATCCTTCTGATGAACGAATATGGTTGTGTATACGCTTGAACAACGCTGGGAAATATTGCGGCATTACTTTGAAAATCTTGGTAATGTTGCAGAATGTGTGCGAAAATTGCGTACGGATTTTGGAAGAAGAGAAGCATCATCAGCTCTGTTTAATCGTGAAAAAAGTTAAGGAAACTGGCATCCTCATCGATAAACCAAAGCGTGAAAAGTCAAAAACAGTGCGTACATCCGAGAATATTGCTACTGTGGCAGAAAATGTGCGTGAAGCGCCATCAACATCAATTCACCGTCGTTCTCAACATTTCAAATTTTGCATAAGGACCTTGTCAAAGTTGACAAAGTCTAATTGGTTCAGGAGTTGAAGACAACTGACCAATGTGTTTTCGCTTCGCTTAGTGGGCCTGCGATCGACTTAGAGAAGATGCTGATTTTGGCAAAAAAAAAATCATCTTTTCAGATGAAGCTCACTTTCACCTTGGCGGGTATGTAAACCAGCGAAATTGTCGCTTTTGGGGCAATGAAAACCCGATACACCCAAAAAGAGTGACTGTTTGGGGCAGATTTCGGACCAGAGGCATAATTGTGCCATTTTTCTTTGAAAATGAGCAAGGAGTGACCGTTACAGTCAATGGAAATCGTTATCGGGCCATGTTGAACGAATTTTTGTTCACAAAAATTGAAGAGGAGAATATTGGCAACATTTGGTTTCAACAGGACAGCGCTACGTAGCCGTAGAGCTGTTGTCGTTTGGCCACCTCGGAGCTGCGATTTGACACTGTTGGACTTTTGTTTGTGGGGTGTCGTAAAAGATAAGGACAATATTCGTGAAGCCATTAGTGAAATACAGCTGCACAAAATCGATAACGTGCTTAAAAATTGGACCGATTCTACACAACTACTACGACGTAGCCTACACTACTGCATGGCCAGCCGAGGCAGCCATTTGAATGAAATTATTTTTCATTATTAACCGGAAAGGTATCGTCACACACTGAAAGGAAAGTACTTTCAGAAAGCAAAAAGCTACCGTTTACAAACAAAAAGCTTTCAGGAAGCACGCTCAGGAAACGTTTTCGCTTTTATAGTGTGACGACCCGAAAAATGTTTTCAGAAAGCACTTTTCTTTCATAGTGTGACTGCTCTCTGAAAATAATTTCAGAAAAATAACAAACTCTAAAATTTGAAAGGCTTTCTGAAAGTATTTTCCTTTCAGTGTGTGACGGCTCTGAAGGATTCTACTTTTAAATAAAAAAAGAAATTTGAGAAAATATTCAGTTAGTTTTTTTATTTTATAGCATTTTCAAAAAAGAAAAAAAGTTATTTGCTGGACCCTTTATCTTGAACCAAAGCCTAAATGGCTTACACTCTTCAACAACGTGTAAGGAACTCAGGGGACCTACAGTGGTATGCCGATCAAGTAAGTTGCGAAGCACTTTGCTCTGAAAAAATATACTGTAAAGTCGAAATTGCTAGTGTCCTTGCACTTTAAATGGTTCATTATAAGCAAAAGAAATGTCTTTCTAAATTTTATCTAGCTTAAAATTAACACTTCAAAGTCTATCACTCACTCACATACATATAGTTTGCTTATTTTTGCAATAGACTTCATTCTTGCAGAAAATCCATTAAATATTTGAGCATTTACCTGTCCATTTAACCTGGCTACAACTGACAGGTGGTAAGACAACATCATTTCCAAGACAAGCCAAATAAACAAATAAATCATTTCACAGATAGCAAAAGTTAAAATATAGTTTATTTCTACAACCTACACACTCCCATGAATGTATACCAGCACTGACATGAATTTTTGCGAATAAATGAACACAATCTGTCACATACACAATATCGCCATACACTTGTTTATTATTTTAAAAAGTTTTTACAAAGGTTTCAATAACAAGTTGTGTTCTAATGTATATTTGATATTGTTTTTCTTCATTGATATTGACCTGTTCAGTTATAACATCAACTTTTAAAGTGATTTTCGGAGCTATACATTTCTCGGGCTTTGTGTGCACTACTTGGTTTTGCAACACTCAATAGAGGAGAGTAACTTGCCTCTTTGCTTATACAACATTTTGTGCATCGACTGCCTTTTTTTCCTGCTCTCCACCTTCCCGGTGAGTGAAGATTTTGTATATGTTCTGCATATGAAGCTAAGTGTGACTGCATTGTATCGGAGATCAAAATTTTGTTCCTATCATTTCATACCGCAACCTGATTTCTACCTGCGTTTTGCTGGCTGCTGATTCATCTTTGTACAATTCGATTGTTTTGATCTGCTTGTGCAACAACAACTCATCAATAAGCTACCTGTCATTGCTTCATCTGCTGTCAGTCATCTGTCATACTACATACAACTACCGACAATTACTGCATTGCCGACTACTTTGAAATTTGGTTTGTGTATTTGATAAAACAAATTTATTTTCAGTAGTACACTTTTATCCAAAAATTTTAAATTTTGCAATCATTTAAAAAAATCAAACCTATAATGACTAATTGTGCATCCTGTGATAAATTATGTGATTACATGATTGATTCTATTATTTGTCATGGCAACTGTTGTAGGAGCTTCCATATGAAATGCATTAATGCACCTTATAGTACACTCAAACTTTTTGAAAAAAGAAAATCATTTTACTATTTTTGCGACGATTGTGATCCTTTTGCTCACACGAATTTAGTTCGAGATATACTTCAAAATACCAGACAATTAGAAAATGTATACTGTCAACTAACAAAACTTGCAGCCAAAGTTGAGGATCTAAGTACCAAAACCAAGATAGATAACACAACTGTATTAACGCGAAGCAAGACAAAAACTAGGAATATTCACCAACTCACAAACAATGAAACATCGACGAAAAGAACTCGAGAAGTTCCTGACAATCAAAGTGAAACTCAAACTTCAAAGAAACAAGCAACATCAATTTTTAATTCGTTTGTTCAACCTCATTCAATTGCTGGATTTAACTTCAATAATGGTCTGCCAATACCATCTAGCCTTCTTCCGCAACTACCGACATCTTCTTCTTTATCATCATCATCATTATTACCATCATCATCATCATCATCATCATCATCATCATCATCATCATCATCATCATCATCATCATCATCATCATCATCATCATCATCATCACCATCATCCTCATCATCATCATCATCATCATCATCATCATCATCTTCATCAAAATCATCAGCATCAACATTAACATCATCTTCATCTTCATCTTCATCATCGTCATCATCATCATCGTTTTCTAACCCACCATCCAATCAAGCTTATAATGCTTTATCTTTACAACCTTCAGCAAATAGTATCACTTATACTGATTCTAATATTGTCAACTCTAATAAAGTATGTGGCATTTTATCTCCAATTGCATCCGGCTTAAGAGCTGTTGAAGGCCAGAAAACATTATTTGTATCAAAGCTTGATCCCTCAACCAATGCTCTTGATTTAAAAAAACATATTTCATCGAAAGTCGGACCACAATTGAAAGCACAAGTGGAAAAAATGATCCACCGCAATCATACAAAATACTCATCGTTCAAAATCCGTGTTCCAGACTCCTTCTTCCACTTACTTAACTCTTCATCGTTTTGGCCACAAGGAACTATATATCATGAATTCGATAACAATATTAACAAGAGACAAGCAAACCAATATCCTTTTCAACAGAATTTGACAAAGCAGAATCTTCGACTAAGCAGCTTCAAAAGATTTTAATATATTATCAAAACGTTAATGGATTAAGGACAAAGACTAACTCGGTCTACCTGAATTCAATAAATTTACCACACGATGTCATAATACTGACGGAAACATGGCTGAATAATTCCTTTCTTGACACTGAGCTATTTGACAATATTTACCAAATCTTTAGACGAGATCGGCATTACACTGACTCTTCCAGCAACGTTGGAGGTGGAATTCTTGTTGCTGTTAAGAACTCTCTAGCTTGTAATTTAGTTAATGACTTTCGACACGCTATCATCGAACTTCTGTGCCTTAAAATTAAAATGACAAAAGGATACCTTTTTATTGTTGCCACTTATATACCGCCTGCCTCTGCTAACGATTCGTATGAAGAATTGAATAATTATTTAGACACAATCTTCCTAGAATTGGAACCAGAAGATGAGATCCTTATTGTAGGAGATTTTAACCTTCCGCATCTTGATTGGACTAATAACGAAGAAGATAATAGTTACATCCCAACCAACGCCTCTACTCTTAAAGAATTTTCTTTAATTGATGGAATGATATCCTTCGGAATGACACAATTTAACGGTATAAAGAACTCATCAGGTAAAATATTGGACCTTATTTATTTCTCTGACAACGCTAACTCCGATGTTGCTGTTCTGACCACCTCTGTTGAACTAACTAAGGAGGACCGTCATCATCCAGCACTTGATATATCGCTTAACCTGAACATGAATTCCTATTTCAACAAGCTAAATGATAAAATTGAATTCAACTTTGCCAAATGCAATCATCTTGAACTGTCAAACCTATTACAAAATGTTGACTGGACTCAATTATTTACCAACTGTAATATTAATGATAAGTGTAAATTATTTTATCAAAAGTTATTTGAATTTTTTTATTTAACGACTCCTATTAAAACTTCTTATAAAGACTCAAAAGACCCACCATGGTTTGACCGCCAACTTAAAAATTTGAAAAACAAAAGAAATAAGGCTTGGTTAAGGTTTAATGTCACAAGAACAGCCGAAGACTACAATATCTTCCTTTCTTTAAAGCATCTTTTTGCCGATTACCACACAATTTTGTTTGAAGACTATATAGCGAAGACTGAAAGTGAGATTAAATCAAATCCCAAATTATTTTGGCAATTTGTAGATTTAAAAAGAAGAAATGTAGGTTATCCAAATTCCATGTCCTATTTGAACTCTACGGGTGAAAGTTCAATAGAAATAGCTAATTTGTTTGCTGAATTTTTTAAAAATGCATTCGATGTATCTAATAACCTCACTGACGACGATGATAACAGTAGCTCTGTGCAATTTCCTCATTTGAATTCTATTAACTTTAATATTACTGAGGATTCTATTATTCAAGCAATTTTAAAACTTGATGATTGTAAAAGTCCAGGACCTGATGGTGTTCCAGCTTCTATTTTAAAAAAATGTGTCTCTCGTTTAAGCTACCCCCTATTTTTACTTTTTAACGATTCTCTCTCAAGCTCTGTTTTTCCCAATCTTTGGAAAAGTGCTTACATTATCCCTGTGCATAAAAAAGACTTGAAAAGTGATATTAAAAACTACCGTCCTATAGCAAAACTCTCTGTGATACCTAAATTGTTTGAGTCCATTGTATGTAATACCCTCACCTTTCACTGTAAATCAATTTTATGTAGTAATCAACACGGTTTCGTCAAAAATAAGTCTACTGTAACTAATCTACTTGACTTTACATCTTTTTGTTTAGACGCTTTTGAGGACCATGGACAAGTAGATTGCATTTTCACAGATTTTAGTAAGGCATTTGACAAGTTGTGCCACTTAACTTTATTAAAAAAACTTAATAACTTAGGATTCAACCATATGTTTGTTCAATGGATTGCTTCGTACCTTTGTAATAGGAATTATAGTGTCGTTTTTCGTAACGTTTGTTCAAGCTCTTTTGTTGTTAACTCGGGCGTTCCACAGGGTAGCCACTTAGGGCCTGTCCTGTTTATCCTTTTTATAAATAATGTCGTATCTATTGTCCAAAATTCATGTGTTCTCATATACGCTGACGACATTAAACTTTACAAAAGTATTAAATCTATTACTGACTGCTTACTTCTACAAGACGATCTATTAAAATTCAGGGAATGGTGCAATAAAAATAGACTTATATTAAATGTTGACAAGTGTAAGGTTATGAGCTTTACACGCAAAAAAACTGCCTTAACTTATAACTATACAATTAGTTCGGACCCTTTAAATAGAGTCTCACAATACTCTGACCTAGGAATTATTCTAGACCCGAAATTGACTTTTAACGACCACTTAGACTATATAATTAAGAAAGCTAATAAAACACTTGGATTTATAAAAAGATGTTCACGCGATTTCAAAGACCCCTATGTTCTCAAGATATTATTTACCTCATTTGTCAGGCCTATTCTTGAGTACGGGTGCGTGATCTGGGCACCTTACTATGCCATTCACAATTCAAGGCTCGAAGCAGTTCAAAGAAGGTTTTTACGTTATTGTCTACGTTTTTCTACCTTGGACCCAAGGATCAGCACTCCCAATGTACTCACATAGACTAGTATTAATAAATCTGCCGTCACTTGAGAACCATCGTAAATACATCCAGTTCTGTTTCATTAACGGTATAATAAATGGAAATATCTTAGCTCCGTCGATTCTTTGTAGACTTAATTTTAACTACAGCCAATCTAGTATTAGACTACGGCAACCTCTGAGCCAAATCTTTAGCAGTCCAACTATAGGTGGTAATAGTCCTCTGAACCAGTTAATTATCAATTCAATAAATTTTATTTCTCATTAATTCTGTAAACTGGTCTTCTGTGTTCAACTTTTTGGAATGAAAGACATTTTTCTTTCAAACCTTGTCTGAAATCAACAATGCCTAATGAAAACCATCGGAGAGAAAATTCAGCACGAAAAACAGCAAGACCTTTAAAATCGATTTCCGAAGACATTTCGGTATAAACCGAATCGAAAGTCGTCGCTCGCTGACCGAAACCGATCGCTCAATTTTCTCTCGTCGTCTCTCTTAAAATTTCCCGAAGTCCAACATCCCTACTCGGTAACTTACTTACTTACTTAAGGTGGCGCTACAGTCCGTTGTGGACTTGGACCTCAATCAACAGGCTCCGCCAGCTAGCTCGATCCTTAGCTAGTCGTCTCCAGTTTTGCACTCCGAGTTGATTGAGGTCCTCTTCCACTTCCCTCGGGAATAGTGTCGAAGGCTTTCCGGGCCGGATCATTGGTGTCCATTCGCTCTAAATGACCGAGCCATCTGAGTCTCTGGACCTTGACCCTTTTGGCTAGGTCCATGTCGTTGTACAACCCGTAAAGTTCGCTGTTGTATCTTCTTCGCCATTCCCCTTCAATGCACACGGGGCCAAAGATAACCCGAAGAACTTTCCTCTCGAAACAGCCTAAGGCACTTTCATCCGATTTTGTCAGGGTCCATGCTTCTGCACCATACAGCAGGACTGGGATGATGAGTGTGTTGTACAGTTTTACCTTAGTTGCTCGAGAGAGGGCTTTTCCACTCAATTGCTTTCTAAGCCCAAAGAAACAGCGATTAGCAAGAGTTATTCTTCGTCTGATCTCGGCGCTGGTGTTATTGCCCGTGTTTATAGCGGAGCCTAGGTAGACAAACTCCTCTACTACCTCGAAGTTATACGCGTCTATTGTGACGTTTTGCCCGAGCCGTCGGTGTTGGGTGTCCTTCCTCGAAGACAGCATATACTTCGTTTTTCCCTCATTTACCGCTAAACCCATTTTTGCCGCTTCTGTCTCAATTCTCACAAAGCTGCCATTGACATCACGCTGTGTTCTTCCCATTATATCAATATCATCGGCGTACGCGAGAAGTTGAACAGATTTTTGGAAGATAGTGCCTCTGGTGTTGACGGTGGAGTTCTGCACTATCTTCTCAAGAACGATGTTAAAGAAATCGCATGACAGTGCATCGCCTTGTCTGAATCCTTTTTTGACGTCGAAAGATTCCGTGAGCTCGTTGCCAACCTTGATGGAGCAGCGTGAGTTCTCCATCGTCATTTTGCACAAGCGAACGAGCTTGGCAAGGACGCCAAAACTAGACATAGCTTTGTACAGTTCGTCTCTGTAGATGCTGTCATACGCGGCCTTAAAATCGATGAAAAGGTGGTGGAGTTCATAGGTCTTTTCCAGGATCTGCCGCAACGTGAAAATTTGGTCGATGGTTGACTTTCCTGGCCTGAAGCCGCATTGATAAGGACCAATCAGATTGTTGACGAAAGGCTTCAGACGTTGACATATTACGGCAGAGAGGATCTTGTAGGCGATGTTTAGTAGACTTATTCCTCTATAGTTGGCGCAGTTTAGAGGATCTCCCTTTTTCAGGATCGGGCAAACAATGCTGAGGTTCCATTCATCGGGCATGCTTTCCTCTGACCATATCTTACAGATGATTTGGTGCATGCTCCTATCTAGCTCGTCGCCTGCTGCTTTGAACAACTCAGCAGCTAGTCCATCTGCTCCAGCGGCTTTGTTGGATTTCAGCCGTGATATTGCGGTTTTCACTTCTTCTAGGTCGGGTTCACGGAATTGTTGGCTATCATCGTGTCCGATGAAAGGCTCCTGTATGACGGCGGTATTTTGTTCGTCGTCGCCGTTATACAATCTACAGAAGTGGTCTTTCCAAATCCCCAGCATTGACTGCGATTCTACTATGATGTTCCCTTGTTTATCTCTGCAGGCATCAGGTCTTGCTCGATGACCTTGAGCCAGCTGTTTAACCTTTCGGTAAAACCTCCGAACTTCATTCCTGCTGTTGGCTCTCTCAACATCCTCGATCTGACGCTTCTCATGCTCTCTCTTTTTCCTCCTGAGAAGCCGGCGTTCCTCTCTCCTCTTTTGCTCGTAGAGCTCACGAGCAGCTCTTGTCCTTCTATGCAGCGCCGCTTTGTATGCCTCCTGCTTGGCTGCATGGGCCTGCCTGCATTCTTCATCAAACCAGGGGTTTCGTTTTGGTGGCTGTGTGAAACCCAGCACATTAGAGGCGGCATCTCTAACTGCTCTTTGGCAATGTTGCCACTGGTCTTCGATACTTGATGTTGGCGGCATAGGACTCCTTAAGAGGTTACTTGACACTCGATCAGAGAATGATCTCCCTCCACGGGGTAAGCCTTGACGTGGCGGAGCGGCTTACGGTAACTACTAATATGAAGCTTAGAGCTATGCGATCGCGAAACTTGATTTCGCAGAAGGGCCTCCCATGGTCGACAGGTCGAAGTGGAGTAGGCTGTTACTACCAATTACCCCACAACGAAGGAGTGTTCCCACCAAGGCACTCCCACCGAGGGACGGCAGCGAATGAATTTCTTCATTGGAATCAACGGTGGCGTCTCCAGTTCCAACTAGGCCAAACTACTTGGTGAACACCTTTACGGGCTACTTCGACTTATTTGAAGCCCAGGCCGTAAAAGGAGCGGTTTTTCCGGCTCTTGCACTTGGAGTCACATCAAGTGCCTGGTACTCCAGGTTGGGGGTTGTGCGTTGGGGTGACTTCCCGACCACGTAGAAAAAAATTTTAGCTGCGACAACAACAGGCCTCGGAAACGGACGGATACACTGATGACGACCCAAGCAAATGTACAAAGGACAACGATTTTCGGATATGCACGTGGAATGTTAGGTCCCTTAATAGACCGCGTGCTGCCGAACAGTTAGCGGAGACCCTCAACTGCTACAAAGCAGATATTACCGCTATCCAGGAAATGCGATGGGATGGACCGGGCAAAAGGAGGATGAAAAACTGCGACATCTACTATCGTAATTGTTACCGAGAGCAACAACAGCGACTATTTGGATGCGGATTCGTCGTGGGAAGCAGACTCAGGCAAAAAGTCTTGAGCTTCAAATGTGTGAGCGAACGCATCACGACAATCCGAATCAAGGCTAAATTCGGCAACATCAGCCTAATATGTGCGCATGCCCCCACAGAAGAGAAAAAGGACGACACCAAAGACGAGTTCTACGAGTTCCTCGACAAAACATACGAACAATGTCCTAGTTATGACATTAAAATTGTCCTCGGCGATTTTAACGCAAAGCTGGGAAAAGAGGACATCTTTGGTGGAACGGTCGGAAAGCACAGCCTGCACGACACCACATCCGATAACGGATTCAGGCTGATCGATTTTGCTGCGGGGCGAAATGTTGTGGTAGCAAGCACCTGGTTCCCTCATCTCAACATCCATAAAGGTACATGGAGATCTCCTGATCAATCAACCGTCAACCAGATTGATCACATTGCGATCGACGGAAGGCACTTGTCCAGCATTTTAGATGTTCGAACTTTCCGAGGAGCTAACATCGACTCGGACCACTACCTCGTCGTAGCCAAGGTAGTGCTACGAATATCCCGACAACGGCCAAAACAAGGAAATGCTGCAAGAAAATTCGACGTCGGACGGCTACAATCGCAAGAGATCGCCAGATCATTCTCTGATCATACTCGGTGAACACTTCCTTTTTTAACATCGCCTACTACCCTACCGATGTCCTACGTTTTCAACGAAATGCGACTCACTATATGGATGGGAATTCTGACTGTCATTATCTGACAAGCCAACGTCATTTTCATGCTAAAAAAAATGTCTGTTTTGTGTTTTGTTGATCGTGGTCGTCGTGTTAAGTATTTTTATTCGGTTGCTTACATTTAAGCTCACGAATTAGTTCAAATGCGTTCAAATTAGTTTTCAGATTTCCGTAAGAAATTGGTAACAGAGGAACTATTAACTTGAAGTATCTACCAACCGATAAAATGGTCGCAGACGCTCTTACAAAAGCTGTTCCCAAAGATAAACATTTGTTTTTTTTCTACAATTTGGAATTAATTTTGACTTTATTAATATTGAGGAGGAGTGTTAGAATAATGTTCTAAATTACATGATACTCAGTTTCATACTACTATGCTTACAACCTCGAGTTAAACTATACT
>CAKKXW010000003.1:39833090-39843292 GCA_920937365.1 Sphaerophoria rueppellii | reverse complement strand
TACTTATTTTTATAAATATTTACTCAATCCATCGGCAAAAACGTCAGTATTTATTTTATTAGGTGTGACCTTTAAAATTAAAAGTGTAATTAATTTGTTTCCTAGATAATTACTTACGTTTATAATTTACATCCAATCCATACAATACAATGATATGGATATAAAATTATTATATATTATCCAGAAAGTAGTAGGTAGTTTGGTTATAGGTAGAAGGTCAGATCTGTAATAAAAAGATTAATAATATTTAAAATATCCTTGCAAAACTGCATTCTCTACCAAGCGGAAGCAGGTATTCCCACGACATAATCTTCTTCAATCACTATTTTCTATTCAGGTATAGTAACATAACATACCTAACCTACATTTAATATTTGCATTCATTAATAGATCCTTTGTTTAATTAATGTGAAAATTAAAATTTCCAGTGTGGATTATTTTATTTATGACTGCAAAAACGGCTACCTAACTCATTTATAAATATTTTTATTCATTAACTTATAACCCATACAAATCCTGCATCTTTCATTTTTTTCTTCATAGAGAACAAAAAAATTGAAACATCCAATCAATTTTACCCGAAAACTCGAACATGCTCGAGTAAGTACAAGCAAACAAATAGCTTGTGAATCAATTTGACTTGAAATGATCGAAAACGAAAAATATTTACGAGTTTCCTCTGCTTGCTTGGTTTGACTTACAAGCCTTTTTACTTATGAATCAATTTATTCATAAATAAGGGCTGCAAACGAACGAGTATGAACAAGCACACAAGAAAAAGTTGGATGTGTTCGAACTGTTCAAACATACTCATTTTAATCTCTGGTGGCTACCCTAAGTTTTGAACTTAAAAAGAAAAAAATCAAAAAACGACACCCGAATTCACTTAAAACTCTAATTTTCAAGTTTGAAGTCAATCGGACTAGTGGTAAAGCTGTAGGTGCGTTAAGAGATAGACTGACGGACCGGACCCACTTATATAGACTTCTCTGTTTTATCGTTTCAACTTTTTTAGTTGTTTTTTTCTTTATTTTGTATATTACTGTAGGTAGCATACATACTCAATCCGAAAATTATGATATTGATTTTCTTACGCACACGTGTCAAAAGAATGATAACGTTGATCAAGAAAAGGGTGTTTTTGTTGGTGACATAGAACTCTGTAATGGAATAAAGTATAGATGATGTTTTTTAATTGACATGAAACAAACTTTATTCCAACGGCTGGCACTTGCGTATTATAATCATCTGGAAGTACAATTTTCAATGATTTTTTTTTTCAATATTTGTGACCGTATATCGTCAATACTTACTTACTTATGGTGGCGCTAAAGTCTAGGTCGGACCAGGCCCTCACCCAACAAACTTCTCCAGCCAGCTCGGTCCCTAGCTAGCTGTCTCCAGTTTCGCACCCTAAGTTGGTTCAGGTTAACTACCACCTGTGTGCTCCACTAGAGTCGCGGTCTTCCTCTTCTGCAACGTCCTTCCGGGTTGGATTCGAAGACTCTACGAGCCGGAGCATTATTTTCCATTCGCTCGAACTAAACTTTTCTGGCTAGGTCAGTGTCGCTGTACAGCTCGTACAGTTCTTGGTTGAATCTTCGTCTCCATTCTCCATTAATGCAGACAAGACCAAGAATCACTCGAAGAATTTTTCTCTCAAAGCAGCCCAAAGCGTTTTCATCAGATGTTGTCATAGTCCATGTCTCCGCACCATAAATGAGGACTGCGATGATAAGGGTCCTGTATAGTGACACTTAAGTTGCTCGAGTTAGGACGTTACTACTCAATTGCATTCTAAGTACAAAGGAGCAGCAATGGGGAAGAGTGATTCTTCTTTTGATATTGGCGCTGGTGTTGTTGTCTGATTTTATAGCGGATCCAGGGTAGACAAAGTCCTTTACTACCTGGAAGTTAAATCTTTTTATGCTGACGTTGGCTCCAAGACGTCCTCGTTAACCACTAGACCAATCTTCCTGGCCCACGTCTCAAGGCTCACGAATACTCTACTGACATCACGCTGTGTTCTTCCAATTATGTAAATATCGTCTGCGTATCTAAGTTACTGAACGGCTTTTTAAATATTGTGCCTCTGGTATTGGCGTCGGAGTTTTGCACAATTTTTTCAAGAATGGTGTGCTTCGCAGTATATGATGTAACAGCACACGTATAGGAAGAGGAAGAAATGCTGGATGACTGGGAAATAGAGAGATATCACAGAAAGCAACTACTCTAGTTGGGTACAATATAGTTCCATACGCGGAAATCATTATCATCAAATATCAAAGAAAAGATCGAAATCCGGCCTGGGTCGCCGGAAACAAGTTTTAAGATTCCATCAAGATCGTTCGCCGACATCATCCAATTTCGCATTAGGAAGACATTTTGAACAGACCTCAAAATTTGTATGATCGTGACATCTTATTTTTGTTCTAATTCAAAAAGTATTTCTCTATATTTAAACTTGTCACAAACAAACTATTTTGAAATCTAAATCCTACATCATTTTTGAATGACCTGCTAATACACATAATTTTATCGAAAACATAAGACTGCTCAGGAAATTTTTTCATAGCATAGGTGCACCAGACAGACATTGTCTTCATTCAAAATAGCTAGAACTTATGACTTAATCTAAGGACAACTAAGCTATGGATTGACAATCTAAGCCATTGTCGAGTCCAGTAACAGTATCATCAAAGTGTCAGTGACATCGTCCACTTCTTTCAATGTATTTATATTCATAATGAATACATACGCGAAACCCAGATTTAAATATGTCGGAATTGATGTGCTTTCAATGGAACGCCTTTTTCGACGCACTGTCGAAAAAAGCATTTGTCTTTTATTTGCTTATTTTATGAATCCTCAAAGATCCCTCCATCGAATTTAATCAGCTCTGTATAAATTGTCCTTATTCTGTCATTATGGAAGTTACATTTGCAGTGTTCCAAAATGTCATATGAACTGTCAGATTAAAATATGTTGCTACCTGCTTATCCCTTTGTAATGATTTATTTTTCCAAAAAAATGTAAACTCATAATTGCAAATATTTAAGTGAAAAAAAGCAATTACAACGTAAATCGCATGAGTCGAAACACATGCAGGAAAAGTACTCACGTACAAAAGTGTGTACCAAGTCAAAATCCCACCCACGCACTGTGAACTCAATTAAAATTACGCTCGAATAAAATGTTAAATTTTTAATTTCAGTATTTATGTTTGCGAATAAATAAATTGGATTTAAGACTATTAATGTTACTTGCAAAGAAAAAAGCAATCTCATCTCATTTAAATGCCTCAGTAAGCAGTTTACTTCAAAGAGAAAATTGAAAATTAAATTGTAAATACGTTTTCGCTTAATAAGGCGACATCTCGTGTTCTTCAACGAATACCTCGTTGAGCGATTGTTTATGCCTTGCTTCAGGCAGAAACAACTGTCAAAAATTTCTCATGTCGGAAATAAATGTCAAAACAAACAATTATAATTTAACCTACTTTTCGCAATTTTCCAAATGCCAACTGTTATCCAATGCAAATTTTTCACACATTATTTTCAAATGTATGAGTTGAGTGCTCCTTCAGTCGAGCGTGTATGATGTGGCTTAAGAAAATTGCTCTCTATACAAAAAAACAGGCAATAATTATCTATAGTAGTTAGAAATAAAACTGTTGAGTAAGGAGAACCTACTTTACGTGGGAACTCACACGACTTGTCAGTTGTCACTTGTCAATTGGCGCCTAGATTGTACCTCTGACAACGGCTATGGCGGTGGCGGTGTTATGTGTCAGGCCTTAGGTATATTTTTTAACAAACAACCTGCTACCTTTTGATAAAATACGCGATGTGCGTAGATGGTTGCTTGCTGCCAACCAACGCTGCTGCGACTATCTATCGCGACGAAGTATATTCATTCATCCGCTTGTCACATGAAACCTCCATTTAATTGACTTAATGAATGCATTTATCACAAAATTAATGTCACGATAAAAGCAAAATAAACTAACGACTTGTTGAATTTCATTGGATCTGTATGGGTTTGGGGATTTTGTTCTTCGGCTCATCAATGTGAGATTATAACTTTTGCTGGTTGTTGGTTGATTGCTTATGATGGTTTGCAAGTCTGGATAGAGCCTACATAGCCTGTCCAAGCACGATGTCAAAATCATACTCAGAGACCTCAATGCAAAAATCGGAGAGGAAAACTGTTTTGGCGGGTTTGTTAGAAAGCATGCTACTGCTCGTTATACGTTGATAAGTAGCACAAGGGTTATAAGACGCGAGATCTGCACAGCAATCTGTCGATCTTCGATCGAACCAACAACCAAATCGACCATGTGCTAATCGGTAGAGGACACTATCTGACATTTTAGAAGTGCACACCTACCAAGGAATAAATGTCGACTATGACCATTTTCTGGTAGTGTCCGGCTCTTTCTAAAAGAAAGAATAACTATGACGGGTGAACTGGTAACGATCGACACAGGATGTCTCTCTAATTTCATTAAAAGTACGAAATGGTTTCATTTTTTAATGGTATCATAATGGACCCTTGAGGTCTAAGTGAGTCAATTGCATCCAGACAGCCACTCAAACCTAACCTAACCTAACATCCCGGAGAATGTCAGATACTACAGTAAACGCCTGAGTGAGAGACTCTAGGCTGTACTCCTAAACGCTACAGACGTCAACATCTTAAATATTTTGGGAAATAATTCAAAATATAACCGAGACCACCCCCAAAAAACAACACGTGGTACGATGATGAATGCGCGATACTGAAAAGAGAGAGAAGGAAAATGAACACTTGCAGATTGTAATGATTCATTACAAGTTACCGCAATACACCTCTCTCTTCGAAATAGTGAAGAAAACCTAGTCACCGAAGCATGGGGTATTATAGCAGCTTCTGAATACGATCGACGAATGACGAAAAAGAAGCGAGACCAGTTAATGAAAACCCAGTCCCAACTAAAAATTTTATTCATTTTTTCAAATTGACAAAACTTCGTCAATCAGGACAACCAGCCTTATTGTGAGTTTCGCCCGAACAGCATAAAAAAAAAATAAATAAAGTGGCGCAACAAATCTTGAAGAGCCAAGGCCTAAGTGTCTTACTTTTATCAACAATTCTCTGGGTGCGTGTGAAGAATTGAGGGAACCTACAATTTAAACCCGATTCCGAACGGCAAAGTTGAGAAACACTTTATCACGACAGATGATACTCTTGGAAGTTTTGTAAGTTCTTCGCAAGAGGCAGTGCCCATGAAAGATGAATTAAAAACTATGAGCATGAGTAGGAATCAAAACCACGACGTTCTACATAGCAGCCAACGCATCTAACCACTAAGCCATCGACACTACGAATCTGCCGAAATTACTTGATCGAAACATTCTCTCGTAAGCCACTTGATGACATTCTCGATTTGATTCTATTATAACACACTGAGCAAACATTTCTAAATTGTTGTTTTTGAAATGAAAACGAAAAGAACTGATATCTTTAAAACTGTGTGTCATTAGCCTTAAAAAAATGTAAGCTATGAGTTGAAAAGATGACTTCTTGAATGAACTAGCCATTTGGATTGTAATTGTAAGATAAGAAAAATATTAAAAAAAAAAAAAAAATGTTTAATAACTTGAAAGAGAAATATGAATGGCATATTTTCATTCCCTGAAAACTGTGCTTTTCTGCAAGCATTGTATTCGAACTGGCAGTCCTTATTCGAAGTGAAATTCTATTCAGGCGAAACTCAAAACAGTTTTTTTTTTTTCAAATTATGAGCGAACGAAAATATTCCGGTGGAATGATTTTCCGGGTGGATCCCACAATAGGGCTCGATATATTCGTCCTCAACGGATATATTGATAACTATTTCTTCAAATTAACTATCAATATAAACAACAAATTTGGTTCAGTGTACAAATACTATCTTGCTCAATGACTTTAAGGTCACACAAGGCTTATCAAAAATCATTAAATTGTGGGATTCTTCAGCTAAATTTAGATTCTTGTCCATCAGTTTGGTTTAAGCTTTCAGTCCTCAAAAACCAATTATGAAGGCCTTCGGTTACGCAGTGTCCGTTTGTTGCTGTTTAACGCAGCTGTCTCTTTTACGGTGCTTACCACTTACCAAAAGCAATGTCCAAGACTTGTTTAAAGGACAATCTAAGTGTTTGAATGACTTTTCAACCCAAGTTAGATCAATAGTTGATAACACCAAAGCAAGATCCCTATCGTGTTTAAATGCTGCTGATGTACGTTTCCAAGTTAATGAAAAAATTCAGCTGATGCAGAAACTATGGGATAAGTGCTCCTTGGAATCGAATATCAACGATTATTTCCAGTGTGTTAAAAATATTGTGAGCTTAATATCAGACAACTTTTAAAATAAGTTGCTGAAATTCTTTGGTTTCTTTAGGCTGATGATAACAGAAAACTATTAAATGAAATTGCTATGGTTAAAGAAATTTTCACGGAAAATTTTGCAATAATTAACGAAAAAAAGCACAAATGTCTAGCTAGTTTTTCGGCCGAGAGCAAATTTGAAACAGCGAGAGCAGAAAGCAACCTTCATATTTGCTTGCATAACCTACCTCAGCAAGAGCAAGATCATACTAGAGAGGATATTCCAGATAACCACCCTTCACCAAGAGAAATGGAAGATTTTATGCAGAAACTTGATATTGTCAAAAAAAAGTATGAGTCTTTGAAAGATTGCTGTCTATCAACTGAAAATTTTGAAACTTGTTGGGAAGATACTGTAAGCCATGCTTAATTCCATCTATCGTTATTTAATTCCTTTTTTTCGCACAGAGTTTGTATGAACATAGCCTTAACGAGACGATGAATCTCGGGCACTACTTACATCATCAGTTTGTGGGCAATTCATCCGATTACTTTACGAAAATCACCGATATCGATCTAGCGGAGAACTCTTGCCTAAGGCAATATATAGTAAAGCAAATTTACGAAAAAGATAAGAAATTGATTCAAAATTTAATAGAAATCGAAGGCGAATTAAAGAAATGTCGAAAAATTACCAAGAACCTTGATACTCACAGGTGCATTCATGAGGTACTTAGGGCAAACACTTTAGTAACAGACGCGCAGCAGAAAACGTCAATTAAATCCGAAAAAACGTTCAGAAAACTGAAAAAAATTTTAAGGTTCCTGTATAGTGAAGAATATCCCTGCCTTGAGAATTTGTATTCCTTTTTTAGATTCAAAGGATTAGATAATAATTATGTAGAATACAGTGATGCGTTGTATTGTTTTATGAATGGTCATAAAGAATGGTCATTCAAAGACCCTTTGAGAAGAGACCCAGCTATGGAAGAAGTCCTTGCAAACCTGCAAAGTTTTCAAGATTATATAAAGATATGTGCTAAACACCCAGATAGTCCCGGTTTTACAAAATGTTTTAGAAATGCTGTGAGTTCTTAATAATTTTCTGTTTTTTATTACTTTGTTAAATTCATTACTTCTTTCTAATTTCTAGTTTTGGCTTAATCAAGGGTCACTTTTCCAGTTCAAAAAACAGGATGAAAATTTCAAGGAAGCCATTGAGGAATCTGACAAAACTAATCAAACTTGCTTTGTAAAAATGTTAGCGGAGATTCAAAATATATTCCAGATAATTCCTGACTTCCGGGAACTAGAGGAATGTGTTCTTAAATACTGAATCATTTTCTTTTTTAAATAAAATTTGAAATTGAATCGCTTTGTTGACTCTTATTCGAAGTATGTATATATTAACATTACATATTTTTGGCGTTAGGATTTATTGGAAAACAATTTGCAGCTTTTTTTGTTCAATACTCTTCCCTTGCTGCTGTTTTTTCCGATACAATATAATGTTGTTTTGAGACTGAGGTACAGGATTAGTATGTGTGACAAGACGCCCTATTACTGGTGGGGAAAGTCCGGTCAGTAAGAAATCACGGACGAATCCAGTAAATCGTAGACGAATCTGTAAAATTACAGATGAATCCCATCAGTCAATAGAAAGAATTCTGTTTCCAAAACTAGTGTAAGTGACAAAACCCTCCGTTGGTGGGGGGAAGTTTATCCGCTTAGTCTGGTTTTATACCTACCCCACTCCGGGCGCACGTCTGCTCAATTCGAGTTCTTCGATTGAACTGAATCTGCGCAGTTAGGGCTGGTATCTTGGCTTTTATGGGCTGTCCGCCAGTGGTGTTAACTGGTCGGTGATTGGTTGGCAACTGGCTTGATGTTTGCTGCAGTCCAGTAAGTAACTGACTTATTACAGGTTTGGCGCGGCTGGTAGCAAGTAATCGTTAAAGATGTGTACCAGTCGGTGACTCATTCGATGTTTACTGGACAGTAATCGGCAACTGATGATGATTTCGATTTAGGGGGTCTATTTATACCCCGACTGGGAGGCACATGGTTTGACTCCTATTTTTTGAACAATATAAGAATAGGTGTATTGCGGGAATTTGAAATGACTCATAACAATCTGCAAGTGTGCATTACCGTCTCCCTTTTCAATATCACGAATTCATACCACGAGTTGGATTTTTTTGGGATTATCTGGTAACCTATTGTAAGCAAACAAAAAAGAAGAGAGCCAAACTCTCTTCTTTTTAAATAAAAAAAATGTAATGTAACGGATGGTTATCATGCGCTGATTAGGACTGGAGCCATTTGGTTTGGCCATCCGAAGATCCAAAGATGGCTGTGTAGATCTTCCGTCTTGAAATCTTGTGCTACTTATTACCGTATTACGAGCTGAAGCAAAGTCGACAACTCGGAAGCTGTTGTAACTATTGTATCTATTGTAACTTTTTGAGAGCCATGCTTTCCAACTAACCCGCCAAAAAAGTTTTCCTTTCCGAATTTTGCATTGAAGTCTATAAATACGATTTAGACGTTGTGCTCTAAAAAGGATTCGTTTTATCTATATAGGAGATCGTACAAATCTTCCTCCTCAGAATGATCGATAGGTGCGTGTATAAACTTTGTGCCAGGCGATCATTTCAAATCCAGTCTTTGGACTTTATTCGACTATACAAATAAGCATTCTTGAATATTGAGAAAGGCTCGTTATTGCAATATTCAGTCAATTGAAGTACCCTTGAAGCGAAATGACACAACGTTGATCTTTGAAGCGCTTTCGATAGGATGGGAGTATTACTCGGACTTCTTCTTCCTGTGGCATTTTGGCGATATGCAGATATGATCACTGTAAAAGAGACGATACCCAAAATTTTAAAATGTTAATGCGATAATGCGACGATTTTCTAAGTCCCCATTTGACTAGCCGTCAACATCAAAATGTTATGAGCTTATTAAATGTCACATCTGAGTTTAAGATTGGACATTGGGGATCATTTACAAAAACGAGAAAAAGTATAGTAAAGGAGTCAATACGTAGGCTTGGGGTACATCAGCGTTTTTTCTTTGGTTTTATGCTCTTCGCATTTTTTCATTTTCAATGCACATGGATCAACTGAGCATTAGGATTTCTTAATAGTCTAAAATGAATCAACTTTGCGTGAATCTTACAAAATTGGAAAGCCTCTTGACATGTCTCTCTATATCTGGTGCTACTGCTATTCTCCTAACTGAGTGTCACTATACCTCAAGGTAATTATGAAAATTTTTGGCAGTACTAACGAGACAATTTTGACGGCCAAAGGATGAACCGAATTCAATACAAACATATTTTTAATCGCCTTCTCTCCTTCATAGTTCTTTTGGTCATGTATGTTGGACAATCGTGGCGAATCGGAAAATCCAACAAATGTCAATGACGATTGCATGGAGCGAACGGCAGCGGCGCTGTCTACAATGACTACAGCAGTTCGGTTCGTTGAGTGTCCGAAAGAGCATTGAGTGAGGAAACAAGTCCTTAAATATAAATCATAAAATCAATAAAAAATAAACTTAAAGACAATAATGCATTCATAACAAAAGCCGACAAAGGAAATACAGTAGTCATCATGAATCAACAAGAATACATTGAAAAAACAGAATCCTTCATAGACAGCTTGACGACATCAGTAACATCTGTCGCGGCGACGGCAAGCGAGGTACGTTAGCAGTAACTGTAAACAACCTAAAAGGCTAAGCGGTGCTAACAGGTTGTATGTACTGGTTTTCTTGATACTTCCTCTCTTCCGCTAATTTTTATACAAACATAACTTAAGCCAAGTAGGAAACCGGCAGTTTTA
>CAKKXW010000003.1:39802279-39816282 GCA_920937365.1 Sphaerophoria rueppellii | reverse complement strand
GTGCATTGCACTGGTTTTCAAATGGAGACCTGAACCCATTTTGAAATTATCCAGTTTTCCATTTGAAAACCAATGCACCTACAGTTACATTAAATTTTCCCGTTTAAAACCAATTAGTTTTCCGAGTTTTTCATGAAAAATTTTCTATTTTGCATTCGAAAACCCATTTTGGAATTTTCCAGTTTTATCTTGAGAACCAATTTTCATAATGCGAAATTTTCATGCACAGAGGTTGGAAAATAAAATCCATGCTTTTTTGAACATCGATGTTGAAATTTTTTCTTTTGTACAGAAAGTCGTGCCCAAGAGATCGCATGTAAACATTGTTTTGGTCCAAAAGCTTAAGTAGGAGTTCAGCCTTAAATATAATTTAGAAGAATGAACTGGAAATGAAATGAAATGAAATTAAAATAGAAAGACGTTTCAAAAAAATTGATGTCGGCTGTCAGTTTTTTTGAATATCCAAACAAAATTTTCGAGTAAGTAGATTAAAATAAATGTTTTTTCCTGTTAATAATTATTTCTTTTTCTTTCAGGGTATCCTACTGCACATTCAGTGCATGGCAGAAAAATTCCATTACATTTATAAGGTATGACTTTTGTTTGTTTGTTGGTTTATCGACTACAAACATACAACCGACAAACAAACAAAAGTCTTACTTTATATATTAGTATAGATTGAAAGAAATGTCTGTCAAAAAATTCTGCCGGGTGACTCAAAAGTTTCAAAAATATGCAAGAACAAGGTTCTAAAAATAACAAGTTCTAAGCATTTAGAACTTAATGATGATTTTAGATCGAGTTCTAGAGAAGTGAAGAAATGCCCGAGTTCCAAGTAATTTAAAAACTAAGTTCTAAAGTTAGATTGAGATTCACTGTACCGAGTTTTAAAGGGAATTTAGAACTTTGTGAAGAAATTGGGCGTAAGCCTTTAAGCCTTAGTAGAATATCTGGAGGCAGAAATCGGAAGAGAAACAGAAATGTCACCTTACTTACTTACTTGTCCGGCTCCCAATCCATGTGGGATTGATGGTCCTTAACTACCTCAAAATTGCTGGAAAGATGTTTTTTTTTTTTTTTTGATAGCATGTACTTTGTTTTGTCCTCATTCACTTCAAGACAAACAAGCTTCGCCGGTTCTTCAATCGCTGTGAAGGGCTCAAGCGCAGCTCTTTTGGAACGACCGATGTCTATGTCGTCTCAGTGCTAACACCAGCCCTGCCACTATCTGCTGCAGCACTATGTTGAAGAAGTCACATGAGAGATCATCTCCTTGTCATATCGATGTGAATGTTTGAAGAAACAACTCAGATTAGCTGATACCGAATTCAGACATGGATGCCATCAACTACAGTCTTAAAGTCGATGTAAAGAGGTTGGGTTTCGACTTGAAATTCTTTGGCATTTTTCAAGAACGCTGGCCTCGCACACTTGATGCTCACAAACTATGTTGAAAAAGTTTTTTTATGCAATGTTAAGCACTGATGTGTCTAGGTAGTTTTTGCATGACAGGATCGCTATTTTTTTAGATGGGGCTTTCAGACCAGCCAGCGGGTACGCATTCTTCCTACCATACTTTATTAATGACCTGGTGCATGCAGTTCATCAAAACACCTGTTCCATATTTAAGAGCGAGTATACTACCCAACTCGGTGGGATTGTTCTTTTTAGCTTTTGGTAGGGTCTTTCTAGCTCTATTGTGTTGGGGACTGGGGCTGGGTTGAAGAAAGTTTCAACCGTCGGTTGCACAAGCTGTAACAAGATGTGTAAGTAGTCTAGAAAGCTTAGAACAGACGACTTCAGTGGCTCGGTCAAGAAGCCAAGAGAGTTTTCTCTTTGCTGGCTCCAAGTTTGGGACGACTAGGAAGACAGAACCTACGATACAAAGACCAAGTAACTGCGGATGCCAGAGCGGTTGGTTTTTGAACTTGAAGACTTGAACCCGTCGAATAAAATGGGACGCAATAAAGTTTCTTATGCAACGAAGAAGGGAATCGTCGATACCGAAAGTACACATATATGAAATTATAAATGGCCACGGACGGCCTGAAACTTTCCCTATTCAAGGCGCTATTCGGTAAAATTATTTCAGCAACTATCACGACCAACTGCAAAAAATGCATCTATTCTCTTCTACTTTAATGACTGAACGTGCTTGCTGACACTCCTTGTCAATTTAGAAGACTCGTTGTCTTAGCCTTCATATAATTCCACCAACTTGTCATCAAAATTTCTGCAAACAATTCCATTGCTAGGATTTTAATCATGTCCATGTGCATGCACAGAACCTCATCCCTGACTTCCCTTAGGGCATAGAGAGATAAAGGTGATGTTGGCAAACTAAGCCATTGAGGCGAAAAAAGTTTAGCCCTAGGAAGATGTTAGTAAGATATATGTACTTGTTCTTAAAGTTAAAATATGGGAAGAAAAGGTTGTTAACTGAGAGTAATACCAACATGCCTTTAAATGCAGATACCAACTTGTTTGTGCATATCGTTCGCATTTCTGCCTTTGCTCTTGAAAGTATGCCTTCAACAAGAACTCCATACCAAAGGAAACATAAAAAAAACAAGAGTTTTGTTATGATTTGGTTTTCATAAAAGAAAATTTATTAAGTGAGTAAAGCAAAATTTGTATCCCGAGCGGAATGAGATTAACAGTAAACAGCAACTACAAAAACCCCAAACTCACTTTAACAAGTTTCGTTCAAACTTTTTTTTTGTTTTTTTTTCTTTTTTATTTTGTTTGCTTTTTTGTTGTTGAAGAAAAGGAAGGGAAAAAAGCGGCTTTGAACAACTACATACATTTGCAAAACAGCAAAATAACGAACGGAACACAAAGAATAATGCAAAGTTAAGTGTTTTAAAATGGGGGATCAAACTTTATCTTGATAGTTAGTTCCGTTGTTCCAAAAAGGAGTTGACATTCCTTGGATTCATAATGCAATTTCAGGTGGGGGCGGGTCTTAACTAGTACATGGAAATAAAAAAAGTTTAAAAGTTCTTGATGCTCACAAGTTCTGAATGTACCTGCAAAGTTTACGAACTTTATTCTGGAATTTAAATGTGTTTCCTCCTTCAAATGCAAAAGGTACAGAAAATGTTTTATAAAATTATAATACTTGACAGTTAACTTTTAGAAGCAACAATAGTGAGTTAAGGACTTACAGAACAATAATGTTACCAGGAAAGTCGATTCAATTTATCCAATGTTTGACTCGTTCTTAAAACGGTAATGTTTATAAACCTCGAAAATGTTAGCAAATTTGATTTTAATCGACAAGAGTCGAATTGCATGTGCATGACAAGTTGTGTCGAACTGGCTAATATCCTCATTCGGAAATCGTTATCACGGGCGATTTTAATGCTTCGTGGCTTCGGGTCTGACAAAATCCGAAGGAATGTGTGCTGAAATCTTTTGCTGAATTTAACCACCTTACTCAGCTTTTCACTGAGCCTACTCGAATATCGGACATTAATGGCCAAGCGTGTCAAACTTATCCAGTTAAAGAAAGAGCTCTGAAGAGAACCGTATGGCACCATGAGAAAGCCAACTAAGACGGTCTCCAATAACTCCTTCCGGATCTTTAACTGGTCACTTTGTTTCCTCGGTAGTGACGTAGACTCCAGCGCAGATACGAATACTTATATGATTTTTTAGGGAATATAAACTTTTATACCGAATAGGGTTAAAAGCATGAAACCCAAAGAAAAGTCGTGGTTTGACTCAAGCTGTAAACAGATTATCAGGGAAGAAAAAGTCAAGTTCTGGTGTTAGAGCCAATCCAACTGAGGGAAACCGCAACAAGTTTAAACAAGCCAGGAAGGCCTGCAATGCCCATAATCGTCGGACCAAATTTTTACATGACCAAAAGTTAAGACAAAAAAATACTGCAATGTCCCAAAGGCAGTAAACATATTTGGTCATTTGTAAAAAATATGAATCGTCTTCTTCTTCCTCGGTCCCTACGGCGTTGACAATGAAACTCCAGTTTTAGCTCTCTTGCAAAAGCTGACCCGGGAGTGTAATGTCTCCCCCAGTTCTTGAGCGCGTCAATGATTCCATGGGGCAAATCTTCTTTCGCACTCGTGCTGTGGTGAGAGTCCTAAAAGATATCAACATACATTAATCCGCTGGTTCGGATGGTATCCTCATTATTATTCTGAATAGGTGTTCTTTCACGTTGGCAAAACCCTTGCGTAAAATTTTCCATCTAGCCTATTCTTCTGGGCTCGTTCCGAGCACTTGGAAAACAGTATTTGTCCAGCCAATTCCTAAAAAAAGGCGAATCTTTTTCTCCCCCCTATAATCGTCCGATTGCACTCACGTCCCTTCATTCTAAGGTCATGGAAACGCTGATAAACTATCAGCCCAAGAAATATTTCGAAGACCGAAAGCTTCTTAATGACTGGCAGTACGGCTCGTTCCCAAACTCTTCAGTTGTACAATGGTTAACCGCGTAGAGTTTAATGCTACGAAAACTCAATGCTGTCGTGTATCGTTTAAGCGAGACATACCCTTTGCCACTGTCCATAAGTTGCACTTGCATCAACGAGATTCTCGGTATGTGCATCACCGACCACCTTTTGTGGAATGAGCACATATATACAATGCCGCCAAAAATGCCACAAGAAGTTTGGGTTTAGCAAGATCTGGCTATAATCTCCATCTCCACTTCCATCTTTTTATCGCCATCTCTGGGGTGATGCACCAGCTTTATACTCAAGCTTCTTGGATGGTATACAAAAAAGAGCTTTAAGAATGATTGGCGATAGGGATATCACTCACTCATTCACTCCTTTGGATCATCGTTACGTTTCGTGACTCTCTGTTCTATAGTTACTTCTACAGTAAGTACTCTAGTGAAAAAGCCATTTGTATCCCTCCCTTCAATTCAACCGTAATACCCGCGCTTCTAGGGATGTTCATCAGTTTACCCTCTACGCCAACATGCAATCCTCTCAGGCGTTTCCTTTAAGCATGATGAGGACTCTATACTGAAGCGGATCGTCTTTAGTTATTTATCGAGGGGGCAGTGCTTAGTTTTACTTTTGCTTTTTCGCGTTTTTTCTCTGATCGATTCCACTTCCCCTATATGTCAATTGTATTCAATAGGTTTATATGGATTCTATTAGCTTTATCGTAGAGCTTAACTTGGATCTTAGGCAATTTACTAGCAAACATGACACGAGAGTCATCTTTGTCCCCATATGACACTTGACATATCGACACCATCCATATTTACATTTGAAAATCTTGTCTGTCTTCATTACTTCCTTGTAAGTGGGCAATTTGCAGTCCGGAATTCTAATACGTCGAACTGTTTCTTTGTAGTATACCTCTTCAAATTACTTCTTGCTTTAGTAGAGCATATCGGTTCATCCACACAAAGATATTCCCCCAATCGGAACTCCACTAAATATCTCGTTCAGTTTTATCACGATGGGTGTAATATTGAAAAGCCTGTCACTGTTTGCGACATTTCGTGAGGCGAACTCAATGATTAAATTGCCTATTTTTTTAAAACTTTGCTTTCGGCATTATTCCTTAGGTCATAGAAGTACCAATTGACGAATTACAATAACTAGTTAGTTGCCCTCATTTTTTCACTAAAATAACCCAATTTTTTCACTGTTTGTAATTTTCATTCTTTTCGAAAATGCATGCTCACTTTCGGACACTAAAAAATTCAAACTGCCAGAAGTTAATGGCAAAGCCTACTGAAATTTTGGAAAAATCGATTAAAATGAACTAAAGAAAAAGATACCCATAACGATTAATAGATTTTTTAGGTTTGTTACAGATTTGCCACATGGAGCTTTAAAGGGTTACAAATTTGAACTTCGGTCAACATCAAACTAGGACCCTCACACCCATGTATAACCTGATGCAAAAAAGTAGCTTCTTCCCTGAAGTGCTTCTATTACGGCGAAGTATTTTTATATGAGATGTGCACCTTCCTTTGTCAATAGAGATAATTTCATCTAGTTTACATGAGTAATGTAAAAGGAAAGAAACGTAAAGTTTGAAACTCTTTCTTTTAGAGTTTAAGTTAGTTACTAAAGCAGCATGCCCGAAATGGCATTTTTACTCGATAAAATCCAGTACATGAGTGTTCAACTCTGTCGTGTTGTACAAGTTTTTCAACAGGCCATTACTTTCGCACTCTTATAATTTTCACGTTGACAGCTTTCGATCTTATCACCGTTGTTGAAGTAATGTCTCAGGTTCCTTATATGACACTGTGATAACACTGAACAGTTAAGACTGTCATTCAAAACAGTTAGATCTAGATTTTAAACAGTTTCACTCATCACTTTGCATCAATTTACAGCTAGCCAAGTGTTTTCAACGCTAATGTAGCTCGTTAACAAGTCCAAAATGCAATCAATCAAAGCATACATGATTCCCTCAATCGATTAACCACAACATACAAACAAACCCACACAAAGAACCCATTAACACCCCAATTTAGCTACATAACACAAGAGTTTCGAGTTCTTGTTTTAATCGCAAGCTCATAATATTTAAGGCAATACCGATTTTAGCACTTTGCTCACAAATTGGCATCGGCAAAGCCCAATCGGATAATTTATATTTTATGAATGACTTAAAACCATCGACAGAACCATTTGCTTACCATAAGTGTAATAGCTACTAATCGAAGATCGATAATTTTTGGACAACAATGCCATTTGAAAAAAAAATGAGTGCTATAAACACTTGTTGTTGAACAACTAAATATGACGAACGACGAAAACGACGACGCAAGACGCCAACAACGACGGACAGACACACGACATGGTTCATCTGGTTCTAACACCATGTGTTAGTGTTGTGCGAGTCGTCGTCGAAGTGTGGCCTCCGATTAAATGTAGCCAGAGACTCATTTGTTTGTAGAATATTGTAGATACGTGATGTTGGGTTTTTAATTATCGTGCTAATCGTGCCTCGGTAGCTTGGAGGGAAATGACAAACGACACTATATCGTATTTGTGTTACAATCAAAATGAGTCGTGTTGCAATGGCAGAAAAGAGTTTTAGTGTTGCTAACAAATAAAGCGCTCTGGGTATCTTGATAAGGCTTTTGAGTACAGTGCTGCCGGGATACGTTCGTAAGCAGCCCTTGGTACTTGTAAAGAGTTTTCCATTTAAGGGTCGATTTTAGGAATGAAAAAAAAAAGTTGGACATAATGTGAGGTATGAACAAGTTTTCATCTTTATTTGAGAGCTCTATCAATGACATTATGTGTGCAATACAACATCGTTGAAATAGGTCGTGTCTTCGCTGGGTAGCGCGTGCTGAAACGGTCTTGTTTTCGATGACTTTGGCGCAGAAATCAGGCTGAATTTGAATCGATTATGTTGTCTTTGAAGGTTGTGGTGGTTTGAGGCTAATCAGCTAGACCTGTGACCTTAGAAATCCCCTTCAGCACGAGATAGCAATGTATAGAATAGGTATCGATTGTGTCTAAAGCTTTGCGACACATAGAACCTTCCCGTAGAAACCTTATGAGTCTTCGTTGTCCATCCAATTCAGCCCATGAGAAGTTGGTGATCATCGACCTATAACGATCGGCGATAAAGCTTCCAGCCCACAACCCACAACCAAACAATAACTTTATTTTGATACATTAGCAACCCGTGAATCTGGCGTGCATTGGAACCATCCCAAATCACGTACCCAATCATCCAAAAATTAGCCTTATCGCTAAATATGGTTTTTCGACCAAAATCGTGATCATCTTCTTACTGCTCCCAAACCAAATAAGCGAAAACACGACGACGCGACGCTGCGCATGGTCGCTTGGTTACAACTTCTGGATCAGTTAGATTTTGTTCAGGTGTAGGCCCACAACGCAAAATTATTGTCGTCTTGGACAGGCCAAGTACTTGTGAGCGACGCCGAGTTGACTGTCTTGGGTTCTGCTGCACACTTTTACGAACAGCGCGGCGGCGATGTTTTCTGCAAATCATTTGTCTTATAAATGCATGGATGTTTTTTCAATGAGCTGGTGAACTCGAATCAAGACATCAAACGATGAACAGTTGACTTGAAACTAAGTCAAGGTAGATAACTTTTAAAAAGTGCGCAACGTGTCCCTATTGGAAAACCCTTTAGAAAAAGCAAATAAGTGCTTCTGGACCTTAAGTGTGCCAGACTTAGAACATAAACTGTTTTTCTTATTTAAAAATGGGTACGCTCGAAACCGTGCGTGTTTTTTTCTCGCTGTCCTTCTAAACTACGCTCAAAGCTAATAGTTACACTCAATAAAGCAGGTTGAAGTACTTTTGATTCCGTAAGATTCTACACTCCGGATCAAGAAGCCAATTTTCCAAATATTCCTACTCATTTGCTTTGCTTCGTCGACTATGACACGAAATAAGATTCCAAAGGTTTTTTTTTTTTGTTTCCTTCCTGCCATGCCTTTTACATTTGCGAAGAACTCTAGAGCTAGAGTAATCACTCATCGTGTGAAAGTGTGTCTCATCTAAGCTGGATAGTGTAATGACTCATAACAAATTCCCACCGTACACCCATTTTCTTACACTTCACAAAATATAAGTCAAATAATGTGCCTCCCGTTCTTGGTATAAATAAACCGCGAAAATCGGAATAATCACCAGTTGCCGACCGATCACTAACCGATTACCGACCAATCAGCTACCAACAGTACCGTACCACTACCAGTAACAAATCGGTTGCTAGCCAGACTCCAGCAAGCAACAATTTGTTGCCAATATTCCTCTGATAAAATAAGCGCCATAGACAGCCAGCCTATAAATAATCAAGTTTCCTGTGTTGAAAACTCAGTTGAATCCAAGAGCTCAAAGTGAGCAGACGTGCCGTGCCGTTCAAAGTATATTTGTATAAAATCCGACTAACCGGATATAGACTTCCCCAAGCGCCAGTGGTAAGAGGTCTTGTCACACATACTAACCATACTGGATTCTTCCGTGATTTACCAAATTCGTCTGCGATTACCGGATTCGACCGTGATTTGCTGGAATCGTCCGTGATTTTTTACTAACCGGGCAACCCTCCCCCTCCACGAACCTTGTCACACCTTACTTACTTACTTATGGTGGCGCTACAGTTCAGGTCTGACCAGGGCATCACCCAACAAACTTTTCCTCTTCTGCGACGTCCTTCCGGGTTGGATTCGAAGACTCTACGAGCCGGAGCATTATTTTCCATTCGTTCAACATGACACAACCATCTAAGTCGTTGGACCTTAATCGATCACTTTGACATGCAATAACATTTGGCATACTGTGAATTATAATGATATGTAACGATTTCAGTAGTAATCCTTCGATATAGTTACGTTGAGTAGAGCTGACGGAAGACATGCCGAAAAACCAAAGTCCTGAAGTCCATCAGTTCAAATTTCATTATTATGCGTTTGGATTTCAAAAAACTCCCTAACTGCGTAGCCCGGAGTGTGTACTCCAAACATATTCAAGCACAAAGCGCTATAATTTGGCGGGCGTATACCACACCGCCTCTGATAGAATTATTTGACTACACCAATTCATCGATTGATTTTCAATCAAATTGATTGACTATTCCATTGCATTTAATTTCGCATTGCCATGCATAGGCCATTCGGCTAATGAATTTATTCGATGAATTAAAATCAATGAGGTCTGTTTGATTTAATCTATGTACCTAGGAATCCGAGAAACGCGAGCAGCCAATAAGGCCCATATGACTCGCACTATGTCACTAGGTATGCATGTTTGTTTATAAATATTTGCCAATTCAGTGCAACCGAAATACTTGTGTGAACTCAAACGCAGCAACATTGTCGCTTTGTCGTGCAGAAAATATTATTAGATGTGAATTTGTTATGCATAACGTTGACGTTTGTATTTCCAATTCTTTTTCTATTCGTATCTGTCATATGCCTGATTTGGACATTTAATATTGATCACGTTTGATACACAAGATACGAGATATGTTGGTACGTTTGTTGTTGTTGTTGCTTTGTTGTTCAACATAAAAAAGACAGCACAGCCTGTCTGCTTAAAGCAGAATTGATGAGAGATAGATATTGTTGTGATTGATTACGTTTGATTAAATTGATTTTTATGGGAGTTGTGAGCGTTTTGACTTTACAAATTATTGCTACATGTTTGTATGACACTTTCTTAGCTAGGAGCGCTACAGGAAAGCTCTGGTATTAGTGTTGTTGAAGATTAACGAAGAAGCTGGACAATCTATCTGGAAGATTTAAGAAGAAAGAATTAATTCGAGAAAAATGCACATCACGCTGTTTTCGTTGAAAATTCTAAATATATTTCAATAGCCCCAGGATCTGAAGATCATTGTCATGAGCTTTCGTGATTGGCTTATAAACACTCTAAGTATTAAAAGAATCAAAACAATTCCTTTACGGTATATCAAATAAAGCCGAATGGGATATGTGTCATTATCCCTGAAATGTTTCACCTTTTAATTATAAAGACTTACACTCACTCAACACATTCATTGATTGTCCTCTTCCATTCATCGATCCGTTGAAGCGATTACTTACCGCCTCATCCATTTATTACTACATCACTTTCCACGAACAGAAATACTCGCCATAAATAAATTTTTGAAATTTCCATCCATTCGGAACATTGCTTCCGGGTGGAACATCAACACCCAGATAGCCAGGGATTTCCTACATCACATCGAAACACCATCATCGTGCATTTTCCTTAACCGTTATCGCCCGTTATAACCATAATACCGATAGAGTAATTTGTTATTGCTTCTCATCGCACTTAAGCTTGTGGCATGATGGCGCTGCACATCGGATACAAAATACCCCAGATGCTTCACATGCATGATGTATGGCAATCGGACTAATGTTCTTGTTGTTTGTCACTGGATGGCGGTACCATGGAATCGCTTATCATCATTAACATCGCTACACATCGTTGGTCTTTCACAGAGAATAGAACACAACGATGGTATCGTATATCGTCAGATACATTTATTGTCATTATACAATAATAATGGCCTCAAAACAGCAACAAGATGAAAATGGGTGGAATACTTCATCCACAAGCGGAAAGTAGATTTATCTTAATTTTTTTTTTCTGTTCTGTTTGACACACAAAACCAAAAACCAAATCCTATTGGATTTTCGTGGTCATTAATGCTTTCATACGCTATTAATTTTTCAAATAGGGTGAATGAGATTTGTTTGGATTATTCGTTTAACAAATGGAAATAAGGGTGCATGAGAAATGTTTACAGGGATTTGAATTGATGTTGATGTCAATCGTTACATATATACATAAGTCACAATGTCACAACACAATCAATACAGTCTACCTTCACTATAAGAAACGTGTCTCTAATTTTTCGGAGGCAAAAGTGCTTGGCATAAAGTCAGTTCCAACTGCAGTTGGAAATGTGAATTGCTTACTTTGGTGGCGTCACTTTTTGCCTCGGATCAGGACATCATCCAACAAACTTCTTAAGAGAGAATTCGGCCCTTAGCTAACTGTCTCAAGCCCTGAGTTCCTCTTCAATTACTACGTCGACTTTGGATTCGAAAATTTAAAATTTAATATGGTCCCGAGGGCCACCAGGGGCCTTTTATAAACCTGCTGATCGACCAGAATTATTGCCTGCTGTGCTGAGCCCACCAGAGGTCTTAAGTAAACCTGCTGATCCACCAAAGCTATTGCCTGCCGTGTAGGGTACCGGGGGCCTTAAATAAACCTGCTTATCGACCAGACCTATTGGCTGCCGGGCTGAGCGCCACCAGGGACCTTTCATAAACCTACTGATCGATCAAAGCTATTACCAACCTAGCTGAGTGCCACCAGGTCCCATTAATTAACCCTGCTGATCTACCAAAGCTATTACCTGCCGTATAGTGGCACCAGGGGCCTTAAATATACCTGTGGATCTACGAGAGCTATTGCCTGCAATGTAGGGCCACCAGGAGGTGAGAACAAATGGCACATCACAACCCTCGGTTATAAAAGACGTTAGAATTTGATTCTTCTTAAAGCAAGTGACCAAGTTTTTTAAAGGATGTTGGGCATCCGTTCTTTTTGAATTCTTACACTAATATCTAAATGAATGCTTTTCTTAGAATTGTGGCAGATTTGAAGATTTTATACAAAACAAGACATTTTATCAGGCAGGCTTTCTATCTCTTCAATATGCACATCAATGAACCAAATTTTGACAGAGACCAAACGTCGAAAAACAACCTCGAACAGCGATCAATTTCCCATATTTTATCTCCGCTCCAACTTAGGAAATGGTATTTTCTTATAAAAATCCATGGCTTCCATTTATCAAGTTATGTATCTTAACTTAATCCGGAGTAACCGACAATTTCCATGTCCGTTCTTGTGTAATATCCGGCGCAGCTAACTTGTTCAGTTTCTCTGATTGAAATGCCAATAAAACTCTCGACATACCTAACAACAACAACACGGAAAAATGAACGCCCTTCCAATCGCCACCACAGTAGCCCACGTCGACCTAAAGGCTTTCAACTTTTATTCAAGAAAAATATAGAAGCTGTTTTTTTTCTGTTATACCTATGCACAATGATGAGACAAGGATAAAGGATTACTCTTAATATCCTGACAGTAAAATTGATTCTCTATCTGTCAGTGGAGAAGGTGGAGGCTTCCTTGTTACTAATCTAATTCATTTAATGCCCTTCTTCGTAAAGATTTACGTTCACTGAACACACAAAATATTCCATTCCCAAGCAAGGATATCCGACAGAGTCTGCAGATAACCTCAACAAAAGTTCTGCCAAATCTCGTCTTCCCTCTTTTTTGCTGTCGTTGAAGTTCGACAAACAAATTAATCACGGAAAATAACGAATACAGAAAAACAAATAAACCTAACCACCGAAACGATGCCAACCCTTATAATCAACTGCGACAAGAAAAGGACCAAAAGTAGTCCTTCCTTTGATGATGGTTTTAGCTGCAGCTGCCAAGAAGTTCAATGACTTCCCTAATGACTCGTTAAAGTTTAGTACTCTTCTAAATAAATAGATCTCTCGTCGAACTATCGGCCCTTGACGCTACCGTTTTGAAGCTCTGATTATCTCCACAAATACACACACATCCACTGGTACTCGATGGCACAAAACCGGTTCTAATTCAATACATCGACCTACGACGCGACGCGACGATATCCATCGATTTATAAAAGAAGTTCGTTTTTCTCATTACGAGTATATTTAAGCCCCACTCACAGCTCATTAATTTAAACCCCTTCTCCTCCCTCTTGCTCCTCATAGCTCGTACGCGACTTTGAACAAACTCTTTGGTAACTTTTTCCTTTTGGGATTTTATTCCCGGAAGGATTCTTTCCTGAATGTCTTATTTTAGCGGGAATTTCTGTGTGTTTTTATTTTTTTGGTTCAAGAGAATCCTTAAAGTGAAAATGTGTGTACAAACTGAAGATATACGCACCTGTTACAAGGACAAGAATATTAAGAGCCTCATCCTTCTTAAAACGTTAATAAAAACTTTTTGATTTCACGCAAGGACGATTCTCTTAAACTTTGTGCGAGGAATATTTGAAAATACCCAAGAACACGTTCGATGGTTGAAGGTGGAGGCGCGGCTTTCTTAGTGTGGCCAACTGCTATGTGTTCTTAAAATTTATAAAGTTAATTTTTTTGCATTATAAGTTTTAAAGACTTAAATTGAAGCATCACAATAATTATAAAAAAAATGTGCACGACTGGGTCGTACGAACTTGCTCCTGCATGCTAAAACTAAATATTTATGATTACTTAAATTGCAAAAGGAAGTATTAAAATAAGAGATATACTTTAAGCAATTCTGATTACACTCTTACTTACAGCTTACACTTAACTCAAAAAAAAAAAATATATATAAAATAATTAGAATTTATTAAACAAATTAAAATTTGGAAATGTACCTCGTATATACATTTCATTCCAAAAATTTAAATGCCGAACAAATTCAAACTTTATTCTTGATTTATTGATTTT
>CAKKXW010000003.1:39740174-39750491 GCA_920937365.1 Sphaerophoria rueppellii | reverse complement strand
AACCCACGTAAGTGAGTCAAAAGTCAGCAAAAAAAAAATGTGCACGACTGGGTCGTACGAACTTGCTCCTGCACGCTAAAACTAAATATTTACGATTACTTAAATTGCAAAAAGTAGTCTTAAAATAAGAGATATACCTTAAGCAATTCTGATTACACTCTTACTTACAGCTTACACTTAACTCACAAAAAGAAAAACTCAATATATAAAAATAATTAGAATTCATTAAGAAAATTAAAATTTGAAAATGTACCTCGTAAAAACATTTCATTCCAAAAATTTAAATGCCAAACAAATTCAAACCTTATTCTTGATTTATTGAATTTTTTTTTTTGAAAATCGTCGGAGCCGTTTTTTTTTTTTAAATTAATTTTTTATATATAAAATTGTTCAAAAATGTCTTAAAATTAATTTGGGTATGCAGTTTTTAAGACCATGTAAATATACATATTATACTCCAATTTGGATTTTTAAAATTGATCCGTTTTTGAGATACAGAATTTTGAAAAAAAAGTTAAAAATATTTTTTTTAAATCCAAAAAAAATTTGAAATTTTTTTGAAAACAAAGTATTATTTGAACAATACATACATACTTTGGAAAAAAAACTTACGCTGATCGGACTTTTAGTTTTCGAGAAAATCTAATAACAAAAAAACGGTTCTATGGGAGGTACCGTTTTGGAGCAATACAACATATTTTTTTAAATAAAATACATGAATGTTTAAAAAAATAAAACTCGAGGAAGTTTAAAAAAAATCGTTCGAGCCGTTTTGGAGAAAAAAAAGGTTTTGGTTTTTGGCCAAAAAAATCGTATCGTATGGTGTCTACCCTAAATTTTGACCTTAAAACAAAAATAAAAAAAAAAAATTGGGATATGAGTTTTTGCTCAAACCCCTAATTTTCAAATTTAAAGTCAATCGGACCAGTAGTTAAGGTTGTAGATGCCTGTAAACTTTCCGACAGACAGACAGACGGAATCACCGGACCCACTTTTTTCGACTTCTCTATCATCGTCATATCTCATCCTCATCTCAAATTTTTTTTTTACGAATTCAGTACTTGCCATATATTCTATATGTCGCAAGTAAAAAGAGCCATAAATTCTTAGAAAACAAATTTTAATACACATGGCAAAAATTAATACAATTTTTTTCTTTTATGAACTAGACTAAAAAAAAAAAACAATAATTTATGAACCTATTATGATAGGAAGTAGAACTAAGACAAATTATTTCGCTTTCTTTGTCGCAATATGATTACAAGAGAGTTACAAAATTAATTTTTTTATTTTATTGCTGTTTGAACTGCTCGTTGAATATTATTTTTTTTTTTTTGATGGTCATACAAAAAATGTCCACACTTTTCTGTTATCGACCATTTTAGTTGGTAAAAGTAATCTATTTAACTTTGAAAAAATAAAACGTTCTTCTGCACAATGGGATGTCAAAGTTCGGTGGGAGTGGGGCATCCTATAAGCACAAGAATGCGAAGCAAGCGGAATAAATTTTGCCCAAAAGAGAATCAATTTGGGGTGCGAAAATAATATAATTTTCACACCCCAAATTGATTCTCTTTTGGGCAAAATTTGTTCCACTCGCTTCGCTCGCAATCTAACCAAATAAATCTTAAATCTTTTTCATCAATATATCCTCATCCTCAATCGAAATAAAAAAGATGCTCACAATGAATCATTGAAATGCAGCATCTGCTAATTATCTATGCATTACAGGATGTGTAATTGTGTAGTGCTTACTTTTTTAAATAGAACGAAACAGTAACAGCTTAGAAAAAGTATTTGCTCGACAACTAAAATAAGCTATGATATTAATCAAGAAGATAGGGCGATTTTTCATTATTTTCAGAGTGTTGAGAACTTAATTCGGTATGACTGAGTTTCTGTGTGTTTACGGTCATTTGATTAAAAACAAAAAAATTAGAGTCTTAAAAACTCGATTACTGAATGACTATTTATGAAACTAGATAACCCTCGGTACGTTGTCCCCGCTCTTAAGGAATTGTTAACGGTAAATTAAAGGTTGAGTATGTCTGTGTAGCCATCCCGTCACTTAACAGATTTGACCAAATTCAAGAAGAAGCAACGGGTAGAACAATTTCTTTTAATCATTTCTACGAAGAGGGTTTCATTTTTTCTTATTTGTCTGACTTGTTATTGTCAACATTAATGATTCAATTAGTCAATTAGACCCTTCGCGTCAAAATAATAAATAAATAGAGCACGACCGACTAAGCTGGCTAGGTCATGAATAAAGAAGAAACCCTAAGAACCAGTGTAGCCAGAAGTGCAGATTTATGTGCATTGTGCAGATTTTCCATGCGTCCCCCGACTTTGGAAAACCCGTGAATCTACACTGCAGATTTTTCTGCACTCATGGCTTAAGAACAAAATTACACGTTTATATTAATTTTTTTGTTCATCTTTAATCATTTTTCAACTAATCAAAAAAAAAAAAACTAAATTTGAACTGAGTGAATGCTGTCATCTAGTTAGCAAAACTCACAATGTATGCGGTGTTCTTAATTTGTTCCATTTTTTTTTAGAACTCTGCAGTGCAGTTTGTTTTTTTTTGGTGATTGCACATTTTTTAAAACAATTTTATGGTAACACTGCTCAGAACCCATCCTAAAAACTTATTAATAAAACAAAAGGCCTAAGACATGGAACAATTCAAAGCAGGGAGGCCTGCCGACGCGACGTTTCCTGAGGTCAACCCGGCGAACATACATGTGGAGCCATAATGGTAACATCCGAGATCATGACTTCTGTCGAAAATGGAGAAGCACAGAAAAAGGAAATTTACCCTTCTTCATATGTATTATGCGGGGAGCCCCCATACAAAAGTTGCGCAGCCTTCTTGCCTTCGCTTCTTTTTTGGTGTCGCCTTCGTCATTGTATAGAAATAATTAAATTTTTAAGTAAAATTGTTTTCGATACGACATAATTTTCAAACGAAATTGAGTGTTCGTATATTGATCAGTTTTTTTTTGTAGTGCGAAATACAAAATTTTCAACATTTTTTAACAACTGAACCATCTGTGATTTGAAAAGTATACATTTTATTTTTGCTAAACCTTCTACCCTAAAACCTACCTAAAAAATTAGGAAAATCGGTCAACCAGTGTGCCCGGTTAGCGAACAAACACAAAAATTAGGCTGTTCTTTTATATATATGGATTTATTTTTATTTTACGAATAACATGGCTCAGTACTTAAATTCGTATTTAAGTTTGTCTCGGTTAAAATGGCAGTTCATTTCACGTTCGAAGAGAACTAGAACCAATAATTCATTAAGGACCAGTGCTGCCATATTGTTCACAATGTATTATCATACAATGTCTTGAATTCTATCATACCAGAGTAAAAATTATCATACCTACATGAAATAAAAAAATAACAATAATTCCGAAATTTTCCATTAAAAATAAAAACAAAAATAAAATTATTTTTTAAACTTCATTTATTTATTTATCATCTATACTAATATATAAAGTAAGACTTTTGTTTGTTTGTCGGTTGTATGTTTGTAGTCGATAAACCAACAAACAAACAAAAGTCATACCTTATAAATGCAATAGAATTCTTCTGCCATGCACTGAATGTGCAGTAGGATACTCTGAAAGAAAAAGAAATAATTATTAATAGGAAAAAACATTGATTTTAATCTAATTACTCGAAAATTTTGTTTGGAAATTCAAAAAAAAACTGACAGCCGACATTAATTTTTTGAAACGTGTCTCTATTTTCATTTCACTTCATTAATTCTTCTATGTAATATTTAAAGCTGAACTCTTACTAAAGCTTTTGGACCAAAATTTCGCATTATGAAAATTGGTTTTCAAAAGAAAACTAGAAAATTCCAGAATGCGTTTTCGAATGGAAAATAGAAAATTTTTCATGAAAAACTCGGAAAACTAATTGGTTTCAAAAGGGAAAATTGCATGAAAATCCTCTGTCTCAGCAACATCTTAATTAATAAAAGAAATAAAATGTGATATTGGTTTGCTCATGCTCGATCACAAAGAATGAAACTATAATGTACTTACTAGATATGTTCTGCAGGTGCAATTTTGTTTTTGAATGGTTTCGCAGAACAGTCTTTGTGGCCTTAAAAACCAAATTGCAAGTGCTGCATTTGGCGCTATAGACGTTTGTTGGAACTTTTTGAATCCAGCCTTTGAATTCTGGCAGTTCCTGCCATTCCATTTTGTATTTTTGGCAGCGACTCGTATTTTTGCCTTTTTGCTTTTTTTGTTTTTTTTTGTTTTTTTTTATTGATTTTGCGGCTCGTCATCAGTATTGTACTCGCTATCAGTCTCCATTTTTTTGATTTGTTTACTTTTTAAATATTTTTCTTTTCAAGGCACCAACAACCAATCGTTTAATTTTCGGCAAACACAATTTATGAAATAACAATAACAATAACAATACAAAGTTTGCTATTGCGCTTACGGTTTACGGTAAAAGGCAACGGCACGTTTATTCGAATAAGCAATAAAAACAAAAACAATTCTCTTCTGTGCAAAAGCAGAAGTTACGAAAATTTAGGCGAAGACTGACGGCTGCATTCAGATGAATTTTAAGAATTGGTTTGTTTTAAATTTGAAAAGCCAAATTTTTTATTTCAATCAAGTAAGACAATTATCATACATTAAGCTTATCATAATGATTTGCAATCATACATCATACAAGGCATACAATTATCATACATGTAGCATAATTATCATACGTATGGCAGCACTGTTAAGGACTTTAATTCCCACCGTACATGGGAACTAATGACACTTTACAAAAGTGGACCAAATCCTCACTTGTAGAAAACTAAATCCCTCAGTATAGTTAGTTCCCGTGGAGTTATTTCCCTCCACCGCTCGGAATAAGCAACAAAAAAATAAAAAATAGATTTCACTCGCCACAAGCTGGGGTCACAATTCCATGAGAAATTTTGACGTACTTTCGACTCATTTACGTGGGTTATAAGTTCATAATCGATTTATGAAGTTTTGACCCACCTAAGTGGGTCAAAAGTCCTGTACGGACTTATGACACTGCGCTCTTTTATCTTGTGTTAAGTTTTTAATTGCGACAAAAACAGTTTTAAGCATTATCCAGTGTTAGTAAACATGCAAAGACTAACGATTTTTTTTTTTTTTAATTCGGTTGACCTATTTTTCGAAACAATCGAAATGGTTTTTTAGCACATAAACCAGTCTATATTTAAAATTAAATTGAATAACCAAAAATTTAAATTGCAATTTTAAATTTCATTTTCAAATCTAAGCGTGACGATAACGACATCAACTGCCAGCCCCTCTTATTTTCCTAGAAATCTATCACATTAACCATTTCACTCTCAGATCAAAATAACAAAAACGAGATATTCCGACAAAATTATAGAATTTCGAATCCAGTCCTCGAGTTTATTGTTTCAAAATATAACGAGTTTCAATGATAATCAAATCAAAAACATTCATCAACGATAAGTTGAAGCATTTCCACAACTCGAACTCATCATTGAACGGGGAGCAGACGACAGCAGAAGGCCTTCCAATAGGTATGAAAAATCATCATAACCGAGGTGCAAACATAAACCGTTTCATCTGACACACAGTTGTAATAATGTTGAATGAAAAATGTGATTAAGCGCCTCTCGTTGGTTGTTTACGTTTTTGAGATTTATTATGTCTCCCTCCTCTACATTCGATTGTCAAACGAATCTGCTGGTAGAATTAATTCGTCCTGGCTTTTGATGTACATAAAGCGAATCCCTCGACCACTGGCATCTATTTACCAAACAATACCTTTCTCCCCCATCTCCCCCTCATACAAACACACTTATAAGGAGTTCCTCAATTACTATGCATTAGTTTGGCCGAGCCAATTGCGTTTTGAAATCACAAAAATCACTCATCCCAAACCATTATGCCATTCCCCATAGGTGGTGATTTGAAATTTCACATTTACAACATGGGAGGCGATCCGGGCTTTGAATTACTGCGAGCCAGATTCTATGCAGCTGAAGTTGTTTGCGGATTGGAGCACCTCCATCAACAGGGCATTGTCTATAGAGATTGCAAGCCAGAGAATATTTTGCTCGACGACCATGGTCATGTGAGGATATCCGATCTGGGTTTGGCAGTTGAAATACCAGAAGGCGAGATGGTTCGAGGACGTGTTGGGACTGTGGGTAAGTGCTGTTTTTTTTTTTTTTTCTGCTTTATTTGTAATTGTGACGTGACCAACCGACCCTCTTTAGAATTTTCCATTCAATTTTTGATTTTTTCTAAAGAATAAATTGAATTGATTTAGGACATCGAAAGTGTGTTGTCGGGATATGTCGGCATGGGTCACGGTTTTTGATTTTGATGTTTGCATTTTATGTTGTCCTCGATTTTAAGGAGGTTGATTGAAGAAGGGACATTGTAAACATTTGCTTTGTCGGTTCTCAGCTATAACAATTGATTAATGTTTTTGATTTTTTTTTCTCTCTCTTCTTCTTGTTTATATGAAAAAAAGGATATATGGCGCCTGAAGTCATAGATAATGATAAATACTCATTCTCGCCAGATTGGTTTAGCTTTGGATGTTTGTTGTATGAAATGATCGAAGGACAAGCACCTTTTCGAATGCGAAAGGAGAAAGTTAAGCGAGAGGAAGTGGACCGGCGAGTTAAGGTAAATATTGTTATTAATGATGCTTTTTTTTTGGTTTTTCCTTGTCAAAAGTTTGTTTACTTTTGTAAACTTAATGGATTAAGGGTTCTTTTTTCCTTTCATACTTTATTGAGGTTATTTTTTTTCAAAGCCGTGCGTATTCATGATAAGAACATAATTTTGAACGGACCCACAATAATGAGCGGTATTGATTTTCGGAAATGTATAGAGGCTTTATTTTATAAATAGAAGAACTCCCATACAATCCTACTAATAGCGATTATGAGAAAATACACTACGAAATACCTCAGCCATGATACTGAGGATGGAACTTTGCTTGCTCTTATCTAATCATTGATTCTATTCAACTCAGATCTAGTCTCAGATCTAGTCTCCAGTACCAGTTGACTTGCCGTAGTACGATCAATTCGTTTTACGTACAACGTAATAAAACTGAACTTCTCTGGCTAGTATGTGATGCCACCAAGCTCTTACTTTACCACCAACCACCGAATGAGATAATCTGCATATCTGTAAGATATATCTTGTAAAACTTGTAAGCACGGAGAAACAGAGGTTGGTGCGTGATCTAATCGGCGTAGGACACCCATCCGACATTTAAGAAGTGTGTACTTTCAAAGGAGCAAATGTAGACTTTGACCACTTTCTGGTAGTGGCGAAGTTTAGACCTCTTGCATTAGTACCCCAGAAAATGCCAGAGGCTACAGTGAACGTCTGTATCGCGAAATACATACTTAAAAATGTAGCCGAGACAACTATAGGTTACCAGCCATCCCCAAAAAAGAACCCGTGGCATGGTGATCTACCACATTCGTCCGTGAATATTTTTACTAACCGGATACAGACTTCCCCTATCAGCGGTAAGACGTCTTGTGACACATACTAATCCAGTGCCGATAGGCCCTTCAGGCCAGGAAGAAAAATGGTAGACCAAGTATTTACACTGAAAAATTCTGAAAAAGACTAACGAATTTTAAGTCGAAACTCACCATCTGCATATGATCCATCGCCAAAAGCTTATGGTGGCGGAGTCTGAATTCGGGATCGCGAACAAACTGACCCAGCTGTGCTGCATGACGTTTAGTAATACACAGTGCAGTGTGCAACCTCGTCTGAATTGTTCCAAACATGCGCACGACTTAGACAAGTTGCACATAATCCAAGTTTTGTCTGTTCTCCAGTCTCCGTGAAGGCTTCAAGCACAATTCTTTGGCAGCTAGGTGGATTTGTTGAAGGTAGTGTTTTGCGTGCTCACGCCTTCCTTCAACAAATCCACCTAGCTCCCAAAGAAGTGTGCTTGAGGCCTACACTGAGACTGAAGAACAAACAAACTCGTTCGTCTTGAAGCAAAAAAGGATATAAGGAAAAACATCTGTTCACCGCCTTAGGTAGGACGTCACTGGCGATAGAAATTTGTAGAAAATGATTCAACTGCGAACTGAACGAGCTTTACCAAGATGTGGATATGGTCCAGAAGCCAAGAAAAGACGGCTACATTGGCTCGGTCATATTGAGCGAATGGACGACAACATTCCATCCAAGGAAGTTTTCACTTCGCAGCCCCCCAGCTCGAGACATCCAAAAAGACCGAACCTTTGTTACAAAGACCAAGTAACTGCGGATGTGAGAGCGCTTGGATTCGACGACTGGAGAATGCATGCAATGGTCCATTCCCGATTAATAACTGCTGTGTCTCAGGCTGCGATCCTACAAAGGAGCCCGCTAAAAATGAAATAAGTTCAATGAGTATTTATCATGACAAAAAACTGTACAAGAAGAGAACAAACATTTTTAATACAGTGAAGGATATAAATAAGAAAATTCTAAATTAAAAAAGTCAACAACTTATTAACCTCTGTTTAGTGTTGTATCCTTTCTTCCTGAAACTGATTGCTATTTGTCAGCCTTAGACCTCTCTTCCTCACTTATGTCTCGATACTTGCATCACACTTTTTAGAACGTGCTGTTCTCTTCCAATTACGTGACTATAATTATGCTTCACGGAGTAGTACAAGATTTTCAAGAAACAGCATTTCATTGCATTGTTATGTTTAAAATTGGTTTTTAGAATTCAAATTTTTGGTTTAAATTATCGCAATACAAAGTTCGGTGGGTGTGCTAGTCGTGAATATACGCCAAGGGTTAATGTAAGTGCGTTTGACTGATACCCTTCTTAATGGCTGGATCGATTTTGTTTGTGTTCCAGTGGGTTCGAGAATGGCTAGGGTCCACAATCGAACTTACTAGCGGATCCGAGAGACATTACTTTATGGAAAAGAAATGCAAAATTGCACATTGTAATTGTCTTAAAAATTGAAAAGTGACAGTTTTTCCTTCAAGGTTAACCGATGTTGAAATTCTTTAAAAATGACTCCATGATTCAGCTTACTAGCGGACCCGGCAGTTGTTGTCTCATGTAATATTCTTCTATTTATCGAAATAGAGCAGTATATCGCTAGGTGTTGTTGACTTGAATTTGCGGGTCCCAACCATCACCCTAAGATCATATTCTTTCTTAAGAAAATTACTTGAAAATGTGGTCATCGTTCCATCAATTCTTTTAACTTAGTAAATTTCAGTTTGCTCGTCATTCGAATAAACCAATGTCCCTATATTTTTGTGTTTGAATTAATTTAACAGGAAGACCCCGAAAAGTACTCCACAAAATTTAACGATGAAGCCAAATCCCTCTGCCAACAACTGCTCGCCAAATCAATAAAACTTCGACTTGGTTGTCGAAATGGCCGACAAGGGGCACGTGAAATAAAATTGCATCCATTCTTCAATATTATCAATTGGAAACGTCTCGAAGCTGGAATGGTTGAACCACCATTTGTTCCCGATGTTAGTCTCTGCATTTAATTTCAAATTGAAAACCAAAATTCATTCAAATTGTTGTTTTTTCTAAAGCCTCATGCCGTTTATGCCAAAGATGTCCTCGACATTGAACAATTTTCGACCGTCAAAGGTGTCAACATAGACGATTCTGATTCGAATTTCTACACGAAGTTCAACACCGGCTCGGTATCGATATCATGGCAAACCGAAATGATCGAAACCGAGTGCTTCCGTGAGTTGAACGTTTTTGGCATTGAAGAAAGCCCCACACCCGATTTGCTAATAAATGCCACACCAGTTATTGAGAAAGCCGGTTGTTTTCCATTTAGAAGAAAGGTTTGTCAAATATAATATTTCCTTTGAATTATTTTTTGAAAATCTAATATTTTGTTTTTTAGAAGAAGCAGCCAGCTAGAACCCAGCCCATACCCATTCCCGAACATCTACTAACAACTAGTCACAGTGTTTCATCGGCAACCGTTGAAAGCTGATAGAAATTAACCAGACTCACTTCGATGTTGTATCATTTGTACTAAAAATCGAAAATCAATTTTTTTTTTTCAAAAAGAGAAAAAAACACATTTTGCATATTCAAAAAACTGAAAAAAGGTTTAAAACATGAAAATTTATGAAAACAAAAGACTTTTGCTGCCAGGACAAAGGGAGAAATACTTACGGCTACTTTGTGACACTGATCAACAATCATCTACAAGCCCTTACCCATACCCGACCCAAGATCGACCGACGAAGAAGATTTTTTGTTTTATAATCTAAAAGTTTTTTATTA
>CAKKXW010000003.1:39640715-39660485 GCA_920937365.1 Sphaerophoria rueppellii | reverse complement strand
ATGGCGAAGAAGATACAACAGCGAACTTTACGGGTTGTACAACGACATGGACCTAGCCAGAAGGGTCAAGGTCCAGAGACTCAGATGGCTCGGTCATTTAGAGCGAATGGACACCAATGCTCCGGCCCGGAAAGCCTTCGACACTATTCCCGAGGGACGTAGGAGGAGAGGAAGACCGCGACTCAAGTGGCGCACTCAAGTGGAAGAGGACCTCAATCAACTTGGAGTGCAAAACTGGAGACGACTAGCCAAGGATCGAGCTAGCTGGCGGAGCCTGTTGATTGAGGCCCAAGTCCACAACGGACTGTAGCGCCACCTTAAGTAAGTAAGTAAAAATTTCTTAAGAGCGGGTATATCGTCCCGCGAGTTTGGCTAGTTCAAATATAAGTAGCTAGTCTAGTATTTTTCTGTTCCCATCTGACTATTTCGTAAAGAGAAAATAAAATGTTTTCCTGTGCTTTTAGAAATGAATAAGTCAAGCATACACTAGGCCTCATACTTCGAAATTATGTGTGGCCAATAGGCCATACTTTACACATAAGATGTTACCCTGGAAGGTTTTCAATAAGAAGTTCTTTCTATGTCAAACTGTAGACGTCTCCTTTCGCTGAAAAAATCCTTCGCTGCCACTGCAATACATGTAAAAGATTATGAATAAGCAAACGCACACCCACATTCCGTCACTTTCTTGGTTCTGCCACTGCGAACCAAATACATCAGACTTTCACTGAAAGAGTTTGGTTGGAATTTTTTTCTTGAATGCAAATGGTTATTGCATCTTTGTAACTCTTACACAAATCGTTTTTGCTGAATATGGATTCCCCAAAGTAAGATTAAAAACTCACTTCACAAAGGACTTATCAATAAATTCTTTTGAAAACTCATTCATCTTTTGTTGAGCAAACGAATTTCTAATATAAAACCCAAAACCGAATTTTGGTATCCTTCCTTGAACGTATTGAATAACTTTCTATCTCTATGTTTTCTGGTCTTGCTCACACTTAGAAATACATACATATGCATTTGCAATCAGATTTTAAATTTAAAAGATGGTTTCTCTATTTGTGCATTTTGGATGTCCTCCAGCTGCTACCAAAGCAGGGGATATATCGTTTTCTCTATTCTTACTCCAATATAGTGTCTCCTGCACTCCTGAATGTATCGATTTATTTCGACAAGACAAGCATATCAAACATCATTGTTTGCGGGTTAGTGTTTGTACCAAGCTTAACCAAAGTCACAATAATTTGGAATTCTATCCGTTTGCATAGTGCAAAGTCGAAAAGCATTTTCCTGCAACACCAGCATCTGAAACTGTCAAGTGATACGGATATGACTAACAACAAAACAACTGCACTTGTATCCTAATTCTTTTCTTTATTTTTTTTTTTTTTTTTTTTTTTTTTAACAGGGAAATGGTTTACCATTCACCGACTCGGATGTCTCGATTTTCGAGGCGTTTGCCATTTTTTGCGGACTCGGTATCCATAACACGCAAATGTACGAAAATGCATGCAAATTGATGGCCAAGCAAAAAGTCGCCCTCGAGTGTTTGTCGTACCATGCAACTGCTAGTCAGGATCAGACCAACAAATTGGTGCAGGATACTGTCGCCAGTGCTGAGGCATACAGCTTGTATTCTTTCAAGTTCATTGGTGAGTATTCGATTTCAGTCAGAACTGTTGTCGCTCGTGTCGTTTCGCTTTGGATTTAAAAAAAGGATTTAAGGATTGTTGATCTTAATTAACAGATTTCGAGCTTAACGACGATGACACGTGCAAGGCGGTGCTGAGGATGTTCTTGCAGTGTAATTTGGTTCAGCAGTTTCAGATTCCTTATGATGTGAGTTTGTCAAGTTTGCATTGAAAGAGATTTTCTTTTAAGACTGTTTTCATTGAAACCAAAGGTCCTTTGTCGATGGGTGCTTAGTGTTCGTAAGAATTACCGTCCTGTAAAGTATCATAACTGGCGGCACGCCCTGAATGTGTCCCAAACCATGTTTGCCATGTTGAAAACTGGCAAAATGGAACGTTTTATGACTGATTTAGAGATTTTAGGCTTACTTGTGGCTTGTTTGTGCCACGATTTGGATCATCGCGGAACGAATAATGCATTTCAGACGAAAACCGAAAGCCCTCTGGCGATATTGTACACAACCAGCACGATGGAGCATCATCATTTTGATCAATGTGTCATGATATTGAATTCCGAGGGGAATAATATTTTTCAGGTGAGTTGGATGCACAGTCTTAACAAGGGTTCCTCCAAAACAAATTTTTCATTGGGACAGGCACTTTCACCGGACGATTATCGGTCTGTTATGAAAACAGTGGAGAATGCGATTCTGTCCACAGATTTGGCAATGTACTTCAAAAAACGAAACAGCTTTTTAGAGCTTGTTGAGAACGGAGAATTTGACTGGCAGGGTGAGGAGAAAAAAGAACGTAAGTAAATCTTAGAATTTTTGTTTTTCATACAGTAGCTTCTAGCTCTTCTTCAATACAATATGAAAGCCTGACTAAAAGTTTCCGCTAGGATGTTGCCGAATCGTGTAAGATATTGAAAGTCATTTATCTTACTAAATCCTTGAAAAAAAAAAACTATTTCTAACACACTAAGAATTTTATTGATGTTATGGACCCACAAAAAGTTCATTCTAACTACCCGCGTTAGATAGCTTAAAAAAAAAAACGCCCCACGCCTTTAGGAGTCAATTTATGACTTTTTTGTTTGTTGAGTTTGATCCCTTTTTCCAGAACTGCATACATTTCATTTCGATTTTTTTTAATCTGATTCATGTCCTTTGTAGTTTTGTGCGGAATGATGATGACAGCGTGTGATGTGAGCGCTATTGCTAAGCCCTGGGAAGTGCAGCATAGAGTTGCAAAGCTGGTGGCAGATGAATTTTTTGATCAAGGCGATTTGGAAAAATTGCAGTTGAATACGCAGCCAGTGGCAATGATGGATAGGTAAGAATTTGATTTTTTTTTTTTTATAGTACTGTGTTTCTTCGTCTGGTTGATTTCTGTTTCCAATCGGCATTTTTTTGTAACTTTTTTGCAAGCACGATATAAGCTTACTTCTGAACTACGACGAAACCATTTAGTTTGAAGTTTTTACTTAAAAGGGAAGTAGATAAACCTTTAAAAAATTGGTAATGGCACAAAACAATTAATCAGACAACAATGTATCTCGGTGTCAAACTCATTAGCAAGCTTTTAACAGCTTGCGCAATATTTTTTTTGAAAACAAAATATTATTTCGGCAAAATATACGTACTTCCCAAAAACAAAGTATGTAGACAAGATTACTACTTCTCGAGAAATACGTATAACAAACAAACCTCAAATTTTAATGTTCAAAGTCAATCGGAACAGTAATTAAGACTGTAAGTGCGCTTACAGACAGACAGACGGACGGAATCAACCCACTTTTTATATTGGACACGAGTAGGACTTGAACCCACGACGTTTTGCTTAGCCCCTAACCACACGGACATTATCATAAAAAGCGGTTGATTCGGATTTAAGTGACCTCGAAACATGGAGATATGCAAAAACTGGAGATTCACATTCAAATTTGGCCCCACTACAATAACTTTCTCTGTGAAGTTAGGTTAGGTTGTTAGATTGTAGCGGCTGTCTAGTTGTTGTTGACTCACTTAGACCTCAAGGATCCATTGTGATAGCACGAAATACTCATGGGAGAGTAATGAACTTAAACAAACCAATTCGTGCTTCTGTGAAGTTAACATTGCTAATTTTGAAAGTATGTAAGTGACGCAAAAATGCCTTGGAAGAGATTTAAATCTTTTTATAAAATCACAATCCTGGAAAGGATAAAATTTGTTTTCTTAAGATATTGAATTAAGATTTATAGTGCAAGAGACAGAATTTTCTTGTTGTATATGTCCTTGGGACAACCAAGAGCATTGCATTGGGTAAGAAGAAATTTTCCGTCAAGAAAAATATTATAATCGAGTAATTAAAGCTTTTGTAAGGTTTTTCTTAGTTAATGCGGGCCTTTTTCCCATTTAATAACTGCATAGCTGACTCTCAAAAACCAGAGCCGATAAAAATCTTCTTATCTAAAGTATTATTGAAAAAAATGTGCACGACTGGGTCGTACGCACTTGCTCCTGCATGCAAAAACTAAATATTTATGATTATGTATGTTCCAAAAATTGCTAAAAGTAGTGTTAAAATAAGAGATATATACTTTAAGCAATTCTAATACACTTAAATATTTACTTGAAATAAATAAATATAATGTTCTTTCATTAAAAATTTGAGAGCCGGCTGCACCTAACCCAAAGAAAAACTCAATCTCTATATATATAAAAATGGATGTGTGTTTGTTTGTATGTCTCTTATAGACTCCGAAATGGCCCAACAGATGTTTGTGAAATTTTCATGTATGATACTGTTGTATTCAGTGATGATTTCTGTGAAAAAAAAAATTGGAAAAACCTCATGGAAGAGTGGAAAAACTGGGAAAACCAAACAAAAGTCGGAAATTAGATTTTTTTGGTTGGAATTTTTTGGTTCAAAAAGTGGTTTTAGAATGGAAAAATAGAAAGTTCTTGATGAAAAACTCGGAAAACCCATTAGTTTTCAAACGGAAAATTGCCTGAAATTGTGGATGCATTGGTTTTCAAGTGGAAAACTGGAAAATTTCGAATGGAAAACTGGAAAATTTCGAAATGGGTTTTCGAATGAAACTCGGAAAACTCACTGGTTTTCAAAGGGAAACTGGAAAATTTGTGATGGGGAACTCGTAAGCAAGTAAGTACCTGCGCGTTGCGGGTAATGAGAAGTGGGTTTCTGGCTAATGGTGTAACGGTAAGCGTGTAGAAATAATTGGTAGCGTAACAGAGTAGTATCGCAACGGGGTAGCGGATATGGGTAGACGTACTGGGTAGCACAAGGAAGTAGTGGGTTGGGTAGAGTGGTAGAGGGTTATCCTTGTCGATTATCGGTTGAGGCAGTACTAAGTCTGCAGGGTCAGCTAGTTGTATTATAAATATCAAATATTGGGCGCATTCACTAACCTAGTCACTTGTAGTCGATTTTCAACTAGCTTTGTGAATGCAAATTTGCACCTGTTCAGTTATAACAAGATTGGAAACCTATCTACGTTTTACCCTCTAAATACCTCAAAACTTATTTTTTTTTCATACACACATACTCTTGCAGCAAATTTGCTTTATTATGTAGGCAATTGTATCATTATTACAATTAAACGCATACTCTTACATCTAACCTGCTCCATTTAGTTTGTATATTACATGCATACTTGTAGTAATATTTCCAGAGCTCCAGAAGTTCAAGAACAAGACTATTTAATATGTGAACAGCTTAGGGAATTTAATTAAAAAGTTTTCTACAAACAATATAATATACAAAAGTTACTTAGATATGAATTGATTAGAATAGGAAAGTATTTAAGAACAAAGTATTTCAACAGCCCCACTTAATCGATACATATCATTAATAAAATACTAAATCGAACAATAATTATAAATTAAACAATCAAAAAACAAAGTTACATAATTAAAAACAAGAATACCTAATAGATTTAAAATGTATCTAGGATACCCCCTTACTTTTTGTACAAAATACGTGTTCCTCGTTGCCAACGGGATTCGTCAAATTATCTGCAATCATTTTGTTGGTATTTAAATAAGATACTTTGATGTCTCCTCTGTCCAATCGCTCACGAATAAAATGATGACGAATGTCAATATGTTTGTTTCTTGGACTATACATTTGATTCTTCGCCATATTGATAGCACTCTCATTATCACAGTGAATTTGGATCGGATCTTCATAGTTTTCCAATAATTCTCTCAAAAGCTGTTGAATCCAAACTGCTTCTTGGGTGGCCGCAGAAAGAGCCATATATTCAGCTTCAGCACTAGAGAGTGTCACGGTTGGCTGCTTTTTGCTTGCCCATGAGACCGCACAGTTTTCGAATTTGAAGATATATATCCTGTGATGGATTTGCGATCATCTGCATCCGAGGCCCAATCAGCATCGCAAAAACCATGAAGTTTCAAACTGTCTACATCGGATTTCTTAAATGTTAGCTTGTAATCTTTCGTCTTCTTCAGATAGCGAAAAATTCTTTTCACACCATTCCAATGTGGACGTCCAGGGTTATTATTGAATCTGCTAAGATTTCCAGTGGACCAAGTTAAGTCAGGTCGTGTACATTGAGATAAATATAGGATGCATCCGATTGCCTCTTAGTAAGGAACATTGCTCATATCATCTTCTTCATCCTTAGTTTTCGCTAACATATTTTTGGTAAATTTAGTATTCGGATCAATAGGTGAATCAATGGGATTGCAATCTGTCATTCCAAATCTGTCAAGAATTTGTTCAATATACTTTGTTTGGTCCAAGGAAATCATTCCAGTTTTCTGATCTCTGGTAATTCGCATTCCAATGTAGCTATCAGCCGTACCAAGATTTTTCATACTAAAGTTTTTTTGAAGATTTGCTTTGAGTTGATTTGTCCATGCATTATTATTTGAAAAAAATCAGTAAGTCATCGATATAGACTGCTACGTAGACCAGTGTATCCAGAATCGATCAAAACATTGTTCAATTTCACATTCCATTGACGACTTGCTTGCTTTAGTCCATAAATGGCCTTTTTGAGTAAACACACTTGTCCACTCCCATCATCGTAACCTTCTGGCTGTCGCATATAAACGCTTTCATGGACACACCTTGCAAAGAAGCTGTAATTGCATCCGTTTGGTCGATAATAAGATTGAATTTTGAAGCAAGGGCCATCAAAAGTCGTATAGAGGAATACCTGACTACTGGTGAAAAGGTTTCTTCATAGTCAAATCCAGGACGTTGACTACAACCTTTGGCTACCAGTCTTGCCTTGTAACGAGCAATTTTTCCATTTGAATCTGTTTTTACCTTAAAAGCCCATTTACAATTTATGGCCTTTTTGTCGTTTGGTAACTCTACCAAATCCCAAGTTCGGTTATCCATTAAAGATCGATATTCATCGTCCATAGCATTTTCCCATTGAATAGAACTTGAACCACCTAAAGCTTCTGTAACAGTTGATGGCTCATCAAAGCTACTTCGTGCCAGATACGATGTGCAATCAGAAAATTGTTTCTTTTCTCGTAGCCTAGATGATCTTCTTAGTTGGGGTTCTTCGTATTCTTCATCAGTACATGATTGAGTATCTACAAAGGTAGTATCACAATCAGAACTATCTTCATGCGGACTAACTTCATGCTTAACCACTAAATCATCGTTGATAGAAGTCTCTTTTCCATCTTCAATGTTCTGATCATCAGTAGCGGTAGTATAACTTCCTTTTTCTTCATCAAGATCGAAACTAACAGGTAGAACGTTTGCATTGTCACTTAACTGAGAAGAATTATCTTTTTCAATTAAAATGACATCTCGACTAGTAACAACTCTGTTGCGTCATGAATCATAAACACGATATCCTTTGGTGCCTTCACAGTATCCAACAAAAATTAGCTCTTCAGAGAAATTTTTTTCGCTTGACATCAGGCATATGCACCATGACACGGGATCCAAAGATACGTAAATGACTCAAATTTGGTTTCGACCCGGTCCATACTTCAAGAGGAGATTTATTGTTTAAGACCCTAGACACAGAATGATTCTTCAAATATGCTGCCGTTAACATAGCTTCAGCCCAAAACTTCTTAGGCAAATCTGCATCTTGTAACATGCATCTTGAACGTTCAGTCAAAGTCCTAATTGTTCGCTCTGAGAGCCCATTTTGTTGCGGCGTATATGGTGTTGATGTCTGTCTTGCAATGCCACATGCTCTAAACAACTTGTCGAAATGTTGATTGCAAAATACGGTACCGTTGTCTGATCTAAACTTCTTTATTTGTGTAATGTATTTGTTAAAGAAAAGACTTGATGGTTCAGAGTATGCGAATAGAATGAATGTTTTATTAAGTGTAATGTAAGATGTAAGTATTCAGTGAAGGTGACATATGAAAGGTATAGAGTGGAATTGGTATGTTTGACAGCGTGTTTAGTGTAGTAGATTTCTTTTGGTCATTTACTCGTATATATATAATAATTTGTTTTCCAGTTTGCTTCTCAACGAACGCTTTAAACTGACAGAACTTTGAAAACGTTTCATCTTTTGACTTCAGAATATAAACAAATGTTCTTCGACTAAAATCATCAACTAGCACGAGTGCATATCTAGCTCCACCATTAATGCTAAGTCTGCATGAATAGTTTCCAATCAGTTACCATCAACAGCACCAGTCATCATTTTCCTCAAATCTTGATAATTCAAATGTCCTAACCGACTATGCCAGGTTCCAAAACTTTCAGAACAAGCTTCTTCAATTTACAAAAACCGTCAGTCAACAAAGCTATTGCCAATATATTATTTTGATGGTCTTTAATTTCACAACGGTCTGGAAAAAATTCAACCTGGTGTCCTCGTTTTGTAATTTGACTTACGGACAAAAGAATTGCAGCTAAGTCCGAAATGCACAGAACATTCTCAACATCAATCATGCTTGGTTGACCATGAACATCAGAAACTAATTTGACAGTACCACATGCTTCAACATTCATTTTGGTATTATTTGCTGCGGTAAGTTCAGTTATTACTGGCTTTCTTGATTGCAAATCCAACTCAGATTCATAGTCAAATGTTGCGTTGCACTGGAATCGATAAACCAGTCTTCACGGTTGAAATTTCCGGTTGAGAATACAGAACTAAAATACGCACCTGAATTTTTCTTGTAACAATTTTGTTTTCACTGCATCGCTGGAGAGCTTCGTGTCAACATTATCTAAAGCCATCACCATTCGTGTGATTTTTTCTGATAACCCACACAGCAAAAAAATAGCAAGCCATTCATCATCGACTTTAAAACCTATTGCATTCAATCTCTGAGCCAATTTAATTGTTGTATAAACATAATTTTCCATTGAGGTTGAACCAATGTTGAACCAATGTTATGCGGCGCGCACGACCTTTGTCTTCAAACGTGGACTCCAACTTTCCCCAAACTTCCTGAGCTGTTGATCCATCTTCAATGTGCACATAGTTGCTTGGATCAACGCTTAAAATTATTGCTGCTCTTGCCTTCGTTAATTTTGCTTCATTTTCTTCTGTCCCAAGAACTGATTTCCATAAATCGTTAAACTCCAAATAAGTCTTCATGGCAAATTTCCATATTCCATGTTATGTAATTTTCTCGTCCTTGAAGACGCTGAATCGATCCAAAAAATTGTGTTTCGGACATTTCTAAATTTATTCTTGAAACCAGACAGAAAAAAATCGTTTAAAATTATTCTAGAAAATTTTCTAGGCCCATAACCTGTAGTAATATTTCCAGAGTTCTACAAACAATATAATATACAAAAGTTACTTAGATATGAATTGATTAGAATAGGAAAGTATTTAAGAACAAAGTATTTCAACAATACCCTTACAGCTAACCTGCTCCCTTAGCCTGTAGGCAAATGTCATTTTGACAATAAAGCAAATAAAATGTTGGGTTTCTTGAGAAGGAACACAAGAGAATTCTCCGACCCATATGCTCTTAAATCTCTTTATATGGCATTTGTGAGATCGAATCTTGAATACTGTTGCGTGGTTTGGAATCCTTACTATATGAATCATTCTTTGAGAATTGAAAGGATTCAAAGAAGTTTCACGAGATATTGTTTTAAAAAGCTAAATTGGAACATTGTTATGCCTGCTTACAATGTAAGATGTCTTCTTTTTGGTATGCAAACGCTTGAAGTCAGATGAAGGTACTTTTCTATTATGTTGATTAAGGATTTAATTGATGGTCACATTACTTGTCCCTACTTGCTTGAGAAAATAAACTTCTATTTTCCGAGCAGAGGCCTGCGTATGGGCTTTCATTTTCGGGAGACTTTTTCGAATTACAATTATGGTAAAAATGTACCAATTTTGCGTTGCATCAGAGAAACCAATGCTGTGATTGATAAAATTGATATTTTTATGTACTGTGTGCGTGATACTTTTAAGAAAAATTTAATGTTGTTATTATATTTGCATTAATTTTTATACCATATTTTAACTTTAATGTTTTCTGTATATTTTATCACTATTTAAATTAAATTATTTCCTGTTAATTATTTATATATTTTGTGTAATCTAAAAGAGAATTTAATCTCAAATTGATAAATAGACTAAACTAAAACATCTTGTTTTAACTGATTTGCACTACAAAGCTAGTCGAAAACAAAATGTCAAATAATGACAGTACAGTAATATTAGGTTTTATTTGCCGCAAAATCCTAGTGAGATATATCTTTGTATACACCTTCATTACGACCAGCGTTTAAGATAATTTCACAAATAATTTTTATGTGTTCATAGGTCGCGAGATATTTGCGAAAAAGTGAATTTCGTGAATCGGCACGATATCAAAGTCTATTTTTAACACCTTTATGACAACACCGTAATAAAAATGCATCCAAAATTTCAGCTCACTAGGAAGTTTTTCCAAAATTGTTTTTTTTTCTAAATGACTGGCCTATGAACATATGATGTGAGAAACGCTTGATAGGTACATATTTTTGCCAAATGCAGTTACTTCATCTTTAACTCTTAACCCTCCTGGTCTTTCCGTATCTTGATTGTAGTCAAGCGATATTGTTTGAACGATCGACTCGCTTCACGTAACTCTGAAAATCACTATCGTCAAGACGATATCGTTTTTTCAGATCGACATTTGCTTTCCGTAACTCGATTATCATCGAAACGCTATCGTCAAAACTATGGACTTTGAACGATAGCTAATTAGGTATTGTCTAGAAAACAAAAAAACTTTCAAGGTGGTTAATTTTTTTAATTGTTTCCTTTACAGTTTGAGAGTTTCTGTAGCTCTCAAACTACATAGGCAAAAAACGATAAACGAGACGATGACGATCAACTTACGTGAATCAAATTTATGACGATATTGTCGACGACAATCGTTTGGACGATAGTTACGGAATGACCGTCCTGCAAAATATCGTTATATCTAACCGATCATAATGTTTATTTAAAATTGAAATGTTTCCTAACAAGGATCTTTCGACAATATTTAAATTTTCCTCATTGCAAGTATAAAATGTAAAATGGAGGTCATATAGTTTCTTCACTACTTCTTTCGCATCCAAAAGTTTCAATACTTAATTTTAATTTTGAATCAGTGAAATTCCATGATTTAGAAAGTTTCACGAGGTTACTTTTGACGTAAATTATGTTTTCTGTTTCAAAAATATGGGCTTCTTCGAATTTGGCGAATTCGATACCAAAATGCATGTCGGAATATGCGAGATGTTTTGATGAGACTTCAAAACCGACATCTACGCTAACTGAACTCATTTTTAAAACATTTTTTTTTATTTCAAGGTACAGGTCTAGATCTTCTGTCAAACCAGACAGAGAACACACAATACAAACTTATGTAAATAAAATAGTTATTTCTGCTTGGAACCAGTTGTCGCTTCAGTCGAATTCCATTTCGATTATACCTGTTAAATTTATATACAAAGGCACTGCGCTAACAACTCCACTGATTTTTTGGTTTCCCATTGCAGACTTGTTATTGTTTATCAATTGCGATAAATAGACATGCATTTTTACAAGCTCCTCAAAGTATGCTATCTTGTTCCGATTTCACAATACAAAAACAAATTATAATAAAATAAACTGACTAGTGTCGAAAACTTTCAATAATCTACCTTTGTGTGAACAACAAAACCGTTGTCACACAAAGATAGGAAATTAGGAAAAATGAAAGCGGAACAAGATGATTTCAAATATTCAGTATAACACTTGGCGTTCTTGTAGATCTCATTACTTTTGATTAAGAAAGCATCATTTGCTACCACCCCCAACTCACCTGTTATCATTATTCTGAATGTTTAATTTTTTTACTTCTTTCTCCTCCAATATCAAACAGGGAACGCAAAGACGAATTACCGAAAATGCAAGTTGGCTTCATTGACATCATTTGTCTACCGTTGTACCGAGTTCTGTGTGATGCTTTCCCATGGATAACTCCATTGTACGAAGGGACCTTGGAAAATCGAAGAAATTGGCAGGATTTGGCGGAAAAAGTTGAAATGGGTTTGACATGGATCGACCACGACACCATCGATAAGCCCGTTGAAGAATTTGCAGGTAAGAGAAAGAAACAACTGAAAATTTTAGCTTTTCGTCATTTAAGAAAAAACCGCAGTGTTCAGGTCACAAGCACCGTAGTCGTCGCTGCACATTTTCTTTTTTGTCTCTTAATGATAAAATTTACTTAACTTTCTCCTTTTTTAATTCTTTCTTTCAACAGCTTTCAAAGAAGAAGAGATAAAGGATATTGAATTCACCGTTACAACGTTAAATTGTCAACATGCCAACAGCGAATCCAATGACACATCAACACCTGAGCATCGCGGTTCGCGCTTCAGCAGTATGAAAAAAACCGGAGCCCTCGGAAAAGTCGTACGTTCCAAGTTAAGCAAAACCCTTTACAATAGCATGGATGGCGTTAAGCCTAAAACACCCCTCAAACCACTACTCGATATTCAACCGTCAGAAATGGCCTCATCTAAGGACTCAAAATTATCATCATCCCATCATGATGGAACGAATGCCGATAAAAGCCCAACCAGTCCACAGTCGTCCGGAACGAACCCAGATAAGTCTAAGAAACGCTCAAAGCTGTGTGCGCTTTTGTGACGAAAACCGTCCAATTAGAATTTGAAAAACCCCTCTTCGGGTAGCGCGACATAAAATGAGCACACAGGTGTGCATTTTGTGTAGGCGCCCTTCAGAGGGCCATTTTTCTTTTCAAATTCTAATTTATGCAGAATGAAAAATTTGAATTTTAGAAATTTTGTATTGTACAGCAGGAACTATTGTGTAGGTATATAGTTGAAATAGAAATAGTTGAACGCAGCAGATGTGCCGGAGTGAAGTAAAGGTGAAGTAGATTATCCTAATAGCTTAGCCTTTCATCGAAGTTGACGTCAAATGTCGTAATCGTCATTTTCCTTGTCATCAATGTTGTCTGGCTTATCTTTCGAGTCCTTCGAGAAGGTTAGTGATTGTTTTCACTGTAGAAGCTTCATCATTGAATTTAGGGTTGGTCGCAAACTTACTACCCCAAATAGTTGCTTTTCCGTCCTTTTGGTTTGATTTAACTTTCATGTACCTATGTACAGTGTGGGTGAGTGTCATGCGAGTTTTTGTTGTTTGTTATACCTGTTGAAACAAAATCCGTGCTAGAGGGATGAAGTTTTATACTTTGTCATGATGTGGTGGGAACTTTCGGTTTTGTTGAAAGTAAGTTTTGTTTTCTGTTTAATTAAAAGAAATTACAAATTTGAGTTGTGTTCATAATATGGATGAAACACATGCTGTGTTCCACACAAGGATAATATGCTTTATTTACGGGCTACAGGGTTCCGAAAATCCAAATAATATTATGTGCGGTTGTATTTTTTGTTTGTGTTATTTACCACCTTTAAAGCTGATTAAATTTACTTCCTTGCAGTTGATGTTTGATGAAAAAGGAAAGAAGCAAGGTTTTGCGGTATGTGTTTAGGCAAAGGCATTATTGTAATGAAAAATAATGTTTTTGGATAAAATAAATTAGTCCGCAGGTGTTTTGTGGTTGGGTTTGTATGGATCATACTTTTGTCATTAATAATTTGTTTATTTATATATCAAAGTCCTTGAAAAAAGACACGCCATCTCTACGTGGGTACAAATTTAAAGTGTCTACAGTATTAAGCACTTTTTAGAAGAAGTTTGGGTGCCATAAAGTTTGCTTTAAAATCATGTGATCGTCTTGCTGGAACCACATATCGTCCAAGTCATTATCTTCAATCGCCGACCAACATAAAGTATGAAACGTTCAATTGCTGCGAACGCTCGTAAATCGATAAATTCGGTTCATCAGCTAAGCTTATGCTTGCAGAAACAATATTTTAAACTGACCGTACATTATGATAGTGTACAGGCCTTGCGATATCAGGTGCGCTTCAACTTTCTTCGAATTTTTACAAATTTTACCGATTGCATGTTTAGTGGATCGATTATGACGACCCTTATCAGATGACAGTTAAGTTTGACACGTATCAGATGCCAGCGGTACCAACCTGAAACCATGAAATGAATGACTTGTTGTCGTTAGTTCCAATAACTTTTCTTTTTCGCTAAGCAGACTAAATAGGAAACCATCAAACCTCTATCTTCTTGCATGGCAATTGTTTTGAAGTTGTTTGAAAAGTGCTCTATAATCTCCTTCTTATGTGTTTCTTTGTAACTACCGTGCAGGTTCGTGTAAAATAGCTCGCTTTTCATTTGTCAGCATTATTATTTCATTTTTTTTTTTGTATTCCATTGTCTGCATTAGCCTTAAAACACTTGCGAAAGAGACTTATTCCCTATTTTTATATGGTAACGGTCCTGGTTTAGATCACTTAAATCCATTAGAAGTTTTCTACAATTTTTGATTTTATTAGAACAAACTCTTTAAACCCTTAGAAATTTGAGCAGTCGAACCGATGAGAATCATGGAGAACGAAGCAAAATAATTCTTCGTTCAATTTTACTGTTTAAAGGATTATTAGCGGTTTTGTTATTTCTAAAGGTTTTGCAGACGGAGGGAGTAAGACAACTATAAAGCACTCATAATGCTGGCAACCTGTTCATTTAAGTATATAACAAGCTTCAATTCGATTCAGGCAGAACTTTGTCTTATTCTCCACTTTTCGATTGAATTTGTTGTGTTTGATCTGTGCCTCTCTATAAAACTATTGACCGAAGCGAATATCAAACACAGCTATAGTAACCTGAGTGCTCCTTTCGTACATATTAATTAAAAACCTTCTCTGATTTAGTAAATTGTGTAATCTGTATAATAAAAAAAAAATCTTTAAAAACTGAAATTGAAATGCGAAAAATTAGAAAAAAATAAAAACAAACACTAGAAATAAAATATATCAAAATAAAAGCACAAAACTTAAATCAAAAGCAATTTTCTAAATAACTTACAACATGTACACATAACCTTAAGAAAAATAATTTATGTTAAGGTATATTATTGTTGTTAAATTTCTGTTGATCCTTATGTAAATGTCAAAATATGTGATCTTTTTAGGGTCTAAATGAATATCGGTGTGTGCAATAGATATAGGCTTACTAAAAAAATCAAAGAAGGAAAACAATTCCATTTAAAACTTTAGAAATAAGAACACTACGAATATTGTATTTTAAGTGACAAGTTTTGCATTTTACTATACAAAACTGAGTCATAAATACTCTTGAAAATGTTTTCAACAAATAACGTCTTATGTAAATTCAAAAAACAAAGTAAAGAATTAGCCAAACAATATTATTATGTATTGTTAAACTACTTACGTAAAAATAAAGTAAATTGTAGTTAAGGCTTTTTTTAATTAAAACTTTAATTAGAGTTAGAGGTGTTGCATACATTTTTTTTTCTAGAAAAAAAAACTACTGTATATTTAACTTTTAATTTGTAAACGCGATTACGTGACACTCAAAAACATTATATTTTCAAATAAAAAAATGTATAGCAATAACAAAAAAAACTTAAAACTAGCAAACTCTAAACCTTTTTCAAGAAATATCTAAATAATTATCCTTTTAAAATTAACTAGAGCAATCTTAAAACTAAGCTTAATAAATAGAAATATTTCTTTTTTGTATACTTGACTAGAATAAAATATTTAATTGTATCTAAAAATAAAAATTAGCGTGAATTGGGTTTATAAATATGTATGTTTTAGAAGAAAATAAACTCTCAACAGTGATTGTCAAAAAAAAAAATATTCTCTCTTTGTTAGGTTATAGTTTTAGTTAAAAATATAAATATAAATTTAAGAAAGTAAATATTTAAAAACATTTAATGTTAAATTTAACAAAAGAGTACATAAGATAAAAGCATGTCCATTGTCAATGTCAATTTGATTCGAATAAAAATTAAAAGGAAGTAAAATGTTTTCAAACTTTTTCAAATTGTTTTGACTATGATGAAGAGTTCAAAGAAGGGGTGCGTGCAGCGTACTGCCTCATTACTACTTTGCAGATTTCAAAATATTATTACAAACAGAATATAAAATATAAAATATTGATATGTATGTACTTGAATAAGCAATCACTCAAGAATAAGCTTGCACAAATTTTTATTTCTTTCGTCTTACGAAAACATCAGGATTGAGCGGATTAAGAGTCGCTAAGGGATATACAAAAATACCAATAATGCAACTAAAATTCTATGCGATGGTATACAATCATACAACAACTGTATCAATCGTGTTGGAAGCAGTGGCATCAAAAGTATTTGAACGAACTTCAGCAGCGTTCAAAATGGAAATTAGCGCGTAAAGACTTAAAAGCGGGTGATCTTGTATTAATTAAAGATGAGAACGCAGCACCAACTTTTTGGCCAACAGGTCGTATTCCCTGGAACAGATGGTCACGTCCGGGACGTTGAACTCAAAGTAGCAGGCAAGAAACGAAGAGTGATGCGTTCAGTGCAAAAACTAGTTCTTTTGCCATTTGAAATAGTTGAAGAATCTGCTAACTCTTCAAGGGGGGAATGTACCGTCGTAAATTCTTGGCCGTTTCTTCAATTCGCTCTCCAAATAGCTACTTTAAATGCCTCACGCAAATAAGATGTCCTGGGGACAAGAAATCTAAATCATTTGGGTCATTGGATATAGCTGTTAGGGTTCGGGAATTCAAAATTGCACTTATCTGTGCTTAATAGTGTTTGAAAATCACTACTTGATAGCTTTTGTTTTCCAACAACTTGACGCAGATGATATTTCATAGCTTTCACCTTTGACTCCCACACCTTAGTGTGGTGCCGAAGGCGTAATAAAGTGCCACTTCACTCTCAATTCCCTTTTTTGTTTATATGTTCAGAGTCAATTTGCGATCAACTGTTCACCACTTGAGCTAGCTCTTTTTCTTGGCCCACAAAGGATGTTCCATTGTCACTCCATAAATGGGTGCAGCTACCAGTAAACCTTAGAAACGCGGCAATAAAAGCCGCTGAAGATAAATCTTCCACTAGTTCCAGGTGAACAGCTCTAGTTGACATACAGACAAACACAGCAACGTACTGGCATATCTCACCGAACAGTGGAACAAATCTGTACTTCGTTTTGGAGCAAGTATAAAACTGTTGCACTTGATATTGCAAAGATATTTGACAAAGTCTGGCATCTTGCTCTTTTATTGAAAATGCTTGCCTTCGGTATCGATGAATCCCTTCTTCGTTGGTTTAGAAACTTTCTTTCGAACCGTTCAATATTAGTTATATTGAACGGATTCAAGTCCGAAACCCACAATATAAATGCTGGTGTGCTCCGTTTTGTCTCCGATCCTCTTTCTCATTTTCATTAATGATTTCTTGTCTGTAACTTCTAATCCGATAAATTTTTTCGCTGACGATAGCACCTTTAGCTTTTCATATTCGTTTCCAGACTCATATCCCTCCTCTTCGGATGGAACTGCAATGGAAAAATATGATAAGCTTAATAAATTCTGACTGACAGCAGTATGCAATGGGAAATACAAAATCGGATAAAGTTTAATACTTCGAAAACCCAGAAGCGAGATATACTCCCCCTGCCACTGTCCATGAGTGGCACTTGCATCAATGAGACCGAACATCTCTAGATTCTCGGTATGTGCATCATTCACCACCCCTTGTGGAAAGAGCATATATGCGATCACGACAAAAATGCTGCAAGATGTTTAGGTTTCTTAAGACGATGCAAGAAATTTTTGTTCCGTTCTGATTTCGCTATCATCTACAAAACTTACATACGTCCTAAGCCTGAGTACAACTCTCACGTCTGGGCTGTTGCTCCAGTGACGTACTTAAGTCTTCTAGACATTACCCAAAATTAGCATTCAAAATGATTGGTGACTTCTGGACATTACCCAAAATTAGCATTAAAAATGATTGGTGACAATCTCTCCTGTCTCACCCTGTTTTACCGATACTTCAACGGCTTATGCTCTAGTGATATAGCCAGTTGCATTGCTCCCATTGAGATTGCCTACATTAATGCCCATCAGTTCACCCTTGAGCCCAACTTCGGACGTTCTGCGTAAGTGGAACTCTCTTCCACACTCTGTCTTCTCCAACCGTTGTAATATTAAAGAATTCAAAACCAATGTTCACTGACACCTCTTCTTACATCCTCTATCCTTTCCCTAATACTCGTACCGCACTATGTTCTTGGTATTTAAAGGGTAATGTGAAAAAACTTTTCCACCCGGGTTGTATCGGTGTCAGCAAACGATTGCTGGGTGCTGACTAATTTGACATTACTTCCTGGTTTTTTTTTTCTGCTGCCATGAGTGTAGAAATATCTAACTTTCCCACATTCTGCTCGCAATTAATTGTGGCAATTACCTATGTTTGCGATCGAGAACAAATAAAAATAGAGTGGCGCAACAGCTCTTGAAGAGCCAAGGTCTAAGTGCTCTCATCAACAATTGTCTAGGTGCATGTGAAGAATTGAGTGGAATTTAACGCCGATTCCGAGCGGAAGCAGCCAACACACCTAACCACTAAGCTACGGACACTACCTCATCTGGAATAAGCAAACTTATAAAATTGATTGATTATAGTGAAACACAATGACGAAATTCACGATATGGTACTAAAACTTTCCTGCACCTTTTAGTGTATCTAGACAGAGAAGAGAATTGTTTTGGAATCCTTTAATCCTAATATGTTATTAAGTGACGAGAATAAATTCAAGCTAAATAATTTTAACCCAAATCAAGTTTTAAACTCCATGCGTAAGGATATCAATTGTTCGATGAAAAAAGAAAAAAATCATTACCGAAACGCCCTTTTACTGCAAAGACCCCTATGTTAACCTCCAAAGTTCATCGCATGCAAACTTTAACTTCTACATGTCTTAGTCACATGCTCAACGATATGAGTAATAACATTGCAATCGGTGAAATCTTAGCCTGATGTGAGAAGAAACTCTCAATGGATCGATGATCTTCAACTTCAACCACATTTCATATACCTTCGTTTACAACACATCAGTTCCAACAGTACCGCAGCTCCCTACCCAAACTAATCATTGCATGTCCATTATCGAGGAACTTGAGATTGCTAGTAATGAATCTTACCAAGTCTTGGAAATGAAACTATTGCGGAGAAAAGCAATAAGCTCTCTAAAAGTTGGGAATCCATAAATTCTGAGTTCTCTGCTCGAAAGCTGACTGAAATACCAAATTAAAGAGGAAAGAAGCAATTACTAACTCGCGGTTTCTGATAACAAATCTCGTTCTGTTTTCAAAAACTATTGTCGTCGCTAACTTTACTTCTGCTACTTCTAAACCTGTTATCAACTCATAAACAACATAAGAAAGAAAATGTTCTTTTACCTTTGACCTCGACTTGTTCGCTGTTCGAATTCACTTGTTTCACCTCTTCATTATTATTTATTTATTACCTTCGAATTTCAAATCAATCAAAGTTCGTTTATATTCTATCTTCATTTTCATTTTGATTTGTAACTTTCAGCAAAACAAGTTCGAGACCAAAGGTAGTATTAAAATAATTTAATTTATGTAATTTTTATTAATAAAATAAAAATCAGTTTCTTAAAGCTGGCATAGAAAAATAAACAAGACTTTGGCCTGCTAGAGAAGTGGTCGATTAAAGAAGAAATTTAACATTTCTTTAAGAAA
>CAKKXW010000003.1:39625302-39640705 GCA_920937365.1 Sphaerophoria rueppellii | reverse complement strand
ATTCGAAAAATATTAACTAAGAAAACCGAATATTCGTTGCAAATTTTCTATATTAAACAAAATTTCTATTGGTGAATCAAGAATGAATGAATGAATCCCATGTCAGGCAACACCCGAACCCGGAGTTAGTCTCTCCGGAACCCGTCTTTTCGCCTGATGACTATTCTGAATTTTTGAACATGTCTGCTAAAAAGCTGGGCTTGCTTCACCTCCTCCTTCCTGTGACTTCAGCAGCTAATTCTTGCAGTTGTGGGACTGCCCAAGCCCACAACGGACTGTACCCTAAGTAAGTAAGTAAGAACTAAGTGGTTATCTTTAAAACAAATTATATCTTTTAAACGTTGCTTATAAGCCAAAAGAATCAATTATAAAAAGCTTAAAGAAAAGAAAAAAAAATATTGTATTCAATGAAAATATTTTGCTACTAGATACTGTTTGTTAATTTAACAAATAAAAAAACACCCGAACCTCCCAAAAACTAAACCCCACAAAGCTTTTTTATCGTGAAAGCTTTAAAACCACTCATCTTTCAAAAAACTCAATGAAGTAACTAATTCCACTCAGTAAAATGCGTTTAGTTTTAGTCGATTATTTAGTTACGAGGAGACCGGCCGGCCGGCGGCAACACGACAATTCGCTTGCACTTGAAACAAAAATGATTTTCTTCAATAAATGTGTGCTTTTCGGTATCTTACTATTCCAATCATTGAGTAACGTCACCGCTTCAAATATACTCGGTTTTTTTCTCACTCATAGTCCATCGCATGTAATTGTGAGCATGGGCGTTGTGCGGGCTCTAGTCGATCGAGGCCACAACGTCACCGTAGTAACGTCAATGAAACTAAATGATCCGAACTTTGGCTATCGCCACATCTATCTGAAAACCTTGGAGCATACTCAAAATGACACATTTGCCATGATGGATACCGTTTTCCAGGCGCCCTTTTATCTCAAACCAATTCGATTTATCGAAGCTATAACTAAGGTGATTGAAAAGTATTCAAGTTACAATATGGATCCAGATTACATTAGTTTCAAAAAGGAAAATAATCATTTTGATTTACTACTGCTGGGCTATCAGTACAATGAGGCCAGTCTCGGAGAAGCTGCATTCTTCAAATGTCCCACAGTGGCAATTTGGATGATGCAGCCATTTGGTCATATTGCAAGGTTGATTGGTCAACCGAACCTCCCGGCTATTGTTCCATATTCGCCGTTTATTCCGCCAACTCCAATGGATTTTCAAAATCGAGTTCTGAACTATGTTTTTTATGCTCTCGAAGGACTTGTAACGATGTTTTCCGATATGTTTATGGCGAGGTTATATGAGTAAGTAAATTTTATATACTTAAGAAAATACGCCTAACGATCTATTTTGTATCCAGTCAAATGTACCCAAGTAACGAGTATCCGTCCTATGAAGTGATGGGAAAAAATCTTTCTATCATGTTTTATAATCACCACTTCAGTGAAGGCCCGGTGAGACCTCTGATTCCGGCCCTGATCGAAATCGGAGGAATCCAGATTAAAGACAAACCAGATCCATTGCCAAGTGACATACAAACATTTTTGGATGCTTCTCCACAGGGTGCAATTTATTTCAGTTTAGGATCGAACGCATGCGGTCTTCATGTCAAGGAAAAAACTATAAAAATGATTTTCGACGTCCTAGCTTCCATCAAATACAATGTACTTTGGAAGCTCGATGATATTAAACATCCGGGAAATTCATCAAATATTTTATTCAAAAAATGGTTGCCACAAGATGATATCTTGTCCCATAAGAATGTGAAACTTTTCATAACACACGCTGGAAAGGGTGGTGTAACAGAGTCCGAGTATCATGCAGTTCCCATGGTCGCCCTCCCAATAATGGACGACCAGCCAAGCAATGCCAAAACAATGGAAAGCAAAGGACACGGTATTGTACTCGATCATGATACCATGACGGAGGATGAGTTCAGAAAAGCTGTCATGGAAGTTTTGGATAACAAAAAGTATAGAAATGCCGTGGAGAGATTTTCAAAACTCTACAAAGATCGACCAATGACAGCTAAAGAGACAGCTGCATTTTGGGTTGAATATGTGATCCGGCACAGAGGTGCTCCTCATATGCAGAGTCCTTTGAAGGATTTGAATGTCTTGCAAGAACATAGTCTGGATGTGATATTACTTTTGGCCGCTGTGTCATATTTGACTTGGAAATTGTTAAAAATTACGATCAAAACTATTTTTAAGTTGTTTAAATGTTTAGTAATTGGAAAACGGGGAAAAGTCGAAAGTAAACAAGACTAGACCTTCGAAAACATTGTAATTGTGAAATGTATTTTCTGCAACAACTCCAGCCCAGAGTGTTGAGGTTTAGTTTATCTAAATACAAATAAGATTACCTATTAATTTCTTTTGTGCAAATATGTATGTATGTATATGCTAAACAATTTGAGCAGGTGTATTTGTTTTAAGAAGTCAATTTATTTATGCTGTTTGCAGTGGAGTGTACATTTGTTATAACGCTGAATTTTAAGCTAATAAATATTATTAATTTAATGTTCTCATGATTTGTAGCACAAACAATTTCTTCAGGACAATTTTTTTTCTATTGCTCAGTGAATGCTGTTCACTGGAGCGTATGAGTAATATTTTCATTTTTAATACAAATCATAGCAAAAAAGCAATCAAATGAAAGACATTGTTATGGGGATCGGTCGTTTTTCAGAATGACCGCTTTTTGGATGCAGTAAAAAATTATCGACGAATTCACATGTTTCTCGATTGGATTGCAAGCAAAAATCAGTTTAGATAATTTAAAAATAAGAATTGCATTAGGGGCCGATCAAAGCTATCAGAAAAGTTAATCAGAAAAAATTGGAAAAGTGAACATAATATAAACATTTTTCTGATGGTTCACCAATAATCTTGCGTCAGAAATTAAATGTGACTTCAACATTTTGCGGTGAAATGAATTTTTACCATCAGACAAATTCTTTTTCCCATCAAAATCGGAATAGAGTTGAGTTGGTCCTGTTAGATTTTTCTAAATAATTCGACACCGTAGATTATAATATGTCATAAACTTTCAACATTGTATGGTTTCCTGCCATCCGCAGTTAAATTACTGGTTTCGTACCTTAGGGACAGAAAACAAGCGGTATTAAGCCATAAGCTATCTTCTCTGCTAGCGGTTCTAAGAGGCGTTCCCCAAGGTTCAATTTTAGGTCCTTTACTATTTTCCTTTTACATCAATGAACTCCCTGCTCTTTTAAAAGACTGCTCTGTACAAATGTATGCAGATGATGTGCAATTTAATAGAAGCTGCCCTCTTTAGTTAATTGAGGTCTGTGCATTTAAAATAAATAAAGATTTGGAAAATATAGCACGCTGCTAGTCGGACGGTAATGGGCTCTTCCTTAATCCGGGTAAGTCAAAGTGTATAGTCGTTAGCAGAAAAGTGTTGAGACTTGAGTATTTCCCTACACTGAATTTTAACAATTCAGCTATTGAATACGTCTCCACAGCTAAAAGTCTTGGAATGATATTCAATAGAACATTAACCTGGGATACCCATATTACCTCAAATATAGGCCGTCACAAAAATTTACCCTACTAAGTACTCGTCTCATAACTGCGCAAACCTTGGTTTTACCTGTATTGACGTACGGATGTGAAGTCTTTCGTGAGTGCGACTCAGTAAGTAAGAGGAAGTTTAACGTAGCTTTCACTAATACTGCTCGGTAAGTATATGGCTTACGCAGATTTGACCAAGTATCGACTTATTCAGTACAAATCTATAACATGACCTTAGACCAACTTTTGCGTGTTCGTTGTCTTTTGTTATTATTCAAAATCATCCAATCTCAACAACCCTGCAGTTTACACAACAGGATAGAATTTTGTTCCTCGAATAGATCTTTTCAACTCATTCATCCACGATATAGTTGCCTTCTCAACGACATTAGTAATGAAACTCAGTTTCCAAGGGTACTTCAAGCTTTTTATGAGAATTTGAACTAATAGGCACATATATTCATCTGAATTTGAACATGAACTTAGAGATACAGTGTATGTTTTGTATATGTTGTTTTTCTTTGTACTCAAAATATAAAGTTGTAATATTTAATTTTGTTTCTCCTATAAACTTGTTTTTTTTTTATTCTCTTTTTTAGGATAGCTGTAATTTGAAGCTTTTTTCTTCATTACATATCATAATGTCTTCATTAATTGTTGCGATGTTAAGTAGACTGATTCCTCTGTAGTTGGCGCAGTTTAGAGAACCTCCCTTTTTCAGGATCGGGCAAACAATTCTGAGGTTCCATTTATCGGCCATGCATTCCTCCGAACATATCTCACAGATGATTTGGTGCATGCTTTTATCTAGCTCGTCGCCTGCTGGTTATTGAACACTTCAATCTTGGGTCCAGCCGACTGCTGTAAAACAGCCGTTTTGTCAGAGAGAAAGCTCCTCTGGCCCTGGTCAGAGCAGCATTTATATATCTGTCGAAATATATGTAAATACTGATCCAACCAGATACTGAGCACTGAGGTACTTCACTTCACTTTTGATCGTTAATTCTTGTCCGTGAGGTCCAACGATGACCATCTTATGCCAATTCTTGCGCGTACCCACCGAGACCCTAGACAACGGAGTCGAAAACGGAACTGTCTCGAATTTCTGGACATTTATTTTCAGTTTCCAGTCATCGCAATAACGCTGAATCTTCTCGAAGTCATGTTGCAAGAAAGTTTTAATTACCTCGACCTTTGGAGCAATTCTGTACGCAATTAGATAGTCGGAATACGCAAATGCCCTACCAGATCGATGGTGTAAATACTGAATAGAATCGGCGAAATAACCGCTCCCTGTTGCAGACCATTTTTAATATCAAATATTGTGGCAGAAGTTACATTGCCACTTTTGACAACAAACTTTCTACCGTTAAGCATATTATTAAGCATGTACAACAATGTTTTACTTATGCCAAGTCTGGTCAGCTTTATATAAAGGCCTTATAACTTTACGGTGTCGAGTTTAAACGCGGCATGAATGGTATCATTTCCCGCCTTTAACCCGAACTGGTTATCCACTGCGTCAGAGCCCTGTTAATAATCTTTTCGAATACTTTGCTGATGCTCGGTAGAAGACTTATCGACCAAAGATTTAATGGATTGAAGTTGTACTTTCCCTTTTTCGGGAGAGGATGAGCCACAGCTGTCTTCCAAAGCTTGGGAAAATATACATTATTCAGTACGTTGTTAAACAGAGTGGTGTAGATGTCTATTGCCTCAATCGGTAAGTGTCTTAGTATAATTTTGGATATACCATCGACACTATTGCTGATTTCTTATTAACTTCACAGAGGAAGTTATTGTAATGGATCCGATCTTGTGAATCTCCAATGTTTGCATATCTCCATGTTTCAAGGTCACTAGAATCCGAATCAAGCGTTTTTATGAGATGTCTGTGTGTTCGTATGTGCGTATGTGCATTAAGTTTTTTCGTATTATCATAAAATTGGCCTCATTCGACGCGGTATAAGGCCAGTTCCACCTAACAACATCTCACTGAGATCTCAAAGATCTCCGAGATTTTTTAAGTGGAACAAAAAATCTCAGCTGAGAACTGAGATTTTTTTCTGAGATCTCTGAGATGAAATTATTTTGGATTCGATTTCTCACTCAGCTATTTTGACGTGACTGACATATGTACAACAACAATTTGTGAGGTAACCATTTTATCTCAATGATAACAGAGAATTATGTTCCACCAAATGATTTTGCCTCAGTCAAAGTAACATTGAAATCTTAGTGAGATGTTGTTAGGTGGAACTGGCCTTTGTGTTGTTAAGAGCTTATTAGGTTTTGAGCGAAATCAGCTTAGCGGTTTCTTAATGGCAGTCCAAAATCTAAGACAACCCTAATATAATGAAAATTATGATAATCTCAACAACAATGCAAAAAAACTTATAGTTAGTGTGAAAAAAAATAGACTATATTTGATTACTAGCTGACCCACCAAACGCTGTTTTGCCATAGAAATGTTAACCTTCGGAAATTCTAATCCGATAAGAAAGTTCTTTCACTTAAAACTACAATATTCAGGAGTAAAAGGCTGTATTTTACTGTGCAAAGTACCTAGTTGTAAATGAGTCCACGAGATGGTACGACCAACTTTTGACAGATGGTGCCACTGTTATTCAATGGCTACGTTCAATCATGTAACCAAAAGGTATCGGATAGCTTTTTGTTTTTGTAAACCATAGTAAAACATAGCAAATACATGAACCGTTTAATGTCAAAAAAAAATCCAAAGGTATCTGAAAATTTTTGGTATACCTCGGGTATCCGAGCTGATCAACATATGATTTTTTTGCCTTGCCTTTTCTGGCGCGCAATTTCATCAGCTTCCAAATTAAAAGAAAATTGAAAGAAATATAAGCAGATGACTATCGATCTGATTTTTAACAATACTTGTTATATTTTAGATGACTCGGAAAAAGTTTGCCAACGGATTCACGGCCATAAACAATTTCTTGTTCTCAAGCGTGTGATTTGTTGTTTTTTTTTCATAGACGTTTTGACAGCAATCTGGATACAGGTATCTGTCTCGTCCAAAAAGATATCCCAGATACGGGTATCCCAGATAGCCTATCCGATATATGATTGAACGTAGCCAATGAACTTAATGTATGCCCTCAAATCATCAGTTTTATGGGATTTGACTTTGAAAACCAACGTGTACATCGTCAAGTATACAACGAAAACAACTAATGTTTTTACTTATTTTTCTACTCTGGGAAGTTAGTTGAGTGGACTACATGGGTCGCACTCATATATTGCCCTTATTGATTAGCTGGAACTCCACCTTCATTACTAACAGAGCATTTTTGCTTCCGTTTGCTCGGCGATTATGGCGTTTGCCAAAAAGTCCTCATTGAACCGCATAAAACCGCGGGTCTCAGATCGCCACTGCCCAATATTGTTCCGAAGGTAGAAGTAATGAAGTGAGGCTTTATTTTCCAGGTCGTGGTTCGGGTGAATGCTAGCATTCAGCATTATGCAGCACCAACTGTCTCCACTTTCTCATGCGGTTCTTCGATAGCAAAGGAGTCATCGTCCAAGATGGCTTTCTCAGGATCAATTTGCGCTGTCAGAAGTACGTATCTATTTTTACTGTTCTCTGGAGCTTAAGACACGAAAGGTCGTTCTGATTCTTGGACCTTAATATCTTATGTCGTGTCCATTGGTTTGACGTTTCTTCTTCTACCTCCAATGGAACGGGTTATGGTGTATGTGTCATTCTTCAGACGCTTCTGTTTTCAAAACAGAAGAGTTCTGCTTTTCTCAGAATCATTCCGTCTGTCAAAGTCAGTCCAATGGAATGGTTTCAGAAGATTTCTGTACTCTTCCGAATGCTTCTGGACGACCAATGGAAAACGACATTATTAATTTGAGAGACATACTCGGGTCGCTAGAATTGACGGCCCGAATTGTTTGTCCCAGAACAAGTTGGCGTCGGCGACGATGAACAAAACACCGTTTGTTTGCCCGATCCTGAAAAAGGGAGATCCTCTAAACTGCGCCAACTACAGAGGAATCAACCTACTTAACTTCGCCTACAAGATTCCTTCTGCCGTAATATGTAACCGTTTGAAGCCTCTCGTCAACAATCTGTTGGTCCTTATCAATTTGGCTTCAGACCCAGGAAAGTCAACCATCGATCAAATTTTCACTTTGCTGCAGATCCTGGAAAAACCCTATGATCACCTTTTAAATTCGCGTATGACAGCATCTACAGAGACGAACTGTATGAAGCTATGTATAGTTTTGGCATCCCTGCCAAGCTCATTCGCTTGTGTGTGAGAACCTCACGCTGCTCCATCAAGGTTGGCAACGAGCTTACGGAATCTTTCGACCTAAAAAAAAGGATTCCGAAAAGGCGATGCACTGTCGTTCGATTTTTTTAACATCGTTTTTGAGAAGATAGTGCAGACCTCCAACGTCAACACCAGGGGCACTATCTTCCAAAAATCTCTTCAACTTCTCGCGTACGCCGATGATATTGATAAAGAAGGAAAGAACACAGCGTGATGTTAATGCCACCTTTGTGAGAATTGAGACAGACGCGGCAAAAATGGGTTTAACGGTAATTGGGGGAAAAACGAAGTATGTGCTGTCTTCGAGGAAGCACACTCAAGACTCAACACCGACGGCTCGGACAGAACGTCACGATAGACGCAGACAACTTCGAGGTAGTAGAGGAGTTTGTCTAACTAGGCTCCGCTATAAACACAGGCAACAACCCCAGCACAGCGCCGAGATCAGACGAAGAATAACTCTTGCTAATCGCTGTTTCTTTGGGCCAAGAAAGCAAACACAGGCAACAACCCCAGCACAGCGCCGAGATCAGACGAAGAATAACTCTTGCTAATCGCTGTTTCTTTGGGCCAAGAAAGCAATTGAGTGGAAAAGCCCTCTCTCGAGCAACAAAGGTAAAATTGTACAACACACTCATCATCCCAGTCCTGCTGTATGGTGCAGAAGCATGGACCTTCACAAAATCGGATGAAAGTGCCTTAGGCTGTTTCGTGAGTTCTTCGGGTCATCTTTGGACCCGTGTGCAAGGCGAATGGCGAAGAAGATATAACAGCGAACTTTACGGGTTGCAGAATGACATGAACTTAGCCAGAAGGGTCAAGATGGGTCGGTCATTTAGAGCGAATGGACACCAACGCTCCGGCCCGGAAAGCCTTCGACAATAGTGCCGAGGGACGTAGGAGGAGAGGAAGACCGGGCTCTGGTGGAGCACTCAATTGGAAGAAGATCTCAATCAACTTGGAGTACAAAACTGGAGAAGCTAGCTAAGGACCGAGATGGCTGGCGGAGACTGTTGATTGAAGCCCAAGTCCACAACGGACTGTAGAGCCACCCTAAGTAAGTAAGTAAGTAAGTACAAGTTTATGGATAAACTTTAGTTTTCCTTGATCAGGGTGTTGACGTTCTTAATCGACGACTTCAGTGTCCTTCTTAATCTCCAGGTCGCTCGGGTCGGAAAATCGTCTGTATAAGTTTTTAAGTCTTGTCAGTAGTCCGCCTTTCTGTATGTGCAGTGCGTCTATAGTCGCGTTACTGTAGACGTTGTTTTGGTTCCGTTCCGTTGTTCTTTGTTCCTTCAATGGAATCTCGAGATCGTACTCTCTACCAAAATTTTCAAAAAACCAAAGTTCGGTATTTATTTATTTTCATCTTTATTTTTTCTTAATCTATAAGTATGCATGTGAATTTTAAATTCCCATATGCAGTGGTCAGTTATTTGTTTATATAATTTTTTGTTAAATTTTGTTAATTTACTCTTAATATGATTTTTTTTCATAATTTTCCTCATTATACGGTATGAATTAATAACTTTAATACTAGAATAACATTACGAGTAGCCTAGTAAGCCTAAAGAACACTGAAAAACGGCTATAGAGGGGAAGCGGGCGGATGTACAATGGATACAAAACCTTCATTCAACGTTTGTTGTATATTATTTCAAATAGAGAAGAATTTTGATTTATCTTCTTCTTCTTCTTCTTTTTGGGACATCTATTGGGATGTTAAGGGGAAGAATTGTTTTTTGAAAATTCTACTTTTACAATAATTTATGATTCGGTTACTAATTTTTATAATGTGTTCATATAAATGTTGTTGTTTAAATTTTACTTTTATTTTTATTTTTAAATCACTTCAATTTTGTGTTAAAATTTGAATTTTGCTTTTACTTCCCAACTCGACAGATCTTGAAATTTCTTAAATTAAATTGTTTAACAAAATTTTAAACTTACAAAAAACTGTTATAACGGGAATGATGTTTGAATGTGATGACTGAGTATTGAACAAAAACGAAACCAAACCGATTATTTGTTTCAATGGAGCAAAATATAAATTGAATTGTTAATAAATTAATCACTTTGTTTTTATTTGTTACAGAAGGAAAAACCACACACACAGTTGTTGTTGTTAGTTCGCACTGATTAGAAAAAAAAATTAACTTATTTCGACACGTTTTGCGTAATAGAACAAAACATAACGTTCGCCTTAACATAGACAGCTTAAGAAACTACATGCAAAGAAAAAAAAAAAATAATCAAAAACAAGACGGAAACATAAAAACGAAAGAAAAAGAAAAATAACACGTTGGTCGCTTGTCAGTTAAACGCAGCGCCAAACGTTACATGAAAAATTCCTCTGTTGAGTGGGAAAGCGGAAGTCACGTTCGTCCTGGACGATCCAATATGGAAATCTCTATGACGCGCAAGCCACGGTATGTTGGATCGATGACTTGCAGACCTTTGGGATTGTAAATGCGTTCATTTTGGGCAGCAATGAATTTTGATATTTTACGCAGGACCTTTTGAGTTTAGCCGAAAAATAAAGGAAATTATATTTTACATGAAAATAGTTTTTGAAAGTGAATTTACCTTTTCGTAATGCGTTTCTGAGCACATATAGACTAAGTAAGCAGTTATACATCCAATGCAGCCCTCGCAGTAGGTGCTGCAAGTGCCTTTTTCTGCTTCCGCAAAGAACTCGTTCAATCTGTTTATTGTTGACTCGAAAATCTGGCGTTCGATCTGAAATAAAGGAACAATTGGTTGTTTAAAGGAAAATTTGATGTTGCTGAGGAGACTAGCAAGGAGGATGTTTACGACCTCTTGGATAGACCCTACGGAGACTGTCTAGAGTACGACGTTAAAATCGCATTCGGAGACTTCAATGAAAAAATCGGAAAAGAAAACAAATTTGGCGAGTTAGTTGGGCACAGCCTTCACGAAGTTACAACAGATGACGGCTTCCGACTTATCGACTTTGCTGCAGCTCGTAACATAATACGGTGATAAGTAGCACTAGATATCCAAGATCTACACAGCAACCTGGTAGAACGCCAACCAAAACGGACATGTGCTAAAAGGCGCAAGTCACGCACCAGACATTTTAAACGTAAGCACTTTCCGAGGAGCAAATGTTGTCTCTAACCACTTTCTGGTAGAGGAAAAATTAAGAGTTTGACTATCAAACGACAATAAAACACGTGTTGCCCAAAGAAAGAAGTTCAACATCGGTTGCCTTAGCTACCCGGTACTCTCCGCCGTACCCCCTAATGCCACAGGCATCAACACGTTGTGGAACCAATAATTAAAAATGTAGCCGAGACACCCATAGATTACCAGTCAGCCCTGAAAAAGAACCCGTGGTATAATGTTGAATGTGCTATACTGAAAAGAAAGATGGAAATCGTAGGTGATGCAACGGAAATCAAGAGCAGCAAGAGAAGAGTACCAAAAAAAAAGGAGAAATGAGAAAAAGATTCTGCGAAGGAAGAAAAGAGGATACGCAGTTCCTCACCTCACAGCGTGAAAGAGTCACGGGCCAAGAGCAATACCCGACGTTCCTTTAAAAGGTCGAAGTAATAAGCTTCTGTTTTCAGAACCGGGAAACAGGCTTTTCGAAACAAGTCGGCCGGGTCGGATACCTGCGTAACTCTTTAAATATGGAGGAGGTGCATTGATGAACCGCATGCATCAGGTCAAAAACAAAGTGTGGGAGGAAGAATGCATACCCACTGCCTGGTCGCAAGGCTCCATATGCCTCATCTACAAAACAGTCGATCTTATGTCATGCGAAAACTACTATACTGAGGCATATCTCTGCTTAGTGCTTAATGTTGCATTCAATATCCTATCCAACGTACTGTGTGAGCGTCTTAAACCGTCGTGCAACACAATAATCGGCACGTACCAGTGTGGCTTTAGGCCAGGCAGAACAACGATAGACCAAATATACTGAGGCAGATCCTGGAAAAGACCAACGAATTTCAAGTAGAAACTCACCAGTTTTTAATCGACTTCAAAGCTGCTTATTATAGCGTCCACCGCCAACAGCTTATGATGGCGATGTCTGAATTCGGGATCCCGAACAAACTGATCCAGCTGTGCCACATGACGCTAAGCAATACGCAGTGCAGTGTCAAATGGATAAAAGCTCATCTGAGTTGTTTCAAACATGCGCAGGTTTTAGTCAAGGAGATGGGCCGTCGCTGTCGTGTGAATTCTTCAACATAGTGAGAACGGAAAACACTATCTTCAACAAATCCAGGAATCCATCCAGCTTCTAGGTTATGCGGACGACATATACATCATCGGTCCATCCCAGAGAGATGCGCTTGAGGCCTTCACAGTGATTGAAGAAGAGGCGAAGCGCGTTAAGCTTGAAGTGAATGAGGACAAAACAGAGTACATGCTATTAACAAACAAAAGAACATCTGTCCACCGCCTAGGACAGAATGTCACTTATGCTAGCAGCAAGGTAGTTAAGAAGTTCACCTACCTTGAAACAAACATCAACCCCACAATCGAAACCTTAGTGGAGATCCGACAAAGAATTAACCTAGCGAACCGCTGCTACTTCGGTTTGGCAAAACAACTGGGTTCAAAACTCCTCACCCGAAAGACGAAGTGCCTACTATACAAGACTCTGAATTTACCAGTCCTTCTCTACGGCAACGCAGTGTTGGACGACAAGTAAAAAACAGGGGATTTGATACTGGGCACTTTTAGAAAAGAATTCTTCGACTGATTTTCGGTCTCGTATGCAACTATAACGAATGGAGAAGAAGGTTCGACCACGAAAGGTCTAGAAAGCCAAGATAAGACGACTACATTGAACGAATGGAGACGCCCCAGCCAAGAAACAGCCCGCAGGTTCGATACGACCAGGAAGACAAAACCTAAAAAACCAAGTAACTGCGGATGGCAGAGCGCTTGGTTTTGGTTACTGGAGAGTGCATGCGAGGAACCGTTCCCGATCGAAGGCTTTTGTGTCTCAGGCTGAGATCCTTCATGGATTGGGAACCGGATAAGTAAGCACTTGATGCCTACAACAAAGTGAGAAGTATATTTGTCTATAAATCTAGAAACCTTTCGGCAATATCAGCTTATGTGATTTGTTCTTACGGTTGCTGCTCTATAAAATGAAACAAAGGACTGCCCACTTTGAGATTTTTACAAACCATAATAAACGATCAGATGAAGCAATTATTTTCAAGCATCAGAATTTGAAGTTCTAGTAAAAATGTTTCAAAAGCAACCATCCGAGCAGCATAATTGTAGCATGTGACACACAAAACTCAAAAACGTATTTCAGTGATTTGAGTTCCCTTTCAATTCCCGAGTGAATACTTTCTATTCATTTCACGATGACACATTAAAACAGACAGAGTTCCCGATTTCTTCGCAAACAAAGAAACCTCACGTCAATTAAATTAGAGCAAGCTCATTGTTGTCGAAACGCGGCAAAACTCCTATTCAATTATTCTCCTGCATAATCTCTTTCTTAGCACGTTCCCACCCACTTTTTGGTGTCAAGGACTTTTCGCTATTCTTATCAGTCAGCCTAGCCACACGAAAACATTTCTTTTTTAATTTGATTAAGATTTAATAATAATTTACAAGACTTACAAGTCCCTCCAGCTCACTGGGAAGTCTCGTATGGAATTTCACAGATGTTCCTTCACTGTAATCGCGTTGGATGAAGACTTTTGTACAATTTGTTGACTGCAGTGCTGTTGTCGCTGGAGTCCCCGTTTGTGACATTTTGCAGCGGTATATCCTGGGTACAAGAGAAAACTTTAACTTACTGAAAATTCAATTGGTTTTGGCAATTAATTAAATTCACATTTTGCGTACCGATTACAACGGAAACTCTTTGCAAAAAGAACTTAAACTTCTTTGTAAATTTTCTTTCTTTTTTCTGGTAGACTAATTTTTTCTTTCTACCAAAATTTTTTTCGTGATTGACGACTGACGTCTGACGTGCAACTGACAAGCAAGTGACAAAAGTGCAAACGTCAGAAAATTGTTCCGAAAATAGAAATGAGGAAGCATGACAGTTTGCCAAGTTATATCTGTATACCCATTCAAAATTAAGAGGGCGCACCAAAGATGGTTGTTGTCAAAGATACAAGAGGTTGAAGAACTAGCTAGTACACTAATGTGCAATATTCTTGATTTATTATAAAACATTTTTTATGAAAAATAAAAAACAATTGTTATAAGACAAAACCATTAACAATGACGTTAAATTCTATTATGTATATTTATTTTTAGTAAAGTAAAAGCATGGCGGCCTTTGTATATAAATTTAACAGGTATAATTTACGGGCTACTTCGACTTATTTGAAACCCAGGCCGTAAAAGGATCGGTTTTTTCCGGCTCTTGCACTTGGAGTCACATCAAGTGCCTGGTACTCCAGGTTGGGGGGTTGTGCATTGGAGTGACTTCCCGACCACGTAGAAAGGAATCTTGTTGCAAAGCATCAACATGCCTCGGAAACGGACGAATATACTTATGACAACGAACTTCGGATATGCACGTGGAATTTTAGGTCTCTTAATAGACTGCGTGCTGCCGAACAGTTAGCGGAGACCCTCAACTGCTACAAAGCAGATATTGCCGCTATCCAGGGAATGCGATGGGATGGACCGGGAAAAAAGGAGGTTGAGAAACTGCGACATCTACTATGGTGATTGTTACCGAGAGCAACAACAGCGACTCCTTGGATGCGGATTCGTCGTGAGAAGCAGACTCATCGGGCAAAAAGTCTTGAGCGTTGAGCTTCAAATGTGTGAGCACATGCATCACGACATCGATAATCCGAATCAAAGCTAAATTTGGCAAAATTACCCTAATATGTGCACATGCACCCACAGAAGAGAAAAAGGACGACACCAAAGACGACCAAAGAGTTCTACGAGCTCCTTGACAAAACGTACGAGCAATGTCCTGGCTATGACATTAAAATTGTCCTCGGCGATTTTAACGCAAAGCTGGGAAAAGAGGACATTTTTGGTGGAAGAGTCGGAAAGCACAGCCTGCACGACACCACTTCTGATAACGGATTCAGGCTGGAAGGAAAATCGTTCCTTTGTGGTAGCAAGCATCTGGGTCCCTCATCTCAACATCCATAAAGGTACATGGAGATTTCTTGATCAATCAACCGTCTACCAAATTAATCACATTGCGATCGACGGAAGGCACTTGTCCAGCATTTAAGATGTTCGAACTTTCCGAGGAGCTAACATCGACTCGGACCACTACCTCGTCGTAGCCAAGGTAGTGCTACGAATATCCCGACAACGGCCAAAACAAGGAAATGCTGCAAAAAAAATCGACGTCGGACGGCTACAATCGCAAGAGATCGGCACATCCTTCTCTGATCGAGTGTCAAGTAACCTCTTAAGGAGTCCTATGCCGCCAACATCCGTTACACTAATTAAACCATCTGCCAACTAACTAGTTCTTTAGAGGTACATGGAAATACCTACAACTCTACTCCCTGGGTCTACGAACGATGGTGTTTCCTTGCTAA
>CAKKXW010000003.1:39517126-39531814 GCA_920937365.1 Sphaerophoria rueppellii | reverse complement strand
ATAAATACAATTTTTCGAAAATGTCTTAAGATTAATTTGGGTCTGCAATTTTCAAGACCATATAAATACACATGTTAAACTTCAATTTGAAATTTTATAATTGATCCGTTTTTGAGATACGGAATTTTGAAAAAAAAAGTTAAAAATATTTTTTAAAAATCCAAAACAAATTTTGAAATTTTTTGAATACAAAATATTAATTGAACAATATATACGTACTTTCAAAAAAAAAAAACTTTGGCTGATCTGGTTTTCATTTTTCGAGAAAATCTAATAACAAAAAAACGGTTCTATGGGAGGTACCGTTTTGGAGCAATACAAAAAAGTTTTTTTACATAAAATACATTAATGTTTAAGAAAATTAAACTCGAGGAAGTTTAAAAAAAATCGTTCGAGTCGTTTTGGAGAAAAAAAAAGTTTTGGTTTTTGGCCCAGAAAATCGTAATTTTGATCTTAAAACAAAAATAAAAAAAGTGGGATATTGTCACATAATAATGGGCACACTATTAATGGTCACTTTTTGGCACACTTGTCGTTTGCATAACAAATAACCGATGTGCTATACAAGTTTGTATTCTAATGCGTAACACATAAATCGGCTCTCTACAGTATTATCTCTCATCAGAGATAAAACTGTAGAGATCGTAAATCGCAATATCGTAAGCATAGTCCGTAAGTAAGTTTATGTTTGTATTATCTCTCATCAGAGATAAATCTGTAGAGATCGTAAATCGTAATATCGTAAGCATAGTCCATAAGTAAGTTCATGTTTTTTTCCTTTAGAAAATCTAAGAAGAGTCAGTCGACTGTTAATGTTCTTAGCGCGTCAACATTATTATAATTTATAAATAAAGTTAATAAAACCTGTGTTTAATTTCTCTTTCATTTAATGGTATGAAAAACCAACTCAACTATATGCGTTTTTTCTCAAACCTCTAATCCTCAAATTTGAAGTCAATTGGACCAGTAGTTAAGGCTGTAGATGCCTTTCTACTTTCCGACAGACAAACAGACGGAATCGCCGGAACCACTTTTTTCGACTTCTCTATCATCGTAATGTCATATCTCATCCTCATCTCAAAATTTTTTTTTACGAATTCAATACTTGCCATATCTATACTAATATATAAAGTAAGACTTTTGTTTGTTTGTCGGTTGTATGTTTGTAGTCGATAAACTAACAAACAAAAAAAAAATCTCACTTTATAAATAATGGACAATTGTTCTTCTTTTCACTGATTGTGCAGTAGGAGGTTCTGAAAATAAAAGAAATAATGATAAATACCAAAAAACATTGATTTCAATTTACTTACTCGAAAATTTTGTTTTTAAATTCAGGAAACTGATAGCCGACATCAGTTTTTTGAAATGTCTCTCCAATTTTCATTTCATTTCAATTCCTATTCATTCTTTTGTATTATATTTAAGGCTGAACTCCTACTTAAGCTTTTGATCCAAGAAAATGTTTACACACGAATTCTTGGGTAAGATTTTCTGTACTAAAGAAAATTTAAACATCGATATTAAAAAAAAGCGTAGATTTTAGTTTCCAATCTCTGTGCATGTACTGTACATTTCACATAATGAATATTAGGTACCTCTACCTACATTTGGTCTCGGTCAAAATTAGGCCTGTGTCGTTCGCGATTGATTCGTTCATTTTCGTTCTCGATCAAAACCAAAAGTAGAGTTAAGGACTCTTCACGAACAACTGGAAAATTTCAGAATGGGTTTTTGAATGGAAAATAGAAAGTTCTTGATGAGAAACTCGAATACTCATTGGTTTCCAAAGGGAAACTTTAAAATTTGTTATGGGGAACTAGCAAGCAAGAAAAAGTTAAAAAAAATTGGGAAAATGGAAAATTTGATATGCAACACATATTGACTTAACAAAAATCTCAAAATCACTCTTCCAAATGAAATTCATTAGTTTTGAAATGGTAAAATGGAAAACTCTTGAAGAGCAAGAGAACCCCAAGCCAAACTTTGAATGGATTTTTAACAATGGGAAAAAAGAGAATTCGTGATTGGAAAATCTCCTTAAGAGATTAGAATGTAGAACTCGCGGCTTCAGGACTGCTTACGAACTCAAATTCAGTCGAATTGTGAAGTACAAAGATACGTTTATTAGCCTAACAACAAAAATATGAATCTGAATACCACACTCTGTAGTGTCGTAATGAGGTAGCAGATATGGGTAGACGTACTGGGTAGCACAAACGGGAAGCGTTTAAGGGGTAGTGGGTAGTGTGGTAGAGGGATATCGATTATCGATTGAGCAGTACGAAGTCTGCAGGGTCAGCTAGTATTCTATATGTCGCAAGTAAAAAGTGTTTGGTATGCTGTAAAAAGTACTGAGGAATAACTCGTTAGGCAATAGCTTGAGGAAGCTGAAACACATCTCCGGAAACAACGCACTATGGCGCGTAAGCGTAGTAGAGTCCCTATGCTCCACGGACTTAACAGGTCTGAGGACATAACTAAGTGTAATTTATATTTTCCAAATTTAAAAATTAAATAGGTGCAACAAGGGGAGATGTATTCCTAACTTGTCAACGCTCTTGGGCAATACCGACTGCAACGCCATTGTAATTGCACTTTACGTCAATTTTCAAAGTTTCTTGATCAAATCAATGACCATAAAAATGCCCATTAATCATTCTTGGAAGAATCCTTGACATTTAAAATGCATTCCCCCATTTGACAATGCGAAATCATGACTCATCGTCAAAATGTTAAAAATATAAATCAAAGCAATTTGTCCATCTGTCAGGGTCAGAACGTCATATTTTGTGTATCCTTGTTTGTGGATCTTCACACGGGTAAGACATACAAACATGCAATGCGCGCAAAATGCAAAACCTTTCACATCACTTTTGACATACAAAACAAGAAGAAAGTATACTGTTGGGAAGGGAACCCATTCCAACGCATCGTCCAACACACATCAAGAGTGTTCACGAGTGAGAGGGTCTGTTCGTTCAAGTCCCATCACTCATCTATGGCAGTCAATATAGTTCAGATGGGGTGTGTTGCCAACATGGATCCACAAAGTTTTAGTGAAGTCAAAGCAACATAATCTTCCCGAACTATACTGATGAGAAATCTTACGTCACAACATTCAGGATTCAAAATTCCAGGATGTGTAAATTTTCAAAGTTCGCTGAAGAGTGTGATGCTGGTGCTGTGAGCTGTGACTTCGTAACGTATGACATCGTTTCTCCATCGATCGACGGAAAACCGGAAACAACTGCTATGCGGGTTATGCTGTGTTTGCTTCGAACAGCAAACTACGCCAAAAATCCAGGTGAGTGAACCGTGTTCATTTTTGTAGATGGAACATGGAACGTGATTGACATGACATCAGAGGTGAACAAGATTCCAAATACTGACGTATAGGTGAGTCAACCTAGTTGGTTGTGGTTTAACAACTTTCTTTCGTCTAAAGTACTATAGCACCGCCTTAGAATACCCACTCAACAGCCAAACACTTTAAATTCTAACCAGACATTACTCAATGGGGGTAAATATTTGCTGTTATCTCGCTAGTAGATAGAGTGAACAAATTTAGAAAAGTGAATTTGTATTCTCATTTGCTGGGGGATGTAAAATTGCCAGAAGCTCCATTGCTTAGGGTAATAAATTCTAGGTACCTGCATTTGATTCGGAATTATCATAACCGTTTTCACACAGAATAGTGCTGGCAAAGTATTTATTCGTGGAAAAAAAATATGAACAAGCAAGTAGGGCGACTGGTTGCTCGAGGTTCAATAAAGATGTTGTCCTTAATATGCTTAAAACGTAAGAAAACAAAAAGAGGTGCCATTAATAAAGGGTAAATTTGTTGGTACATATCTACTTTCTGAAAACATTTTTTTTGACAATTCAGTCACGTTCTGTGTAACTGTCAAACAACTTCGATCTTTCAAACCATTAAGGCTTGCAATTTTTTTTAATTTTACTACCAAAATGCGTGCTCTGTTCATCGCGCACTCCTTCCACTTTTAAATCAGTATCGACTTTTTGATGTGGCTGTTCGGGCTATTGTGATACGTAATTTCGGTCCATCGCATCGGCCTCCGAAACGGACGGATATTCTGATGTGTGCCCATCTAAATGAAATAAGAACAACGAATTTCTGATATCCATGCACGTGGAATTTTAAGTCATTCAATAGACCGCGACCCTCAGCCGCTACAAAGCCGGCATTATCAATACCTAGGAAATACGATAGGATGGTCCGCGCAAATGGAGAATTTAAAACTGCGACATTACAATGGTAATTTTCAAAGCAGACCTAGGCAAAAGGTCTTGAGCTTCAAAATTTTAAGGGAAAGCATCACGACTATCCGAATCAAGGCGAACTACATGTCCTAATTGATTTTAACGCAAAGCTGCTCCGACAATATATTCAGGCTGCTGCGGGGTAAAATCTTGTGGTACCACGAACATGGTTCCCACATGGAGATCTCCCGATCAACTAATTGTCAGATTGATAAAATTGCGATCGATTCTAAATGTTCGCCCTTTCGAGGAATCAACATCGACAACCTCAAATATCCCGACAACGATCAAAACAAGAGAATGTTGAAAGAATATTTGACGTCGGACGGCTACAATCGCAAGATGTCACCAGATACTCTGATTGAGTGTTAAGTAACCTCTTAACGAGTCCTATGCCGTCAACATCAAGTATCGAGGACCAGTGGCAACATTGCCGGAAAGCATTAAGGGATGGGGCAGGGACATTACTCTGCAGGACATAAGTCCATAATGGAATTATGTCCCACTCAGGTGGGACAATAGTCCGTAAATCGATTTTGGACTTAAGTCCCACTTTGTTGGGACATAATTCCTCAAAAAATAATTCTGGATTTATGTACCATTTCTTAATATGTTTTGATTGAAAATTGTTTTTAAAAAAAGGATGCTTTTTAACGAGTTTTTATGCTTTTTAAAATCCGTTGTCTGAAGGATCGGAGTGATTTCATTCCCCCTACATAGTTTTGTCTGTGCTTTGATATGCAAACAATTTTCTCTCATAGATATATGCAATTATTGTTTCACAAACGAATAGATGGGCTTCAATAATTTCAATCATTTGTATTTACATACATTTCTTCTGACTTGCTACTCTTTAGAGGGGAAAGAAAAGGATATGATGCCGTGTCATATGGCCATGTGTCATATGACACAGTGGAAAGCGTGATACAGCCATATTGAAACATAAGGCTATTTGTCACTCTTTCTAAAGCGTTATTATATTTACTGGCGACATTTTGCCACTACAGAAAACATTACGAATGTTCTAGAAAATTTTAATTTACTTACTTGATATGCAATTTAAATTAAACGCGCGAGCGGAAAAATAATCGTCATTCGCGCAGCGGAAAAATTTGTTTGCCCCACAGATAATCAATTTGGGGTGTGAAAATAAAAAAATTCGCGCGAATTTTTTCCGCTGCGCGAATGACGATTATTTTTTCCAAAAATTAAATTTTAAATCAAATATATGAATTAACATTTTTTCTAAATATAAACGCAAGTAAAAATAACAACGCAATTCTCAAGAAAGTTTTCACAGGAATTTAAGAAAGCATCAAAAGTATTCAGTGTTGACATACATTTATATGCACATGTATCTGTATCTGCTGATTAATGAATATTTGCCTCGTTTAAATTCCTTCTTAAATATACATTTTTCGTTATTTATAAATCTTTTCTTACTTAAAGTTTGGAATTTTCAAAGTTATTTTTTCAGGAAAAATTGATTGCAAGTGTCATTTTACCATATGACAAAAAGTAAAGTAATAAAAAAGGCAAGTAAATACGGCCAAATAACGCTTTGTAAAAGTGACAATATGACAGTTTCACAACGTGTTATATGATCATATTTCGGAATATGGGCCTATGACATATGACCATATGACACGGTAACATAATTAATAGCAAGTCGGAAAAAATGAATGTAGATAAATTATTTCGAATGTTTTATATCTTATCATTGTTGTTCTACTTTCTGACCATAAAGGCTTAAAGTTTAAAATAAATTAATTATTTTCTTCATAAAAATAGTGTTTGATGAAAAAAAAAAATAAAAAGAATATGGACTTATGTCCCATTTATCAAACAAAAATTGTGGAATTATGTCCCAATAAAGTGGGACTTAAGTCCAAAATCGATTTATGGACTAATGTCCCACCTAAGTGGAACATAATTCCAATTTGGACTTATGACCCGTGGAGTTATGTCCCTGCCCCTTAAGAGATGCCGACTCTAATAAGCTAGGTTTCACACAGGAGACAGGAGAACCGGCTTCTCAGGAGAAAAAATGGGAGCACGAGTATCATTAGATCGAGGATGTTGAGAAATCCAACAGCAGGATTGAAGTTCGGAAGTTTTATCAAAAGATAAAACAAACGGTTCAAGGTCATCGAGCAAGAAGCCATGTCTGCAGAGATGAGCAAGGCAACAACGCAGCCAATGCTGGAATTTTGGAAAGACCACTTCTATAGAAGTGTAGACTGTATAACAGTTACGATGAACAGAATGCCACTGTCAGACAGCACATGACGACAGCCAACAATTCCGTGAACCCGATCTTGACGAAGTGAAATTGGCAATATCACGGCTGAAAGCTAAAAATGCTGCTGGATCAGATGGTCTAGCTGCCGTGCTGTTAAAAGCAGCAGTGGCGATGTAGACAGAGCATGCACCAAATCATTTGTTAGATATGCCTTAAGAAGGCAGATCCTCTAAGCTGCACCAACTTCAGAAGAATCAGCCTTCCTTACATCGTGCCATAATTATGTGACCGTCTGAAGCCTTTTGTCAACAATCTCATTGGTGTTTGGTCATTACTCATTATCAATGTGGCTTCAGGCCAGGAAAGTCAACCACCGACAAAATGTTTACTTTTTGGCAGATCTACAGAGATAAACGGTCTAGTACCTAAAAGAGCAATAAAGAACTCACGCTGCTCTAGCAAGGCTGCCAGCAAGCCGAATCATTCGATTTCAGAATAAATTCTGACAAGACAATGCACTGGCATGCGATTTATTTAACATCGTGTTTGAGAAGAAGTGCAAAACTCCACCGTCCGCACCATAAGCATTTTCTTCGAAAAGTCTGTTCAACTTCTCCCGTACGCTGATGATATTGACAAAATAGGAAGAGCACATCACCGTGTATCAATGGCACCTTTGTGAGACTTGAAGCAGAAGCGGGAAAAGGGGGTTAGGCAAAACCAGAATTAGAATTGATACAATCAAGCGAAACTGACGTTATTGGAGAGAAAAGCAGCAAGAGTCATTGCAAGAGCTACTAGAAAAAGTCATTGTTTGGTGCTGATCTGATTTGCAAGACATATGGCTTCAACAAGACGGTGACGCAATGGACAAATAGAGAGACGAGTTCAGTGAAAAGTTTGTATCACGTTTGCGGCCGGTCAATTGGGCGCGTAAATCGTGCGATTAAAAGCCTCTAGACTATTTATTGTGGAGCTTTGCTAAGATTCATGTCTAAAGCAACAAGACGTTTCGTTAGACGCACGGCAACCAACGTTCACGCATTTATTTATGAGATATCGGCCAAAATGCTTAGAAATCGTACACCCAAATCGAACATTGCGGACACAGCCACTTTTTTCTTTTTATTTCGGTATAGATTTAAAAAAAAATCACTCGTTATTTCTCATGAAAAAATAAATAAATAGAGTATCGCGACAGGTCTTCAAGAGCCAAGGCCTAAGTGGCTTACTCTCATCAACAATTCTCTGGGTGCGTGTAGAGAATTAAGGGAACCTACAATTTAAAGCCGATTCCGAACGGTAAAGTTGAGAAGCTCTTTTTCATGACAGATTGATACTCTTGGAAGTTTTGTCAATGTTTGGTGTTTAGGGTGAATTCTGATATTTAAAACTTTAGAAAGGCACATGTAGTGAAAATTGTATCTATAAACAAAGCGGGAGTTAAGGACCTCGATTTTCACTTCCCTTAAAAATAATTTAATATTCAAGAGCCGATTACACCATTTTCAGATATTTTGTTTGTTGGTTAACGAATAACATTTCCTTTGATGGCTAATGGATGAAGTAGATATCACCTCCTTTCCACATCATCCCCAAAACATCACTCGAAAAGCTCAATTACCCACCTACCATGAATGTTTATATACCTATCCGTTTCGATAGCATTGAATTGAGGCACGAAAAGCAAACAAATTCATATCTTCATTCAAGTGTGGAAAACAAAAACAAATACAGACAAAAAAAAATAAAAATATATGACTACCTTTGCAGTAAAATAAATCACAGCACCACCGACAGATTCGCAAAGTGCCAATGATGGTTTTGGTGGCCACGAAGCAGGAGGTTGCGGGGAAGGTGTAAGTAGCTGAAGGAAATCGAAACGGAACATTTTGAATAATCCCGAAACAAGGACACATCATGAACAAGTACACAAAGGCAAACATCCTCTCATGTTGACACAAACAGCATCATCCAAACAAGAATTACCGAAATCGATTTATTAACCCATACGTTTACATTATTATCTTTGAACTTGAGTGGGAACCCACAAAAAAAAAAACAGATAAAGCAAAAAAAATAAAACAAACAAACAATAACATCACCTGGCAAAATACCCAAACCTCTTTTCACCTCATTCCCTTCAAGTCCCTAAAGACAAGACACAAGACAAAAATCACAAACTTCTGTTCTTGACGCCGAGAGGGCGATGATACACCCTTTTTTTTTTGTCTTTTGTGCACAGGTGGAGCACATCGTTACCTTACAGCATAAAAGTGTGCTCCTTTAATTTTCAATATTTGTTTCGACGAATCCCTTCAACTTCTATCCATCCCTCTTCAGATTTAAGGACATCTCTGTCCACAAAGTGTAAAGGTATAAGAAGTATAAGAGCTCCTTCAAAGAAGATGTATATTTTTACGAAGCCACAGTTCCAGATCTTACCTTTTCATACCTAGCTACAAGAGTAAGAGTCTATCTATGGCTTCTTAGTAAACCTTAGCCCCATTTCTCCCACTTCCACTTGTTATAATGTCCCAGGACTCAACATAAGCAAACGTGATCCTTAGAGAATAAAAAGCAAAAGAAAAACAAAAGATTTGGTAGTTGTGGCACACGCCAACGCTGCCGGAAGCAGAGTGACAGTCTTAAGCAGCGAGTCAATTGAATACAACGAGTAGAAGCAGCAGTTAGTAGATGATGGGTGATTTCGAAAGGGGGGGCTCAAAAGTCATCGTGTCGTCAGTGAGACAGAGGGACATGTTCTTTGGATGTAAGCTCTCTGGAATGGCATTCGAGCCAAAATCACACATTCACGAAATAAGTGTGAATAGAATGTTGATGAAGATTTAGGTTCTGGCGAGAAGAAGAAACTAAATTTTTTGTTATGGGTAGGCAAATTCCAAACACAAACAAACTATTCTATGATTTGGGAACTGGCTGAGGGACCGAGATGTTAATATTTGATAAATTTGATAGAAAATTCTTGAAGAATTATCATTGAGTGTGGTGGATTATGCATGTATCACGTGTGTGTGAATTATTGACCAGTTCTTTTCGAAGACTGAGGGTTTCAAAAGTTGAAAAGTTTTTTTTTAGATATTTTTGATTGCTAGAAAAGAAAAAGTATTTTTGTTATTTATTTTTTCGAAGTGGGGTAAAATAATAAGCATAAAGAATGTACCAACCTACAAGGTTCATTCCTAGAGGATTGTATGGTTCTCTTTCTGATTACCCATTTTAGAAAAAAAGGAATGTTGATTTTGATGGCTCAGATGGTGAGTGCATGGCAAAAGTAATTGTGATGATCCATCCATCGATTCCATCAAACGCAATGGTACATTCTGGAGATGATTCGGATAAAAATGAAGAGTAAAAAAAAAATTAAGGAATAATTGAAACAAAAAATCTAAAGTTGAGTTGTTTTTTTTTATGGCTGTATTTCAGTAGAAAAAGTGAAAAGTTTTTCAAAGGTTATATTTTTTTTTTTATTATTTTGAGTTAAGAAAATATCGTAGGTCGTTTTCACTTGAGCGTAAAAATGTTCACTCATCTTGAAGATCGAAAAAAAATAAAGGTTGATTTGTCATAAGGTAAGCTGACATTTCATTTATTATATTGCTGACACATATATAAAATTAAACATAAGTTTAATCCTAAAAACAAAAGTTTGTCGTAAGGTAAGTGGACATTTTTTTTTCCAATCCAACCGATCTAAAATTCAGATTTAGAATTTTGTTGGCATTAATTCACTGACCACATTTTGACTTTAGTCCTCTTACCTCTGTTGAAAATTGACTAATAAAATAACTAAGTAAGATTTGAAAAAAATAATTAAAATTTTTACACAAAAATCAATTAAAAAAAGGTTCAAAAAACGCATTTTCAACTTTTTCATTCATGCCGTTATTTTGTGGTCTTAAGCGATATAACTATGTAATCTAAGGCTTAATTATTAAAGCTCATCAAATTTCCTTGATTTTGTTTTTCAATACTTCAGACGTGTGTTGGTGCTTAAATTCAATAAAGGCTCTTAACCCTTTTCGCATGTTAATACCCCCGACAATATCACGTTGGGGATGTTATTCCATTTTTTATTCCTACGATGGCCCAAATATGGTGAAATCGTAGAAAGAAGATTAAGATGAGATTACCCGGATTTAAGAAACTTGACATCGGTTCAACGTGCTCTCCAACAAATATTGAACAGATACTAGCAGTTGCCGAAGACTTTGTCCGCCTGTCCCTCGTCCACCGGCCAGATGTTCGTCTTGATTTGTTTATCATGCACCCGTCGGAGTTTTGTTTTGAAGTTATTTAAAAACTGTATAACTATATAGCTTCGAGTCTTCCTCGATAAATGGACTATTTAACAAAAAATAATTGTTCAATTTGACTAAGCACTTCGTGAGATAAGCGGGTTAAAACGCAGTTTTTTGCCGTTTTTTACACTTTTCACATTTTCTTCGCTTCTTTTGGTCACAGCCAATTGTTAAGTAGCCTAAAACCTTCCGATTCGATTAATGGACTATGAAATAAAAAAAAAAAGAATTTTACTATTCGAACCATTAGTTCCTGAATTAACCGTGTTCAAACTAACAAACTCTTCTGCTTTATACAGGGTGATTCACGAGCGTTGTGCCAAAAAGTAGAGCGTGTAGGTTGAGTCGAAACAAGAAAAAAATCCTATTTGAAGGGGGGGGGGGTCAATTCCCCCTGTTTAGCCGGGTGGGGCAATTTTCTGAAAAATTGACTTATTTCATAAAAAAAAAATTTAAAATCAACGGCTTCGTTTACAACACCGTGTTGTATCTTTTTCGAAAGTCAGAAACATTTCCTTTCATTTTGTTTTTAAATTAAAGTGTTTTAACGAATATGTAGTTTAAAAAATATTAATTTTCAAACACAAAATTTTCAAAAAAAAAAAAAAAAAAGAAACAAAAAGATCATTTTTGAACTAAGTTTTTTCAAAATTTTATTTATTTTAGTACTAAATTTGTTTTAAAAATTCCATGCCATTGTTAATTTTTAGTCGAAAACAGAAAACCGGATGCAAAAATGTCTTTCCGTTTTTGAGAAATACGTCGGACCCTCACCTCGGACCGTATCTAAAATTCTTTCCTCTATTATTGCGGGTCCTGCAATTGACCTTTAACTTTTTCTAAGCTCTAGCTGTCCGTGCTCTCTTAGACGTCGGTGGATTCTTGAAAACATGCTACGACTCGGGCACCTTCTATTGGGATATCTTTAAGCGTTATGTCTTTCAGCTTCTCGATCTCGACCATTAGCTAAACCGTAGCAGAAGTGCATGTCCGGTAACTCTTCTCGAGAGTATGAGCTTGACATTGTTATGTGTTGATGAGTCAATATTTCAATTGGAAATGGTTGTTTACTAAATATGCGATGCCTTTTATTCACCTTTAGGTCTTTTCGTTCAAGAAAAAATGCGGTTTAATCATCTTAAGCTACTAGCACGTAGAACCCATCACCGACAGGTGGCCGCGGCCCCCAGGCATAATAAGAAAAATTACAGGTCAGTTTTCAGTTCTTATCAATGAACAAAATGATTAATCCAGGGAAAATCCAACACTTTTCTACTTTATTGAGGCCTCATAAAATTCCAATTACAGAACAAATATTAAAAGAAAGCTTGATGCTCATAAAATAATATAACTAAAAGTCGAGATAGGTAAAAATAAAAACAAATATTTTCTTAGAAGAAAGTGGTTCTGGTTTTTTTTTTTAATTTCTCAAAAACGGAAAGACATTTTTGCATCCGGTTTTCTGTTTCGACTAAAAATTAACAGTGGCATTGAATTTTTAAAACAAAATTAGTACTTAAATAATATTTTTTTTAATAAAACAAGTCAATTTTTCAGAAAATTTCCCCTCCCAGCTAAACGGGGGGGAATAGACCCCCTCCCATACGATTTTTTTCTTGTCTCAAATACGCTCTAGCTTTTTGGCACAACGCTCGTGAATCACCCTGTATATTAAAGCAAGCACTTGCCCGCGACCTCGTCCGCCTCTACCTCATCGACCGGCCATATGTGCGTCTTCGTTTTGTGCATCATGACCGCATGGGAATTTTATTGCAAAGTTATTTTAAAACAGTGGACTCTCTCTAAATCGAAACTGTTCTTAACTCGAAGCCCTCCATATATGTATGTATCATTTTCCCCGTTTTAGCTACACTTTTCACTGCTACTTTGCTCTTTTTATTCGTAATTTATTAGCGTATTCGTTGTATAACTAAAACCCTTTCTCGGTAAATGGAATATTCAGTGCGAAAAGAATTGTTCAATTTTATTTAGCAGTTGCTAGGATAAGCGCGTTCAAGCAATCAGAAAAATGAATACTTTTTTCCCGTTTTTTTTTTAAATTTTCCACTGATTGATTTTGTTATATAGCCTTAGTCCTTCCATAATTAATGAACTATTCAACACAAAAAGCATTGTTCGATTTGATTAAGTAGTTCCTGAGATCAGCACGATCAAGCAAGAAGACAACAGAAGACTTCAAAAATGAATATTTTTTTGTCATTGACGCTTCGCTCCTATTTTTCATAGCAGAATATTATAGCTTCAAGTCTTTTACGAAAAATGTACCATTCAGCATTAAAGGAATTGTTTGATTTGATTAAGCAGTTCCTGCGATTAGCGTGTTAAAACGCAGAAAAATTACCATATTTTTTTCCATATTTTCCACTGACTCCCTCGATTTATAGACTATCCAACACAAAAAGAATTATAGCTTTATTTATTAGTATAGATATAGATTTTCTTAACTCAAAATAATTTCTAAATCTATATATATAAAAGAACATCCTAATTTTTGTGTTCGTTCACTAACCGGGCACACTGGTTGACCGATTTTCCTAATTTTTTCTCTAAATCCAAGAGGTTTTAGGGTAGAAGGTTTAGCAAAAATAAAATGTATACTTTTCAAATCACAAATGGTTCAATTGTTAAAAAATGTTAAAAGTTTTGTATTTCGCACTACAAAAAAAACTGATCAATATACGAACACTCAATTTAGTTTGAAAATTTTGTCAAATATTTTTTTTTTCAATAAAAAAATCAAAAAAATGTCAGTGAAGAAAAAAAGTTATTTGACAAATATAATTTTTCTTCGACAAAAAAAAAATGTCAGTGAACCTAGGAAATTATGTTTGAACTAACTGACCCGGCAAACGTTGTTTTGATATATGAAATTTCTAGAGTATGAAAATATGTATGTATATCTTATTTATTTTTAGTGTGTACGTATTTGTTAATTATATTCTTATTTGTTATTTATAACGTTTTGAATATTGATGGAATGTGTCATTAATAAAATTTAATCAACACTTACGAACTGGAGGTATTCCACGTATAATTATTGTCTGAATTAAAAACATGGTGTGCTCAAATTTAAGCCACAAACAGACATTATTTAGGTTTGAGTCAATAGTCATTTCAAATGCCAATCTGATGGGGAATTGTATGCTTTCAAATTGAAATGTGCCAGTAATTGCTTACGAAAAAACCGTTTCGCGAATAAAACATTGCCACAATTGAATTGGTTGCTCGACAACAATACAACGTTAAGGACAATAATAAAATTAAATTGGATTCAGAATATTTGCGCAAACTATTGAGCCAAAGTTAAACGATCAACAAAAGTACCTATGTGTATGACACCATTAGATATGCAAAGTGTGATCAGTCTGAGTGGTGCGACAGATCTTGAAGAGCCAAGGCCTAAGTGGCTTACTCTCATCAATAATTCTCTGGGTGCGTGTGACGAATTTAGGGCACCTACAATTTAACGCCGATTCCGAACGGCAAAGCTGAGAAGCATTTTTCATACTTTTGATACTCTTGGAAGTTTTGTCAGTTCTTCGCAAAAGGCGATACCCGAGAAAGATGAAATAAAAAACTTTGGGCACGAGTAGGTCTCGAACCCACAGCGTTCTGCTTAGCAGCCAACGCACCTAACCACTAAGCCACGGACACTATTGGACATTGGAAATTGAATAATTTCACTTGATTCTGAAGGCCGAATTTCACTTCCAAACAATTTTTATTGTAATGCAAATCCACGGAATGAGTTGATTCAAGATGTGTTTGAAGCATTGAGTTGAAGTGCAATAATGGCTGGTACAGATTAAAGTCTTTCTA
>CAKKXW010000003.1:39503793-39516626 GCA_920937365.1 Sphaerophoria rueppellii | reverse complement strand
CTCGTCATAAACGCATTTTTTCACAATCGCTTCAAAAACTTTAGGAATCAGTTTTAATTTTGAAATTGGTCTGTAATTACAGACCTCTTGTTTTGAGCCTGATTTATATATTGGACTTATAGTTGAAAGCTTCCATTCATCCAAAAACTCTCCAGTTGAAAGCGATAAGTTGAAAATTCTAGTCAGTGTAATTGCAAGACCAAGCGAACACTTTTTTAGTAGTGCTGAGCAAAAGTTATCGGGAGAAAGTTTAAAATCGGACTTCAGAGATGAAAGCTGTTGTGAAACTTGGTTCACTGTCAAGCTAAGATTTCCCATATTAACAATATTTTCACAATTACGAATGATATATCCGGGTGAACTAGAGTCAAGAACAAAATTTGATTGAAAATAAGACGCAAACATATCGCATATCACATTCTCATCACTCGAAGAATGATTGAGGTAGTTCATACAGGTAGGAATACCAAATGACTTGCGTTTAGAATTAACAAATTTCCAAAATGACCGACAATCACTTTTAATATTTTTCTCAATGGAATGCAAATAGCTTTTATAAACCGATTTTTTTACGGACTCATATCTTTTCAGGTAACGTATATATTGAGGGCGTAAGCTAGGATAAGCAATAAGTCCCGCGAGGAAAGAACTACATCCCAATCGATTGAGATGAAAAAATTGTTCAATTCAGTATAATTAGCTTTACTAAAATCCCATACTGAGCTCAAATCATTATTCTCAAAATCTAACTTGTCAAAATTTAAAACCTTTAAATCAAATTGCAAAGCATTATGATGAATACTATTTTTGAAAATTGGAACTTCTGATTTTACCAAATTGGCTTCTAATTCAGTACTGATAAAAACAAGGTCTAAGATTCGACCTAAGGAGTTAACTACAAAATTTATTTGGTTTAGGTTAAAAAACGACATATTATCAGCAAAGGTCGACTCAAGTTCATTTGAGACATTGAAAGGTTGTAAACATTTATCTTTTTCCGAGAAAATCCATTTTATATGTGGGAGATTAAAGTCCCCTAAAATTATTAGATTTGAACTTGGTCCCAAAATATTAGATACATTACGAATATTATCAATATGCATCTGATAAATGCTTATGTCGGAATCAGGTGGAATATATGATATAATAAAATATAAGCTATTTGAACAGGATGGTAAAGTTACTTCGACACATAATTGTTCTATATTGGTAATTTCAAGAGCAACTTCTCTACAAATAAAATTAGATCTTAATGCTAACAAAACACCACCGCCTCTGTGTAATCCAGTATCCGCAAACGATCGATCTCTTCCGAACACATTAAAATCTGCAGAGCGACATAGTTCTGTGACAAGAACATCATCAGACAACCATGTTTCTGTTAGTGCAATAACGTGATATGAGCAGCAGCAAAGAGTCAGGTAGAATTAGGGTTGTCTTAGATTTTTTATTGCCATTAGAAAACCGCTAAGCCGATTTCGCTCAAAACCTAATCAGCTCTTAACAATACAATACCGCGTCAAATGAGACTAATTATGACAGTACGATGGGTGGATCGCGAGATAATCGAGCTGAAAAAACGTAACGCACATACGCACATACGCATCATACGAACACACATACATCATCATAAAAACGCTTGATTCGGATTCAAGTGACCTCGAAACGTGGAGACTCAAAAATCGGACCCATTACAATAACTTCCTCTGGGAAGTTAACAAGGACCCGGTCAAACCGCTTCTATAGGCCTGGCCTGCGAATTTAACGTAGTAGCCCTATAATGTGTTCACTAAAAAGTAGACGCCAACGTTCTTCCGCTTCCGCCTGTTGAAAAGGAGGCATGTCTTACGACCAAACTTTTAAAAGAATTAAATCCATTGTTATATTAATAAGTAGCTTTAACAAAAACAAAAAAAAACAAAAAAAAAATGAACAATAACCAAACCTTGTTGAGTATAAATTTGTGATTAATCATAGCAATTAACTTAGTACGCTCCTTACCTTTTACTTCCATGCGATATAAGATAAAGAACCGAAATAAAAATAAAATGAGGCGCCAACAATCGTCAAAGGACGAAAAACCACAGTTTTTATTCCTTGAGCGCGCACAATAAATTCTAATTATTTCCTATTTATAGCTTCATGGCTGTTGCTAATAACAGCAAGTTTCAAATTTCCTTCAATTTGCGGTCGAAAGAAACGTAGGTGTTTATTAAAATTGTTGTCTCCACAAAATTCTGAATTGGCAATGGCAACAGGAAAAACCTGTGGAGAGAAAAGACTCCTTACCACGACAGATATCAATTAAAAGTGAACGACGCGACACGAAGATGCGTGCTAAGATCCAATAAAGCCTGTTTTCATTTAATAACATCTCATATCCACCCAGTTCGTCCAGTAGTGTTGGTGATGGTGTAGGTGGTGCCAGCCGTGGTGGTGACTGGTGTCACATAAAAAAAAGAACAACATGAAGTCTAACTTGATGCTCGAGGTAGGGGCTTAATGCTTGCGTAAATTGACTGGACATTTATGCCAGCAAGCAACTGTAGTCAAATGGGCAACTATATCCTTCATTAGAAGACTCAACGAGGAGTCAATCGAGTCCGAAGAATTCTTATTACCCTGGCTGTAGGCAGTGGGTCGGCAACAGCGATGACGGCAACTGGAACCTGACTTCGGTCAAAACCTACTCATACTTTTATTGCACCTTTAAGCTTCAGACAAAACCCTTCTGGGCAAAAAAAGTAACACAATGTCGAAATATCCTTTTTCATGATGTGGTCGAATAAATTAGCCCAATTGCCTTTTTTCGTTGTTCTCCTTCAGTTTGGAGGGATATGGCAAAGTGGCTGGAATTTTCTTAGGAAATGACTTTCCGTAATGTCGACATTGTGAACACGATAACAATGGTTAAGATTGCTGCCACACAGATAAGATGTTTCCTGGGTAATTGATTGGCATTATTGTGGCAAATAAACATTCATCAGATAAAAGCTGAGAACTGGTTTGTAGTCGGTTGTTGTTGGTATTTTGCTGTCGGCATTTGCTTGCTTTCGTGGGGAATGTCTTTGGAGTTCCTTCAGGTGAATTATTATTTCATAAGGGCATTTAAGGACCTTTTCAATTTGTGTTTTCGATTATTTTGGGTTGGTTTAAATTAAAGAAAAATCCAAACCGGGTAAACAGTTTCTCAAAGCCATGAACCTTATCAGTAATTGAAAATATGCGTCCTCAGTTTTTCAGCTATAGTTTCAAGAAACACACCATAATCCAACCACTTGATATGATCAACTTAGGTTCTTTCATTTGTTTATAGAAAATCAAATAACTTAAATATCCTTTTTGTTCATCAAAATATCCATTCAATGAAAACACAGATCTTTCCTTGGGGATTTATAAAATCATGCTTAACGTGCTCTCATTGCATCTATTCATAATCAAAACAGGATAAACCTTTGTTTCCAAAATATTTTCATCGTCAAAACAATGGCCAGTAGCCACTGGCTATTGTCAAGATATTTGAACACGATTTTTGGTTTAACAATTCAAAACCTCCGTGAAGGGCATTTCGTCAGTACAGAGTAGAGTATAAAATTGACAATAGAAATTGTTTGTACAACCACTCAACCATCTTCGTTGCATTCAATTAAAAACATAGTTCCGAAAAAAGTAATAAAAACACCGGGTTAAGGGTTCGTATCATGTTGCCTAATGAACATGGCTTTGTAGTTGTAATTTACCAACGAAATCCAATTTTAATCCAATTCCCCTTTATCTTTTTGTTTTACTTTCATGTTTTTTGTTTCATGGTTTCCAATTTTGCGATTATCCATTTTGCGGTTTCAAAAACAAACGTAAACAAAACTTATATAAAATATTTTTTTATGATTATTCTTTTTTATTATAATGTTTGAACGTTGACATTATGTGCGGACACTACATCATTTAAATTACCACCACACGAATCGTTGCAAGCTTGCAAGCACGGATTCTATTTTCGACCACTTTTTGTTTGTTTGTGTTTAAAGATTTTGAGTCACTGGAAATATGGTCATTGGTCTGGTCATATACGTGCATTGTGCAGCCCAAAAACATATCGGCAACACTGTTGAAGACGACGCACGTTACTTTTCTGAATAAAAAATTCGCTTCCGTATATAAGTAGAATATTATTCCCAGATAATTAAATAAAAGAGATTCCTTTAGTTTGTATAATTCAATTTTAATGAAAAAAGAAAAGTAAGTGAATAACAATTAATTAAAAAAAGTAAGAAAAGAAATCGGTTAGCGCACAGTGCCGGTCGTTGCTTAATTCAACAGTGTCTTTTTCAATCTCTCTCGTGTCTACTTTCGGCTGCCTGAGTGGTAGTTTGTAACTTTGTGCCAGGATTGCCACCCATATATATTAAAATGGGAGCTGCTAGTATTTTGATTTGATTTTTCTAGTCTTTAGAAGTGTGAATTTTTGAGTGATGTATAATGTTACCGACTGCAGCGTTTATATGGTTGTTACAGGTCAAGTTCCGATTAAAAGTAACTCCTATAAGTTCCTAGCCATATCGACAAATTCTACAGGGGTGTTATTAAATATTACAGGGGAAAACATGTAAAGACAAGTGTTTTCTTTGATAAGACACGGCATTTTGTTTTAAGTGGAATTTAAACAAAACTACAACCATTCCAAAATCACATTCGGATCTTCGTTGATGTTGCAAACACAATTACTAATCAGACCCAACGGAGTATTTTGAAAGTACTTGACATCGTCTTCGAACATACGCACATCTCCATAACTTATACGAGAGGGGAGGGTACATATATTGGTCACATAGGCTAAAATAAAAGCGGGCCCAGAATAGAACCTTAAGGCACACCAAGAATTAGTGATAGAAAGCGAAACTTGAGTTTCATATACAACGGCTTACTTCCTTTCTCACTTACTTATGGTGGCGCTACAGTCCAAGTCGGACCAGGGCCTCATTCAACAAAATTCTCCAGCCAGTTCGGTCCCTAGCTAGCTGTCTCCAGTTTCGTAAGCCGGAGCATTGTTTTCCTTTCGCTTTACATATCCCAACCATATAAGTCGTTGAACCTTAACTTTACTGGCTAGGTAAGTGTCGCTGAATAAGCTCATACAGTTCTTAATTGAATCTTCGTCTCCATTGTCCATTTATGCAGACAGGACCAAAAATAAATCGAAGAATTGTTCTCTCAAAGCAGACCAAAGCGTTTTTATCGGATGTTGTCATGGTCCTTGTCGCTGCATCATACATTAGGACCGGGTTAATTATGGTTTTGTGGAGCGTCACTTTAGTTGCTCGGGAGAGTACCTTACCACGCAATTGCCTTCTAAGGCTAAAGAAGCAGCGCTGGTGTTGTTGTCTAAGTTGATAGCGGATCCTAGGAAGACAAAGTCCTTAGCTACCTCGAAGTTAAATCTGCCTATGTTGACGTTTGCTCCAAGATGTCGATGTTGGTTGTCCTTTCTTGTTGACAGAATTAACTTGGTCTTTCCCTCATTAACCGCTAGACCCATATTCCTGGCCACCGTATCAAGAGGCTCACGAACGCTCCACTTACAACACTCTGTGGCTCTTCCAAATATGTCAATGTCGTCTGATAGAAAGATTGTGCATCTGGTATTGACGTTGGAGCTTTGCACAATCTTTTCGAGAATGATGTTGAAGAAATCGCATGACACCGCATCGCTTTGTCTAAAACCTTTTTTGGCATCAAATACATCCGTAAGATTTCCTCCGACCATGATGGAACAGCGTGAGTTTTCCATTGTCATCTTACACAGATGGACGAGTTTTACTGGGATGCCGAAACTAGACATCGCTCTATGTATGTAGTTGGTCCCTACAGACGCTGTCATACGCAGCCTTGATTTCGATAGAAAATTGGTAAAAATCGATTTGAAGTTCCTGTGTCTTCTCCAAGATCTGCCGTAGAGTGAATATTTGATCGATGGTGGACTCTCCTGATTCGATGTTGAGGGGACTACTAGCTTTGTAGTTGGTGCAGTTCAGGGGACCTCCTTTTTTTGAGGATCGGGCATACGATGCTGAGGTTCCGTTCATCGAGCATGCTTTCATCCCACCAAATTTTGCAGATGAGCTGATGCATGCTCCTTACCAAATCACCTCCAGCTGCTTTATATAGTTCGGCGGCTAGCCGAAAGTCAGGGGCTTTGTTCGACTTAAGTTTAGATATTGCTTTCTTCAAATTCATCAAAGCCGGGTGGGTGGAATTGTTGGCCTGCTGCACCCAAATTGAATGGTTCTGTATTGCTGGTGGAGTTTTGCTCGTCATCGAAAAGTTGTATTGCCATATCCTCAGTACAGAATGTAGTTCCACTACGATGTTCCCTACAGGTTTCAGTTCGGAGTATCTATAAGCACTTGAGGTTTGTTTTACCTTTTTGTAAAACTTCAGAACCTCGTGCTCGTTAGCACTTCAGAGGTGGCATTTCTGATGGCTGCTTGGCAGTGTTGTCGATGGTTCTCTAAATTTTGTGCTGGCAGCCTAGCATTTTCACGTGTTGGCCTTGATCGGGCTATCTGCATTCGTACCTTGGCTACAAGAAGGTAAGTGTCCGATTTGATGTTGGCATCTCGGAATGTACGGACATCTTGCGTGCTAGGGAAGTGTGCGTCGATCGCAATGTGATCAATTTGGTTGACGGTTGATTGATCAGATGATTTCCATGACCCCTTGTTGATATCGCGATGTGGGAACTGCAGTGAAGTCGGCTATCCTAAATCCGTTATCGGAGGTGGTGTCATGCAGGCTATGTCGTCCGATTAATCCAGCAAAGATTTCTTCTCTACCCAAGGACAATTTTAATGTCATAGCAAGGGCATTGCTCAAAGGTCTTGTCGAGGAGCTCGTAGAATCTGTGTTTGGTGTCTTTATCCTTTTCCTCCAGTGGGGGCGTGAGCGCAGATGAGGCTTATGTTTGTGAATTAAGCCTTGATGCGGATTGTCGTCATGCGCTCATTCACTGAGTTGAAACTCAAGATCTTCCTGAACCTAAAGTTCCAAGTGCAAAACCGCAACTCGTTTTCCATAAATCGCTTGCGTTGGTCGTCATCATTAATTCCGTCCGTATACGAGGTTTGTTGGTGGTTCGGACCCCCAACCTGGAAGGCCAGGTCCTTAGTTTAACTCTAAGACGAAGAGCCGGCCAAACCGCTCCTATAGGAAGGGGCTGTGAATATATGGTAGTAGCCTTATAAGGTGTTAACTTAGTAGTTCATCCTGACAGGAACTGTAGACGTCACTGTTAATTCCAGGGAGTTCTTCCGCCGCCATCTGTTAAAAAGGGAGCATGCCTTAGTATGCGTATATATTTCTTCCCCCTCTCCCTCTTGAATGGACGTGTCTTCCCTTACTTCCTTTCAGTTAAATATAAACAAATGAAGTTAATGATATTAAACTTTTCACAAAGAGGTAACAACAACTACGAAGCTTAAAAAATCTCGGAGGTTGGATGGCAAGGGCTAAGCTTGGGCTGTAGGATATAATATTTTGTGGATTGGGGAACTGATGTTATTGAGAACTGGTTCAATTAATTAAATGCTAGGTAATCTCTGTTATTCGATTCGAACTTCATGGAGGTCCTTCCATGAAGTTGCGACTATTCTGTGAAATATTCAAATGATTATTATTCAGGTGGTTCTCAGGTAAGAAAGTCTTGTTTCGATTTGTATGCTTTAGTCATTTTTGTGTCAAGAAATGCATTTCCTTAAACTTCGATAAGTATTTCAACTTCTTTAAAGCGGAAGCCATTTCAATTTGCGAGCTTATTATTTAATACACAATTAATCCATTCTACAACTTCTTCAAACAAGATATCAAACGGCGCCTTATCTGAGAACGATTTTGACTTTCACAATTAATTAGAGGATAAACCTTGTTAAATTTAACTCGGTAATGAAAAGTTTGCTGATTAAAAAACTTTCGCCGATAAATTTTACCAACTCGTCAACCATGAACTTTCGTCAATTTTAACCCCCCAATCATCAAATCAAGTCGCACGAAAATAGGTACTCCTTGAGCCATAATAAGACTTTCAATATTTTATTCCCATTCGCTGGAACCAACCCATGAATTTTGTCAACCATGAATTTGGAATATTAGTTCGTTTCAACCTAAACCGCATAAGACAAGTCAATTCGAGTGAATAAAAACGAATCAAAGAGGCGGCTCATAGAATTTTCGAAAATTGAAACTACAAAATGATTATATTTTAATGGAAAAACAAATTGTTTATTTTATTCAATTAAGATATGGTTAGCCGGTTTCTTGGTTTTTGATATTCAAAGAAAAATTAGATGAAAATGAGATTGAGATTGGAGAATGAAAATGAAAATGAGAACACAAAGTCGTTGATATAAATTGAATTTTCCTTTGACTTGAGTTGTTTAGGTTTAAGGATATTCATTTAAATTGGTTTTGAATGCTTTAGAGACGCAAAAAGGATAGAAGCGAAAGAATTTCGTTTTGACTTGGGGACATTTCAAACGAGGAAATTAAAAGTTTGAAAAGACTTTGGCACGTACCTACCTACCAGCGGCGAAAATTGATGTCTTATCGTCAGCAAGGGAAAACCACAAAAATATCTAATTATGAATGGTCAAGTTAACTACTTGTGCAAAACGAATTATGAAAAAAAAAACAAGTTGATTTTTAGAATGATAAAGGATCTTTGGAAATGACCCACCAGCGCCAGTTATTGAATTTAAATTTTAAAAGTTGCTACTTTCCAACTTGGAGCAATAGAAATACAAACGAAGTACTATTTGATTCATGAAACTTTAACTTATAAGGAGTTACTTCAAGAGAAGAAGAATGAAATCCATTTGGTTCCAAAGGAATCCAATGAACATTTGCGAATTCAATTTTACAATTCTCCTTTTTCCACACCACTAAAGTCCTTTGTCGTGCGTGTCGTTCTTAGTGCACAATAAATTCTTAAACAAGAAACCCACATAAAACATGAAAGCATATTATTACGTTAAATTAAGACTCTTTGAAAAATATTCAATTCAATAGAAAAAGAAATGGTAACCAACGACGACGACAATTCCATTAAGTTAAAGCTTGCTTCATAATATACTGACTCGAATAAGGACAAATCGCTTATGAGGAAAGGGATGCATACGAATGTGTTCTATACTACTTTGAAAATTCAAGGCGGTTATAGAGGAAAAGGACTGGCATAGTACCTAGTTTTTGTATAAATGAATAATCTAGTGCGGCAGTTTGGTTGTCCTTTTTATTGGAAAAGTCAAATCGAATTTTTATTCCTTGAGTGTCCTTCGGTTTCAAGCTATTGTTGCACATGCGATATGTGTTTCCGATTTATGGCCCGGAGCTTAGGAAATTTTTCTTAAATGCACAGCAATCTAAATGGCTATGAGGATATGCCCAAAGGGTGTTACAATCACAAAGTCATCTTTGGATATTTGTGTCGAAAAAAAAAGTTAACTTTTACACTACGCAGCTTTTAAGAGTGAATTGTTTTTTTTTTTTCTAATTTTCCTCAAGGACCTTTTAGCATATCATTTGAGATTGCCCGGATCCTTAAAAAAGAAACACCCTGCATTCTAAAATGAATGAATTTCATTTGCACACGAAACACAATTGACTATTTCCTTCAAATGTTACTTTCTTGTCCTGCCTTGCTGTCGTTGTTCGCTCTTGTAGAGAAAATTCTACCCGAATATCCTTTCCACGTTTCCACCATGTACACAATTGAAATGAAACTGTGCTACGTTATGTTTTCCTCTATTTTGAATGAATGCACTTACAGTGGGATTTTATTTCGTGAAACTTTTGTTCTGCGCTTTTATATGGTTGTCTGTCATTCGCACCTGGTGCATTCCAGATTCTCATCATTGTCGTAAAATTTCTTGTATCTATCCTTTTTTTTTTTTAAATGCATGATGCTAGCCAAGGACATCAGAGGCGCTCATCTGCAGGAGAAGACAACTCGAAAATAAATGTGAGAATATACCATTTGAGGTTAATACATTTCGTATGAATATGTGAACTCATCGGGAAGATATGAGAAAAGAGAAAAGCTTTACAATTTTTGGTTAAGTTCACCTTCTACTCCTTATTACTTAGTACTAAGTTAGAGTAGCTCCTCTTGTCATATCACTATCCCAAAACCCGTTTCATATATGTTTCCCCTCTATAGTTATCGGCATTGTTGCCGATGTCAAGGAAACACTGATATATTTGTGTTAAAGGCAGTACGACTGTAAAATGTCCGCTGGTGATATGATAGTTTATCTCACCGAACAGTGGAACAAATACTTACATCGTTAGGAGGAACTCATGATTAAAGAGCTTAAAAACGTTTTATAGGGATTGGCATCAGGTCTTCTTATCGAATTTGAATCCCTTCTTTGTTGTATTAGTCCTTTCGGTTCATTCAATACTAGGCTAACAGCTACTAAAGAAAAGCTGGTATGCCCGAAGTCCACGTGTACAGCATCTACGAAGACGAATTCTATAAAGCTATCTGTAGTTTTGGCATCCCTACCAAGCTCATTTAACTGTGCAAAATGACGATGGAGAACTCACGCTTCTCCATCAAGGTCGGCAACGAGATTACAGAGTCTTTTGATGTCAAAAAAGGATTCAGACACGGCGATGCACTGTCATGTGATTTCTTTAACATCGTGCTTGAGGACCACCGTCAACACCAGAAACACTATCTCCCAAAGTCTGTTCAACTTCTCGCGTAACCGCCGATGAAATTGATATAATGGGAAGACAACCCTTAGCCTTGGATAGTCTCCGAAAATCTCCTCAGAAGCTCTTTGCCAGCACAGAATGTAGAGAACCAGTGCCAACACTGCCAAGCAGCCATCAGACATACCGTCTTTGAAGTGCTAGAGTTTAAACGACGAAACAACGAAACTCCTGGTTTGACGATGAGTGCTGGCGAGCACATGCAGCCAAACAAGAGGCATACAAAGCGACGCTGCAAAGAAGGAAACGAGCAGCTCGTGTGCTCTACGAGCAGAAAAGGTGAGAGGAGCATACACTTCTCAGAAAGAAAAAAGAGGAGCATGAGAAGCGATCGAAGGGAAAGAGGGATGTCACGACAGCAATAAGGTTCGAAAGTTTTACAAAAAGGTAAAACAAACCACCAGGGTTTATATACCCCGAACATGGGAACATTGTAGTGGAACCACAGTCAGTGCTGAGGATATGGAAATACCACTTTTTTAATGGCGATGACGAGCAAAACTTTGCCAGCAACACAAAACCATTCAATTTGGGTGCAAAAAACCAACAGTTCCACCCACCCGACATTCACGAAGTGAAGATAGCGATATCTAAACTTAAGTGGAACAAAGCCGCTAGAGTAGACGGGCTAGCCGCCGAATAGTTCAAAACGGCTAGATACTATTTGATTAGGAACATGCCCCAGCTCATCTGGGTCGGAGGAAAGTATGCCTGACGAATGGAACCTCAGCATCGTATGCCAGATCCTCAAGGAAAGAGATCACAGGAACTGCACCAATTACAGAGGTATAAGTCTCCTTAACATCGGACCAGGAAAGTCCACGATCGATCAAATACTCACCCTACGGCAGAATTTAGAGAAGAAACAGGAACTGCATTATATAGATCAATGTCTAGGTTTGGCATCCCAGAAAAACTAGTCGAAAACTCACGCTGTTCCATCATGGTCGGAAAAAAGCGATGCGCTGTCATGCGATTTCTTCAATATCATTCTTGAAAAACAACACCAAAAAAATCTTTCAAAATTCCATCCAGCTACTAGGATACGCAGACGACATTGACATAATTGGAAGTGGAGCGTTCGTGAGCCTTATTGAGACGAAGGCCAGGGATATGGGGTAACGGTTAACGAGGAAAAGACCAAGACGAAGAATCACTCTGGCCAATCGCTGCTTCTTTGGACTTAGGAGGCAATTGAGTATAAGGGTACTCTCCGGAGCAACTAAAGTGACGCTCCACAAAACCCTTATCATCCCGGTCCTATTGTATCTTGCAGAATCATGGACCATTACAATATCCGCTGACATCGCTCTGGCTGCTTTGAGAGAAAAATTCTTCGAGTTATTTTTGGTCCTGTCTGGATAAATGGAGAATGGAGACGAAGATCCAACCAAGAACTATACGAGCTCTTCAGCGACTCTGACCTAGCCAGAAAAGTTAAATTCAAATGGTCACTCTCACCATTTAAAATACTGATAAGCTCGTCAAAGGATAGGAAGCTTTTACCAAAGTAAAAAAATGGGGCATATAGCGATGAAATGATTAACGTCTTCGTTTTGACGGAGGTTGCATAGAGAACATATAGAGTCTAAATCTGTTCTGTGTGGCCTATAATTAAGTTCAAGCATTTCAGTGCGGATTTTAAAAATTAAACTCATATCTGATATTGAAATTTCTTCCCTAAAATAATTATTACCACCTAAGCTCAAGTTTAAACTTCTATACGTATTCCTAGAAGTAGACTCTCTAACCTTTTCAAGCTGTTGTTGATAGATTTTTTCATCTACCGCTGATATGCAATCGTAGAAAATATTTTTCCAATCCTCTCTGTTGTTCACATTAAGTTCTAAAGAGACATTGTGAGCCATCGCAAGCGCGTGCCAATTTCTAAATGGTGGATAACCACAATGGAGTGACACCAGTAGTATTCTCTTATGCAGATTGCTATCAGGTCGATTAATTACCTTGGTAAGAAAGTCTGCATTGGCCTTCAAATTCCTAACATAAACATAAGGAACGCCAGATTCAACATAGATGGCGTAATTCGGAGTATTAGAGGGCAA
>CAKKXW010000003.1:39403905-39418757 GCA_920937365.1 Sphaerophoria rueppellii | reverse complement strand
CCACTTTAAGCCTAGTTATCCTGTACAATTACGACACTATTCGGTTCACGTCACATAGAGTTTGCTTCATTCCTGACACTATTATGACAACTTTAGTTGTTTACTTGTAATTTAGTTGTAATATGGTTCGATTGCGATCAGGAAAGAATTTGACCGAAGATCTTCTACAGACATACAACATTGCTTCGCAATGTTTATATAATAAAACAAGTTGTTTTAAGCCCTCGCCTGGATGTTGTTCTCTTCTCTTGTGGACGGTGTTTTGTTGTTTCTCATTATTATTTTTCCAGGAGCGGATTTCCGTAGGTTACTTTGCAATGGGGCGCCTATCCTTTTTATTCGTTTTCGGTTTTTTTTTTGGTAGGTCCGCTCCCGAATTTTGTTGAACAAAATAATATATTTGTAACGCTTCGTTACAACATACAGACATCTTCTAGAAGCCAGTTTAAGAAAGGACTAGCGTTAGCTTGGTATAATGTTGATTTAATGTTCATTTGTTGATTTCAACAGTATTATCACAGTCCTTACTTCGTTTGAGATACACTGCACTTGGCTTATCACAGCATTAACATGTCCTATTGATCCGAATTTCACCGCTATTCTTAAGTTCCGATGCTTGTATCGAATTTCATGAGCAAGAATTTTTGAATAATTGAGCATTCCAAAGAAAATATTTGCACCAAAATCGGAGGATGTTGTGTTGCGTTTGGCCTCGCTGACATTTTTGCTGGATTTTTCAAATCGGCTTGCAATTCCTTTAGCTCCTTTGGCCATCCCGATCGCAGAAGGTCTTCTCTTCACAAAAATTAATTAATTACGATAACAGGATTGTCAGCATGACAGCAATAACTCTACTTGAGCATTAAAATATGACTTTAAAAATGAGTTTCACAACTTTTATATTTAAATTGAAGTTTAACGTTAAGTTGAACATTAAATTGGTTATTGGTGTGGTTCAGAACTAAGAGTTGACTTTATTTTTTAAGTTATCTTTAAATTTGTTTATTACTTATAAGTAGGCCCAGCGAACCTAGGAAATTATGTTTGAACTAGCTGATCCGGCAAACGTTGTTTTGATATATGAAATTTCTAGATTATGAAAATATGTTTGTATATCTTACTTATTTTTAGTGGGTACTGGAGGTATTCCACGTATAATTATTGTCTGAATGAGAAACATGGTGTGCTAAAATTTAAGCCACAAACAGACATTATTTAGCTTTGAGTCAATAGTCATTGCAAATGCCAATCCGATGGGGAATTGAATGCTTTCAAATTGAAATGTGACAGTTGTTTACGAAAAACCGTTTTTCGCATCGCCACAACGATACTACGTTAAGGACAATAATAAAATTTCATTGGATTCAGAATATTTGCGCAAACTATTGAGCCGAAGTTAAACGATCAACAAAAGTACCTATGTGTATGACACCATTATTTGTGCAAGGTGTGATCAGTCTGAGTGATGGTATTTATTTTTGTGATGCACCTGGTGGAATAGGGAAATCATTTTTATTATCATTAATTTTAGCATCAATATGGTCTGAAATTAAAAAAAGAGTTGGCTCTTTCTTCATCTGGAGTTGTGACCACATTATTAGACATAAAAGTTACATTACAAAATTTCAAAAAAGTTGGTAATGGCCGAATACTTGTGTGAGATGAGAGCACAATGGCGCACAAAAATTTACTTGAAGCCTTTAACAGCAACTTGTAGAATTTGAAGCTCTGAATCTTTTTGTTTCTGAGGACAAACTTTGTCGATTATACCACGGTCAACTGCTGCAGACGAAGGGAGGGCCAATGATTGGACATTAAAGAGAGAGTGGCGCGACAGATCTTGAAGAGCCAAGTCCTAAGTGGCTTACTCTCATCAACGATTCTCTGGGTGCGTGTAAAGAATTTAGGGCACCTACAAAGAGAAAGATGAAATAAAAAAACTTTGGGCACGAGTTGGTCTCGAACCCACGACGTTCTTCTTAGCAGCCAACGCACCTAACCACTAAGCCACGGACACTTTAGAACATTGGAAATGGAATAATTTCACTTAATTCTAAAGGCCGAATTTCACTTCCAAACAATTTTTATTGCAATGCAAATCCACGGAATGAGTTGATTCAAGATGTCTTTCCAAGCATTGATACATTGAATTGAAGTGCAATAATTGCTGGTACAGATTAAAGTCTTTCTAAAATCGATGGAACAATTTATTTTGTACTAGACAAATAAATGCATAATTTTTTGCCCACAAGTCGTTTGAGTGGTTTGATTAAAAAAGGCTAACTTTGTATTTAAGTGGTGTTCAATTTTTCTTGTCCGAGCAAAGTGTTGACCTTAAGATATTTTTTTTTTTTTCAAATAATGCGTAAAGAACATACAGTTTTCTTATTTTTACCTTATGAACAAAAAAATTAGCTCATTGATAAACAAAAACCCAAACATTTTATAATACTTGGGAAAATCTTAAACAGCTTAGCACATCGAATTTAGGTTTTTTTTTGTCAATATTTTTATTGCAGCACTTTATAATATCCCAATAATAGTTAGTTTTAAGAAAACTTATAACATTGTACAATCCTGAAGAGTGTTAAAAGCATACTTATGCCTATACCTGGCTTGCTGGTAAAATCCTAATTACCCTACCTCTTCTCAAGGAGCTAAATTTGGGGAAGATATGTTTAATGGGTAAATTAACTAAAAAAATTATGCAAAAGAATTGAAAAACGAAGAGATTATTCATCAGTTTAGCAAATACAGGCATGATTTTTCTAAGAATATTGTTCATTTCTGCCTATTCATCGATTACCGTATTCTTAATCCTGCCAATCTCTAATTTCCGAACCGTTGTGAGCCGAAGCCCTGCGAAGCGGCCAGGGGCTTTGCTGGTAGTACTATAAACTAAATGGCCTCTTTTTGTAGGTACTTATTGAAAAACCCTCGTACATATACATGGGTAGGTACTGACATCCGGACATACGATCTATCACATTTTTGTTATTGTGTTTTTTTTTTTTCTTTATTTGTACAACAATACCAACTTCTCCCCATTAATATTATTTACATTGCACCGAAACGTGCATCCCTGTCTTGAATTTAAATTAGTTTAACTGCTGATTACCTTAATTATAATGAGATGCTAATTGATTTCCCCAATTAAATATGAATGAAATTAATTATATTTGACTACATCGAACCTTATTAGCACAAGTTTTAGTTTTGTGTTTGGAACTCGCTCTGTTTTTGTCGCTAGCAGTTATTCGCTTGAATCTTAAGGAGAATCGGAATGTTTCTGCTTGGCATGGATGGCATTCGGAGAGGCGCTGTCGTCGATTCTTGATGGTACCAGTACTCTATTAGTATTTACACAAAGACTTAATAATAATAACCGTTCTTATAAAAGTTGAAGTTGTTTGAAGAATCAATTCTGTGTTAAATAGAGTTTTGCAGCTCTATTGGTTTAGTTAAAGTCTACTCAATCATTTTCATTAATTGAGTAATAATAAAAATATTTGTGTATCGTACCTTTTGTTTACTTCTAAGCTGCCAATTCACTTCAAATATCATTTTGGTTTTGCTTACATTATACGAAAAATGTGTTACCCATTGAATTTCAATCAGAAAACATTTTTTTTTAGAACGTAGCGAAGAGGAAAATGATAAATGAACATGAAGTGGCGCCTTTTGATTGTGAGGCAACAAAAATAAACCAACAAATGTTTTGTTTATTTAAAGCTCTGTCATTATGTTGTTATTGGCTGCGAACATTTTGAATATTTTATATAGATAGGAACTTATCACGGAATGGGCTTTAGAAATGTTCATATATATCATGCTTAATAATTGAATTAATATTAATAAGAAAAAATGAAGTGCGTGTGGAATGAATTTAAATTTTTCTGCAGATGAATAATTATTACAAAGTAAGGGTTAGTCTTGACGTAATATTCATTTGAACATAAATATTAAATCACAAGGGAACGAGCCCATGTGATGTGAGAGGTATACGAATATCTGGTACCTACTTATTAATCATTTTGAAAAAAATGCTAAACACCTTGAGCATTTACTTTTATAATTTGTTTTTAATTTAAAGATAAAAAAAAGAAGAGTGTTGATAGAGACAAGGTAGTTTTAGACAACTTGTTTCTATCAACACGGACAATGACATCAACGCCGATATCATCACTGTAAATTCGAGCTAAGAAAGCAATTGTCAATTGAGTAGTAAGGCCTTCTCTCGAACAACTTAGGTGACGTTTTATAAGACGCTCATCAACCCCATCCATTGAATAAGAAGTGCAGGAAGCGGTGTTAGCTACATGTACAGTTAACGTGAGTGAAGCAACAAAAATGTCTGATGATGTCCATTTTTAGGGTATGTGCTGTCAAACTTTAACTGGGTTTTCAGTCGAGTTCAGGGGTGTATTATTTCTGTTCGTGATGGTAAGGCGCTGCAATTCGTTGAGTCCCCGTAGTGTGCACGGTTGTTTTGAATAGTTCTTAAATCGTGTTTCGAAACGTTTTTATCTGTCGGTTGTATTCCAATAGGCGTAATGAACGTCATGTAATTCATAAAAAATCAGGAAAATGTACTGGAAAAAAAAATTAAACATTGAAAACCGTGCAGTGCACCTTTAGTTTTAAAACACCATGCTTCCTAAAAAAGAATTGATATTGAAAAAAGAAGTTGAGGCAAAATCGATGAAATCTTGATTCAATCAAATTTCGCTTGGCGCCCCTGAGAATAACCATTCAACTGCAGACCAGCCCTGTTGTAATGCGTTTGTGTTTGTGAAACTCACACTACTTAGAAAAATGCTTCAATTCTTGTTCATAAGACCCCTTCCTTTACTTCTTATTCAATGACCCCATCCTGCTACATATGATATGGTGCTGAAACATGGACGAATGAGAGAACTCTAGGCCGGCCTGTTCGAGAGAAAATGTATACGGAGATCTATGGTGCTGTATGTATAAACGGTGAATGAAGGAGAAGATTTAACCACGAACTGTACGGGCTATATAGCGACACTGACCTATCTAAAAAAGTGAAGGTACAACAACTTGGCTGGCTTGGCCCACGTGAAGACGATGGACACCAATGCTCCGGCCTTTAAGGTCTTCGAATCCACCCCAGAGCAACTCAGGTTGCTCGCGCAAGCTGAAAATGAGCTCAACGAACTCGGAGCTCGAAATTGGAGGCCCGGGTACCCGGGTACTCGAATTATTCCAAATTACCCGGGTACCCGGGTACCCGGGTATTTGCATGGTATTCAGATACCCGGGTACCCGGGTATCAAGAGCTCTAATATGAATATGAACAATTTTTTTGTTTACGTATGTACCCATCTATCCAAAGCTAACCCGTAAAGATGAACTTCACAACTGTGCAGTTTTCACAGTATAAAATTTGCACAGTACGTTTGACAGATGTAGTTTCAACGATCAAATTAAGGAAATCATTGCATTTTGATTTAAATGCCCATTTTGTTATAAGGCATCAACAATCAAAGCGCTCAGCTCAATTGTGAACCTATCCATGGTTGCATTCGTCAGACACTGGAAAAAAAAGAAATGCAAATATGAAGTTAGGTTAAAAATTGACGTTTATGTTTGATTCACAATTGACAGCGTACATTATGTTTGCACAAGCTTTTACATAGCTAATCAGCCTTCGATCCTTGGTCAAAAGAAGCCCCCTGCTACACCGATTTACCAGCCAAAAAATCTAAAAGGCCACTAAAATACAACTCCGTGCACCCAGACTGTGCAACAGGGGGTAGCCGTACCGCTCATAAATCATCTCAACTTACATGCAAATGGCATCAACAAAGACGACAACATGAATTACTCGTATTCTAACAATTTAAGTTTTTCTGACATTTTATAATTCGCTACTAGTTTTTCCCGGAAAGTTGCCAAGTAGGAATTGAATTAAAAAAGAATATCGAGCAATTAAGCTGTTTATAAAGAGTATCAGACATTACAACTAATATAACCAAACCACATAAACGAACACTAACTTCAATAAAACTATCATCAATGGGCCTGCACACACGAGACTAATATTCTTCCTAGGCAAGGAAAGCAAAGTGTGCAGTATGAAATGAACTGAAATCTTCAACCCGAAATGTAGTGGATGAACGAAGACTAAAACTAACACATAAAATACCTATAAAAAATAACGTATGTATGTAGAATCCACTACATCCCTAAATTTCGGAAAAATTTTTGCAAAGAATAAACATTCCTGCAAATATCTCTGCCAAGGTTTATAAGAACTTTAAACCCATTTCGACGAATAGAGTTCAAGTAGACTTTTCTCTTGCACTATCATTCGATGGGCTTGGGATTTTATTTTTTCTGACAGAATTCTCTTGTAGATGAGCTGGTGCATACTCCTTACTAAATCGAGTCCAAACTACAAATCAACATCCAAATGAACATAGATTTTGTCCCGTTAGCAGTCGCCAAAGTAGATACCACAGTTTTTAATTTTACGTAGGTCTGAACCATCTCATCGCATTTCTTAGATAGAGGTTATATCCGGGCTTCTGCTATTTGTGCGGCTGCACTTGGCCTGTTAAGGGACCTAACGTTCCAAGCGCAAAACCGAAATACGATGTCCTTTCATCGTTAGCTTAAATATGATGTTATTGGTAGTAAGTTTGTCGGTTACTTCCTCTTCTAAGGCTCGAAACAACAGGGTTGCTTTGCGAAGCAAAAATACACTTGCAACACCTAAAGGCATGAGGTTCGACTCACCCCCGAAATGCTTGATGAAAAAGAAAGAGTAAGCCAGAGTTTGGGGTGAGATATAGAAGTAGACACAAATAAAGTAGTATGAATTAGTACTCCCAAATGCATCCTAGACAAAAATAGCAAATTACCTGTAAATTGGTTTGTTGATGAAGACAAGCTAGCTGAATACCGAGCAATAAAGCAATCTCAAGGAAAATAGAATAGAAATTTATAATAGGCTCAGGACTGAAAGAAAGAAGCCACCAAGCACAAGAAAGCAGTAAAAAGCATTGTCTGTGAAAAAGGAGGAACTATAGAAAACGAGGATCACACCAAGCGAAGAAGTTTTAAGAATCCGTTCGAAACTTGACACAATATACACCACACTGCACCTGTTATGCAGAGGAATATGTAATGCCCGATCTCAAAGGTATTTTGAAGCTATGAGAAGTGCATTTAAATGAATTGCTCAGCGGTTAGCTTACCGAAGAAATGACGGCTTCATCATGTCATTAGTGTCGTCCTGGCTGCCACAATGGATAGAAAACTTACTTTTGTATCATCGATGATAGCACAGCTTGGGAAGAACCTTCCAAAGTAGTCAACATCTTAAATGAAATAGCTTAACTTATGCAGATGACATTATCATTTTTTGAAGAGACTCATAAGCTGTAAAAACCACATTTATCGAGATCGAACAAATACTTGGGTCGGCATTGCAATGTTAATGAGAACTTTGTCTGCTTGTGTAGGAGCCGCGAAACAAATATTCTGATAAAAATTTAGTTTTTTAGACTCCAGCGGGCTAGACACCTAGGTTGTATGAACAAAGCGTAGTGAAAACTTGCACCTTAACGTGCTTAGTTGACAGTTGACACCCTGCAAGAATTTAAGATTTGTTGCAAAAAGCCCGCCCCCTGAAGTTGGTGCTGACTACGTTCACATTGTATCATCGTTTCCTTTATTTTAAAAATTCAGATCAACTACCAAGATTTGTCCTTTACATTTTTATTCTTTTTTCTCGCATATTATTTTCAGATATAAAAACAGAATCAGAAATGAACCTTAGAAAAATTTGCGCTTTCTCTGGAAAAAAATAATAGAATCATTTTTATTTCATTTAAGTAAATGCAAAAGCCAAGCAGGAATTTATCAGTAGAATGTGCCCACATTCCGAAATCATTTTTATTTATTTTCTGACTGGCAGACAGAAGAACATCAATTTGAAATTTATGATCATGGAGCTAAGGTTAGGTGGATAAATAAATTTTATTTCACTTTGATTTTTATTCTATTTTGGTTTGGTGGTTTTTGTTTATGTTCTCCATTTTCACGTTGCACATTGAAATTTTAAAGATTTATTCGAATTGTGTTTACATTTGTAAGAATGAAGTGAAATGGCTGGAAAAATTGAATAAAAAAAAAAGTCAAACCAAATGAACTTTTATTTGCTTTAACAAGAAGGTATCAAAATAAAAAAGAACTTACTAACTAGGTGAATGACGTGCGATGAGATGATAGAGAACTTATTTGTTGCAGTTGGCCTGGGCTGATGATATTGTTTCGTACTGAAAAAGCACCAAGGAAAAGTGAAGCAGAATCATGATTCAGTGAATATGGACCTAAGGTTAGATTAGGTTTAAAGTGGGGTCTTGGAATGGTTTAGTCTATGTACTTTGGTATAGAACCGAAGGATTTCAGAATCATGATGAAATGGTGAGCATTGCATCTGATCCACTGAGAAGAGGCTTTGAGTCTTGCAACTGTACTTGCAGCCACTTATTTACTGAAGATACCTATCGTTGGGGGTCAGATATAGGAGGGTATCTATAGTGTGATGCTTTAAACTTTGCAGGTGAGCTAGAACTCAGCGTGTCCAGGGTTTTCCCTAGAAACTTCAAAATCTCGGAGAAAAAATTCAGTGCAAATTAAATAAATATTTTAATTATTTTTTTTCATTTTTTTTTTTTTTTTTATAATGAGCACACTCAAGGGGTTTTTATACCCTTTTTATGCCATAGGCACAGTGAGTACTTTAGGAAAGAAGGAAGGGGCTAGAGAGGAGGTGCCGGTGTACATTGGTTTTAAATTCCTGAACATTGCAATGATCGGGAAAAACAGAGTGTGGAAGAGAGTTCCACATTCGCGTAGCACGGCTAAAGAACGATTCTCTATACTTGAGCATACGACCGAAGTTGGGCTCGAGTGTAAACTGATGGGCATTCCTGGAAACGCGGGTATTACGGTTGAATTGTTTAAGGGGTGGAATGCAATTGGCTATTTCTCTAGAGCACTTATCGTAGAAGTAACGATAAAACAGAGAGAGACACGAAACGTTACGACGGTGGTCTAAAGTGGTGAATGCATCAGTGATCCCTCTATCACCAATCATTCTTACAGCTCTTTTTTGAATTCCATCCAAGAGGCTGGAGCATCAGCCCAGAGGTGTGAATTGTACTCAAGCTTTGGACGGATATAGGTTTTATAGATGATAGCTAGATCAGACGGGGAGAAAAATTTCTTGCACCGTCTTAAGAAACCCAAACATCTTGCGGCATTTTTGGCGACATCGCGTATGTGCTCAGACCACAAGAGGTGGTCAGTGATGCATACATACCGAGAATCTCGAGATGTTCGGTCTCATTTATGCAAGTGCCACTCATGGACATTGGCAGGGGGGGGTATATCACGCTTCAACTATACCGGACAGCATTGAGTTTTCGAAGCATTAAACTCTACACGGTTCTTAATTCCCCATTGGACAATGCTGTTTAAGAGTCAGAGTTTAATGAGCTTGTTATATTTAGCCGTTGCAGGTTCACATCCGAAGAGGAGGGGAACGAATATGAAAAACTAAGGGTACTATCGTCAGCGAAACAATGAATTGGATAAGAAGTTGCAGACAAGAGATCATTTATAAAAATGATAAAGAGGGTTGGAGACAAAACGGAGCCCTGGGGCACACCAGCATTTATATTGTGGGTTTCCGACTTGAATACAACTTGTATTGAATGATTCGAAAGAAAGTTTCTAATCCAACGAAGTTTGGATTCATCGATTCTGAAGGCACGCATTTTCGATAAAAGAGCAAGATGCCAGACTTTATCAAATGCCTTTGAAATATCAAGTGCAACAATCTTACTTTCTCCAAAACGATGTAAAGATTTGTTCCACTGTTCGGTGAGATAAACCATCAAATCACCAGCGGACCTGTTGCTGCGAAAGCCGTACTGCCGGTCATTAAGAAGCTTTTGGTCTTCGAGATATTTCTTAAGCTGATAGTATATCAGCGTTTCCATGACCTTAGAAAGAAGGGACGTAAGTGCGATCGGAGGGCGAAGAAGATTCGCCTTTTTTGGAATAGACTGGACAAATGCTGTTTTCCAACTGCTCGGAACGTGCCCAGAAGAATAGGATAGATGGAAAAGCTTACGCAAGGGTTTTGCCAGCGTGGAAGAACACCTCTTCAAAATAATAGCGGGGATACCATCCGGACCAGCGGATTTATGTATGTTGAGATCCCTTAGGACTCTCGCCACAGCACGAGTGCGAAAGAAGATTTGTCCCATGGAATCATTGACGCGCTCAAGAGCAGGCGGAGTCATGACACTCTCAGGCAGCGAAGAGTTGGCTTTCGCGAGCGAGCTAACAACTGGAGTGTCATTGTCAACGAGCGTAGGGACCGAGGAAGAAGAAGAATTCTTCATATTTTTTACAAATTACCAAAAATTCTTACTGCCTTTGGGACATTGCAGTATATTTTGGTCATGTAAAAATTTGTTCCGCCGAATATGGGCATTGCAGGCCTTCTTGGCTTGTTTAAACTTGGGTTGGCTCTAAAACACCGGAACTTTACTTCTTTTTCCCTAATAACCTCTTTGCAGCTTGAATCAAACCATGACTTTTCCTTGGATTTGATGCTTTTGACCCTATTCGGGATAAAGGTTTTCATTCCCAAAATAATCATATTACTAATCATATCTGCGCTGGAGTCTACGTCACTATCGAGGAAGCATAGTGACCAGTTAAAGATCCGGAAAAAGTTGTTGAGACCGTCCCAGTTGGCTTTCTCGTATTGCCACACGGTTCTCTTCGGAGCTCTTTCTCTAACTGGGTTAGCTTGACACGAGAAATTTGCAGATATCATACTATGATCTGATCTGCCTAGAGGCGTTAATACACTGATAGTGTATTTATCTGTGTAAGAAACAAGTCAAGAGTATTTTCCGCTTGGCCATTAATGTCCGATATTCGAGTGGGCTCGGTGACTAGCTGAGTTAGGTGGTTAAACTCAGCAAAGATCTCAGCACACATTCCTTCGGGTGTTGTCTGGCCCGAATGGAGAAGCCACGAAGAATTGTGTACATTGAAATCGCCCATAATAACGATTTCAATGTGAGGATACAGGGAAACAATTCTTTGGATGGAGTCAGACAGAGCATCAAATTCGCGAGAAGTTGAAGCTCTGTCCAAATTTGGGCTTCGATAAAGGAAACAATAGTGAATGATGTGCTTATTTATGGTGAACTTAAACCACATAAATTTGAGATTTTGTTCGCCCTTTCAAATTATTGGTATATGCTCAATCCAATCTTACAAACGAGGCAAGTCACCAATAAGCAGTGTGAATATTGAGCAACATTAAATATTAACGTGTTGCTGTTGATTTTCTGTACGCATCAATTTGTTCCTTTATTGCTAGGCTAATGCTGAGTTATTGTTCTTCTATATTTTTTATTTTTTATTTGACTTTTCCGATTTTCTCTTTATTTTGATTTGTTGTCGTTGGTGGTGTCGGCGACTGTAGAATTGTAGAATAAAAAGGCACTGCTGCGGATTAATGTGAAACTTCGTTACACTATATAGCCAATTTAAGGTTGACGACGGTATTTGCTTCCTATGGTTTTTTTTTTTGCAAAAGAAAAAAGCTTACTTTTTTTTCCAATATCAGACGTATATATTAAGCTTAACTTCATAAGTAAAAATTAGTCTTCCAGGGTTGTTGGCAGTTCGTTAACAACTATGTTCCACAGAAGAGGGGATAAGATATCACCTTGCGTATTGCCTCTGATGATAGTCCTTATCCTAGACCAATTTCCCATTTTTGATTAAAAAAATAATATGAATAAATAGAGCGACAGCTCTTGAAGAACCAAGGCCAAATTGGCTTACTTACATACTTACTTAAGGTGGCGCTACAATCCTTTGTGGACTTGGGTCTCAATCAACAGTCTTTGCCAGCCAGCTCGGTCCATAGCTCGCTGTCACCAGTTTTGCACTCCAAGTTGATTGAGGTTCTCTTGCACTTGTGTTCGCAACCTGAATGGCGTTCTTCCTCTCCTCCTAATGTGTCTCTCGGTTAAAGGCTTTCCGGGCCAGAGCATTGATGCCAATCCGTTCTAAATGACTGAACAATCTGAGTTTCTGGAACTTGATCCTTTTGACTAGGGCTAGGGCAATGTCGATGTACCACCCGTGCTTTCAGTCAAAAAATAAAAAGTCAAGTATTTTGAGTTACACTGATGTTAATATCAACTTTAATATTCAAGATTCTAAAAGAATCAATGTACAGGGGGCCAAGGATGACGCGAAGAACATTCCACTTGAAACAGCTTAAAGCACATTTATTCGATTTTGTCAAGATCCATTCTTCTGCACCATACAGCAGCAATGTTAACTACTTGCAATGGAATTTGACATTATTATTATACTGAGGTATTAAATAATACTAAATGCCATTAATATTTCTACATAATTTTTAAGTTATAAGAATTTTGTAATTATTCAATCTGAATTTTATGATAAATAAACATATATCTTGTTGTATATGGTAATGAAATGAAACGACAGTGGGTCTTATTACTATTTGACTTTTATTTCTTGTTGGGTGCGTACACTATTAACATCCCCCCACACTTTCTTTTCTTTCTTTTTGATTTTTACTTTATTTTATATTCACCTCCTTTACGGAGAGCTACTACATGCCCAAAACAACACATCCCACCAAGAGAAACTTATTAGAGTTTCCCTTTCTAAGAATGAAATTTAACAAAATAATGCTTCCTACCACAGTTAACAGCACTCAACTCAGTTCAATTACTTTCAATCGCATTCAAATAGTTAAAATTTTGGTAAAGTGATAAGAGAGCTTCACACTTATTTCACCTCACGTTCATGACTAAATTTAACAAAAAACTTCTTCAGTTAATCGTTTGCGTATGCTCGGTCAATCCAGTCGGTTTCAACCGGTCGATCTATCCTCACATTATGGTTATGGAAGTTTTCGTAGATTTCGGTGTTTAGACTCATGCAATGTTCGCTCAAATAATACGGTATTCAGCTTACGTCTGTTCCCTTCAATAAAAAAAAAAATTGTTTTTTTTCTTCGTTTTTCTCTAAGTCATTAATATCCGTTGGGACAAACAATAAATTAAAACGGAACTTAACCGTTGCTCAAGAGATCAACCGCCCCAATTCATCCCATATAAATTTAATATTGCTCCCTTGGCCCTCCTCTGGTATCTGGTGTTATGTTCACTAATAAGAGAACATTGTATTTGTGTAATAAATCAGGAAAAAACTGATAACTGCAATTTGCGCCTTTGTTCCTTTCATTAAGGCTTGCAGAAGCAAATGTCGATGAGTCAATTAAATTTTCACATAAATTATTCTTCTCTTTTTATATAAGTTAATGTGTCTGATGAAAGTGAGTTGTGAAAATGTGTTTTTTCACTGAGTGAAAAAAAAAATGTTACGTATACGCAACAGTGTCCCATAAATTCATCATTCGAGAAGAGTGCTGTCCATGAACTAGAGAAAGAAGTTTATTTTTGTGTACAGTAATATGGTAAGCTAAAAAATAGTAGATTTTTTTAATGAAGATAATCAAGCAAACAATATGTTTATGTTTAAAGCAAGTGTTAGCCTTTATGTGGGCCATGAAAATGGAATTTTGTAAACAAAGTAAAGATGAACATTTTTGAGGTGTGATGAAGTGAGATAAATATTTTGCCATAAATTGGATTTCACTTTAAAGTTTAGCTATACTCTCCTGAATTAAATGTTTATACATATATTTTTTTGTATTATTTTGTTATTCGGAAAATGAATAAAAAACAAGAATGTAGGCTTTGCGTTAAACATTTTTTCTCCCTCTGGAAACGTAAATATTTACAGGAGTTCGGTTGATTAAGTAAATTCATAGAATTCATTGTCGTTCATACATCAACAAAAATAGAGACGACCAATTAAATTGGTGGTGTCGTCTTTTATTCGGAATCCTATTTGTCCTTTGTCCTATTTGTTTGGTTGTCGGAATAGCCATTATTCGATGTGTGTTGATTACTATTTTACGAAAATGTTTTTATTGGTTTTTTTCACTTAAGGCATTTGGATGGCCTTTGGTTAAAATGTACCTTAAACCAATATTCCATTTTTAATCTAATCCATTTGAAATGGCTGCAAATAGTTCCCGATTTCACTGTAGTTCGATAGAATATACGCCGAGTTCGAAATTGCAGGCTTTGTTGTCCTTGCTCTGCCTTAAATACGCTCAAAGACTTTTATGAACTCAATTACAACTGCATGAGTGCGGTCATAATACTATGTTTAAAATGAGTTCACAAAAGCAAACGTTGACAAAATGAGAAAAAAAAGTTTATTTGTTCTTTATTTGGTTTGTTCATTCAAAAAATGGCTTTCAACAAAAGTATTTTCAAACGTATTGCTCTAAACTTTGTGGAAGAAACTGTTTTCGAAAACGTTTTACAAAAACTTGCGGAAATAAAAAAACTGAAAAGTTAAGAAAGAGGAAAATACTTGGAATTTTCGTATGATATATCGTTGGTATACAATACAAGCTAAATGCACTAAGTCAGTTTTTAGGCATTTTCAAATTTGAATGCAGAATTTTTCAGAACGATGATATCTATGTACTGGAAAAACAAACTTAGCCATATTGTATTTCCTAAATGAAAGTATGCTTTTAAGGTTCATAAAAGGAGAAAGAATTGAAAAGTCAAAAAAATAAAGGCGTTCAAAAACATTTTGCAAAAGCTTTTGTCAAAGAAGGTGTTTCAAATCTCGTTATGCAAACTTTTATGAAAACAACT
>CAKKXW010000003.1:39380810-39402793 GCA_920937365.1 Sphaerophoria rueppellii | reverse complement strand
GTTTCCTTAACATACTATAAGAGGAAACTTATAGTACACAATTTTACAATTTATGAATCAGGTTTGCCAAATAATGCTTTCTGTTTTGCTTGGTCAGAGATAAATGGCAAAGGTGGAAGCTGCGAAGTGGGTTCTTGTATTCTGAAGTACATCGAGCAACTACCTGAACATGTAAAAGAACTATCAATATTTTCGGATACTTGTGCTGGTCAAAACAGGAACGCAAATATTGTGGCCCTTTTTTTAAATTTAGTGCAAACAACTCATTTAAACATTGTCGAACAAAAATTTTTGGAAAGCGGTCTTTCTTACATGGAAGTAGATTCTATGCATAGTGCAATAGAAAAGCAAAAAAAATTCACGTCAATTTATTGCATCAATGACTGGCTGAATATATTCCGCGCTGCGAGAGTTCGTGTGCCCAAAAAAAATCCTTATGAAGCAATGGAAATGAAGTATGAAAACTTTTATAATTTAAAGTTACTTGCCGAAAGCTTAATAAAAAATAAGACGGTGGACATGGAAGGCCAAAAGATTAACTGGCTTAAAATTAAATGTTTTCGGTACGAGAAGTATCAACCGGGTATACTTCAATTTAAATACGAATATGGCGACAATTTTCGCAGTTTGAACGTTGTTAAGAGATCTCGAAGGGGAAGAAACCCTGTTCCTAATTTTCTATCTATACAAAAATGGCCAAAACTCTATACTGAACCCTTGAAAATAAGCGAAGCCAAGAAAAAGGACCTTATAGATATGTGTAAAAAAGGAGTAATTCCCGAAATTTTTCACCCTTGGTTTTCAGCATTAGCATCGCAATCAAATGCAAAAGATTACCTTCCAGAAGCAGATGTCTTAGACGAAAGCGATGTTGAATAATGTGTTTTTAGTATGCAAATTTTCTTGACCACTTCGTGTATTACCATTTTTATTCTCATATGTTAAATAAAGATTATAATAATTTGGGCTATCATTGTTTTGCTTTAATTTATTTGTGTCACAAAAGCACAATACTGAATACTAACAAACACTTGTAAATCGTTACAGGCAAAACGCACGAAGTCATGCATTTTTTTATTTTTAGTCGAATAGCTATTATATCGGCTTGTCAAAAACGAAAAAAAAAATTGGAAATTAATGTCATAATGTCAATTTTGTTATTAATGACATTCATTGAACAATAAAAGTTTATATCGAATTTTCAAAAGAAAACGAATCTTAAATATTGACTTACTCCAAACTACAGTTTTTGACTTAGTGCTTTTAGCTTGTATACCAACGATATGTAAGCCTGGCGTAATTTTCGTTACTCGAAATCATTGTTATCTAACCATTTATAAAGGGCCAATCGCACACAAAAATTTTTTCACTTCAGTAATAAAGGGTTTTTCAATGGGGACGCTACAAAAGTTTTCTTTATTAAAACAAAAACGGTTTTCAATGAAATTCTTTATTCCTGTGGAAGTACATTTGATGCCAATATGTATGGAACTCGGGCACGCTTGCAGAAGTCCAGACGCTGAACCCAATTTTCGACGGTTTTCAACCATAAATCGGCCGATACTGCTGCAATTTCACGTTCGATATTCGTACGAAGTTCATCAATCGTCGCTCGCTTGTTGGCATAAGCCATAGATTTGACGTTGCCCCACAGGAAATAGTCTAACGGCGTTAAATCGCATGAACGAGGCGGCCAATTCACAGGTCCATTTCTGGAGATAATGCGCTCGATCGAACTTCGTTCTCAAGAATTCGATTGTTTGGCCCGCTGTGTGACATGTGGCACCGTCCTGTTGAAACCACATATCGTCCAAGTCCATATCATCCATTTCATTCCAAAAATAATCGGTTAGCATTGAGCGGTAGCGATTCCCATTCACAGTAACGTGCCGGTCTTGATCATCACGGAAGAAGTACGGCCCAATGACACCACCAGCATGTAAGCCGCACCAAACAGTAATTTTTTCGGGATGTAATGGTGCCTCGTGAAGCACATGTGCATAACTGCCTGACCAATAACGCATATTTTGCTTATTGACGAAGCCATCCAGCCAGAAATGAGCCTCATCGCTGAAGATGATTTTTCGATGAAAATCCGGATCATTTTCAAGTTGTTGCTCAGCCCAATTCACGAACATACGACGCTTCTGGTGATCAAGCGGCTTCAGTTCTTGCGTCAATTTGTTCTTGTAAGGATGTAGGCCAAGATCTTTTCGCGAAATTCGCCACAACGACGTCACACAGATGCCCAACGCTTGAGAACGTCGTGTGAGAGACTGATTTGGGTCTTCCGCAATTGATGCGCTAGCGGGAGCAATATTCTTGACACTACGGGCACTTCTTTGTCTCACTGGCACTGGAAAATTTTGTACTGAACCTGTGGATTCAAATTTTTCCACTAGACGCTCAATTGTTGATCTCGCAGGACGATTATGACGACCATAAATTGTACGTAGCGCTCTTAAAGTGTTGACCACTGACTCCGAATTTCGGTAGTAAATTTTAATAATTTCGACTCATTGTTGGATCGTATACCTTTCCATGATAAAATGGCAAACCATACTGAAGAGAAATGTCAAGAGAGCGGGAAAAATATGGCGTCGTTTGGTGTCCCTATTGGTCTACTTTTGTAGCGTCCCTATTGAAAAACCCTTTATCACGATCAAAAGCAAACTAAATCTAGCTATGCCCGCTGTGTTACTCGCGATAAACGTGTTAAAAAGTAGCCTTTGTCATATTCTGACCCCATAACCACCACTACCTGAGCAGAAAATCATGTCAATCACATATGCACTTTGTAAATTTAAAACAATTGTTTTCCACGGGCACCATAGATATTTATTTTATATAGGTAACCTTTGTGATATTCTAGACTATAATCTGCCTGTGATTGTGCTAAATTTCATCCAGATCCGTTTAGTACTTCTGGAGTTATTGAGCAACAAACATCACATTTGCTCCCTGCCATTTTCCTGCAAATTCAGCTACAAAATAAAACCAAATGCCGACTTGACCGCAATATGACAGTCGTTATACTTTTATGAACACAAGTGTTGCCAGTTGCCATGCTCATGCAGAACTAACGCTGCTTGTTTACATTTAAAAACACAATTTTGGCAGTACCTACTGCGGAAGTTTTACATTTATGAACATTGTGAAACATCTACGTAGTTGCGGTATGCAGTATGCGGTAAAGTGCTCTATTCCACAATAGAATGAACTTTTATGTATTTCAAATTGTGAAGTCATTTTTGTCGTCCAGAAGTTTTGTTGTCTGTGTTAATAACTGTTCTTCACAAACATTTGTCTGCACTGCCGGTGTACCCCAAGGGTTGGTCCTTGGTCCAGTCCTTTATATACTTTTTACATCAGACCTACCGAACTTACAAAACTGTCATAGAACCATATTTGCCGATGATACTTGTATTAACTGTTCGGATTCACTTGGTTCCACTATTGTAACCAACTTGCCATCCACTTTAAACACACTTTATCATTATTTAAGGGACTGGAAGATTAAGGTAAATGCTTTGAAGACACAAGCTATCTTTTTGAGTCGAAAAAGAAAAGCCTGTTATCTGCCCAGCAATTCCATCTTAATCAATGGCGTAGCTACCGATTGGAAATTAAGTGCTAAATACCTTGGTGTTCACCTAGACAGTAAATTAACTTTTGGAATTCACGTCCAGGAAACCATCAAAAAAATAAATACAACAATTAAAATATTGTATCCTTTTATAAATAGAAAATCAAAGCTTAGCCAAGAAAATAAACTCATAATTTTTAAAGTCATTTTTCAAGCCATCATGTTCTATGGTTCCCCAGCGTGGGGAGATTGTGCCAAAAGTCATATTCGAAAGTTACAAGTCTCGCAAAATAAGCTTTTAAAAATGATGTTAAACCTTCCTTGGTGCTTTTCAACAAACGAATTGCACGCGTTAGTTAATGTTGAACATGTTTCAACTTTAATTCTTAGATTAGAAGATATTTACAGAATTGCTTGCTCAACATCCGACAGTGAATTAATCCTGAACCTTATCTCTTAAAATTTACATATATGTAGTAGCTAATGTTCGATCTTATGTTTATGAATTAAGGTATAACCATCTGTTTATTGTTTATTTATTTTATGTAGTAATTACTCAGTAAAATGTATTCCTTTTGATAATTTAATCATTTATGTATTTATTCATTAATTAACTTATTTATTTATTTATTTATTCATTTGTTTGTTGTTTGTTATTTATTTATTTATTTATTTATTTATTTTATTTATTTATTTATTTAATTATTTATAAATATATTTATTTTTCTATTTACTCACTTATTTATTTATTTATCTACCTATCTATTTATTTATTAATTATTTATGTATTTACTAATTTATTAATTGTTTATTCACACATTATTATGTATTTATACCTTGGTTATAAAATTCTGTGATACTTCATTGTTGGATCATTAACCACCCCTTCTCCCTTGCTCGAGAAAAAATATATTTATTTACTTATTTCTTTTTTTCTGTTTAATGAAGGTTTTTTGTGTGTAGCTTTTCCTTCAAGTCTAAATTTTGTCATAGTTAATCACTTATAAAATTATTATATACTTGGCAGTAGTAAGGTAGTTTATATACCAATCTCTGTAAATTGTGCAATATAAATTATAAGAGAAAATGTGATATTTTGCTACAGTAAATATATATATAAAAAAAAGAATAATAAAAATTTCTATTAAGCTTAAAGCTAAAGTTGAAAAGAATGATTAATTTTTACTATAGAATGAATACCCAACTTACTTTCTCCCCTTGTTCTAGTTTCATGTTCAACTAGTTAATTTCCTTTCATGCCGCGATTCTAATGTTAATACTAAGCGATTCACTTCCTCATTGTATTGAACCTCAACCTCCGCATTCTATTGCTTCGCATGGTCGAAATTTCAATGAAATTCAAATGAGTATAATGCATATAATGAGGGATTTCTTAAGAGCTAATCGGAAATTAAAAAATGTGAACGATTGGGTCGTATGAACTTGCTCCTTTATTAAAACTTATTGCGCATAAAAAACATTAAAAAAAATAAAATTAAAAAAATTAAAATTATTGAAATATGTACCTCAAAAAAAGTTTAATTTTGAAAACAAAAAAATGATGTCTTATAAAGTTGTGGACTTTTCTTAAAAGTAATCTTAAACGTATACATTTTTTTCGAAAAAGTCTTAAATTAATTTGGGGATGCACTATTCAAAAATATATAAATAAATTACAAGTTTTAATATTGATCCATTCTTGAGATACAGAATTTTGAAAAGAAATTTAAAAATAAAAACAAATTTTTGAAATTTTTTTGAAAACAAAATATTATTTTGGAAATATACACATACTCTCAGAAAAAAAGTACACTGATCGTTCTCTTATTTTTCGAGAAACGGTTCTATGGGAGGTACCGTTTTAGAGCGATACAAAAACACTTTACTTTAAATATTAAAGGAATTTAAAGGAAAATCGTAGGAGCCGTGTTTGATTAAATTAATAATAAATATGAGTGCGATGTGCGACTCATATACTCCACATAAAAAATAAAATAAATAGAGTGGCGCGACAGCTCTTGAAGAGCCAAGGCCTAAGTGGCTTACTCTCATCAACAATTCTCTGGGTGCGTGTGAAGAATTGAGGGGACCTACAATTTCACGCCGATTCCGAACGGAAAATTGAGAAGCACTTTTTCATGACAAATTAATACTCTTGGAAGTTTTGTCAGTTCTTCTCAAGAGGCAATGTCCGTGAAAGATGAAATAAAAACTTTGGGCCCGAGTAGGATTCAAACCCACGACGTTCTGCTTAGCAGCCAACGCACCTAACCACTTAGCTACGGACACTACTCCACATAGAGTAGAAAAATAAGTAAAAAATTAGTTGTTTTTGTTGTACAGTTGACAATGTACACGCACGTTGATTTTCAAAGTCAAATTCCATAAAACTGATGATTTTACGAAGTACATTGAGTACATTGAAAAAAGTGGCACTATCTGCCAAAATTTGTGAGTTGGTATTCACACTCATGGACAACTACTTTGCACAGTAAAACACAGCCTTTATTTCTCCTGAATGTTGCAGTTTTCTATTAGTGAAATAATTTATCTAATTGGATTAGTATTTCCGAATATTAAAAACGCAAAAAAGCGTTTAGTGGGTCAGCTAGTAGTTAAATAAAGTCTTTAATACTCCTGAATATAATTGTTTTCTCAATGCTATTGAGTTTCTAACCGATTTAAATTCATAAAAGTATTCTATTACTATTCTTATACAGGGTGAATTATTGAAAATTGAAAATCAATATTTTTTAAACTATTCGTTAAAACAATTTAATTTAAAAATAAAATGAAAGAAGATGTTTCTGGCTTTCCAAAAAGGTACAACACGGTGTTAAGCCGTTGATTTTTAATGTTTTGTTGTATAAAATAAGTAAATTTTTCAGAAAATTGCTCCTCCCGGCTAAACGGAAGGAATAGACCCCCCTCCCATACGATTTTTTTTTTGTTTCAACTCAACTTACAAGCTCTAGCTTTTTGGCAAAACGCTCGTAAATCACACAGTCCGTTGTGGACTTGGGCCTCAATCAACAGTCTCCGCCAGCTAGCTTGGTCCTTAGCTAGTCGTCTCCAGTTTTGCTCTCCAAGTTGATTGAGGTCCTCTTCCACTTGAGTGCGCCATCTGAGTCGCGGTCTTCCTCTCCTCCTACGTCCCTCGGGAATAGTGTCGAAGGCTTTCCGGGCCGGAGCATTGGTGTCCATTCGCTCTAAATGACCGAGCTATCTGAGTCTCTGCACCTTGACCCTTCTGGCTAGGTCCATGTCGTTGAAAAACCCGTAAAGTTCGCTGTTATATCTTCTTCGCCATTTCTTTTGATGCACACGGGGCCAACGATGACCCAAAGAACTTTCCTCTCGAAACAGCCTAAGGCACTTTCATCCTATTTTGTCAAGGTCCATGCTTCCGCACCATACAGCAGGACTGGGATGATGAGTGTGTTGTACAGTTTTACCTTAGTTGCTCGAGAGAGGGCTTTTCCACTCAATTGCTTTCTAAGCCCAAAAAAACAGCGATTAGCAAGAGTTATTCTTCGTCTGATCTCGGCGCTGGTGTTATTGCCCGTGTTTATAGCGGAGCCTAGGTAGACAAAATCCTCTGCTACCTCGAAGTTATATGTGTCTATTTTGACGTTCTGCCGAGCCGTGCGTCGGTGTTGAGTGTCCTTCCTCGAAGACAGCATATACTAGACACAGCTTAATACAGTTCGTTTCTATATATGCTGTAATACGCAGCCTTAAAATCGTTGAAAAGGTGGTGGGTATCGATTTGGAGTTCATAGGTCTTTTCCAGGATCTGCCACAACTTGTAAATTTGGTCGATGGTTGATTTTCCTGGCCTAAAGCCACATTTATTAGGACCAATCAGATTGTAAAGGAAAATCTTCAGACTTTCACATATTACGGCAGAGAAGATCTTGTAGGCGATGTTTAGTAGAATTATTCCTCTGTAGTTGGCGCAGCTTAGAGGATCTCCTTTTTCAGGATCGGGCAAACAATGCTGAGGTAACGGGTAAAAGCCGTGATACCACATGAATATAAAAAGGGGTTTTTCTTCGAAAGCTCATTGATACCAATTAGAGTTCCTTACGATCCGTAGAAGAATTCTCCTAAGTAAATCATACGTTAATGAGCAAGAGCAGGACAGGTACAGAGAAGGTAAAGAACTGTTTTCTTCTCCTCCTCATCCATGCAGCTTCTGCAGAAATCACTAGAAAATATGCCCAGTCGAGCAGCGTGTCTTCCAATCAGACAGCGTCCAGTAATGACACCATTTAAGGAGCTTTTATGCACTCTGCTTAGAGATATCAATATCAGGTATCTAGTTCTCTTTAAGTCCAAATTAGGCCAGATGTTTTTCGTTGCCTGACAGGTGGTTATGTTATTCCACCTGATGTAAGTTCTCTCAATAGCATCTTGTTGTAGCAAAAGTTTACATGTAGCGATTGGTATACCAACATTAGCCATTTGTTGGTTAATGTTTTACCATGTTTGGCGAGTTCGTCGGCTTTGCAGTTTCCTGGAATGTCTCTATGGCCCGGCACCCAGTGAAGGTGAATGTTAAACTGTTGTGCCATCTCCATTAGAGACGATTGACAGTTTTGGACCGTAATCGAGTTTGTAGAGACAGAGTCCAGGGATTTTATAGCTGTCTGACTATCTGAGAAAATCCGGATATCAGATGTGTATACCATGTTTTCTCTGATCCAGGACAAGACCTCCTTAATCACCAAAAGTTCTGCCTGAAACACGCTACAATGATTTGAAAGGCTGAATGAAAGACTTAGTTTTTGTCGATCGGAGTACACACCTTCACCAACCCCATCACTAGTTTTCGATCCATCTGTATAGAAGTGGATTGCCTCGTCTTCCAGGAATGTTTTATTTTCCCAAAAGGATCGATAAGGGATAGAAGTTTGAAACTTCCTATCGAACTGTAGTTGAGGAACGGTGTAGTCTGTGTGCTTTGGAATTGATTCTAAATAATTAAGAATAACAGAGTGGCCAATGTTCGCAGTTCTTTTTACGTCTAAGGCAGTCCACAATACTGACACACCATAAAGAAGAATAGGTCTGATTACCGATGTGTATAGTATAGCCAGTGAGTGATTCTGTGGGTTGCAGACCCCATTTGCTATGGGTTTCTTGCAGGTGAAAAGAGCTACCGTAGATTTTCTTATTCTTTCGTGTTTATTGATATTCCAATTCAGTTTTCTGTCTAAGATAAGACCCAGATATTTAATTTAGTCTGAAAACTTTAATTGGAAACCGTTTATAGAACGAGGGTCGATGTGGGGAATTTTATATTTGCCAGTGAATAGGACCAAATCGGTTTTGTGTGGGTTAACACCTAAACCACACCGATTCGCCCAAATTTGTTGTTATAATATTTCTTTTTCTGAAAGTACGTACCTATAATTTACCCAAATTATATTTTGTTTTTAAAATAATTTAAATTTCAGACGTATATTAACATGTTCTTAAAAATTGCATATCTATATTAATTTTAAAACATTTTTGAAAACTTGTATGTATAAAAATTAATGAAAAAAAAAATCGCTCCAAGATATACTTAAAAAAAAATAAAAAATATTTTAAAAAATCAACCATTTCTGTAGAAATGTTATGTCATCAATTTTTCAAATAAAATGTGTTTTTGAGATTCATATTTAAGTTACAATATGTTTAACAACATGTTTTCATTTTTTAATGTTTTTTTTTGTGAGTTAAGTTTGGGAATACAGGACCAAGTAAGTACGACCCAGTCGGGACATTTTGTTGTACAAATTTGGTACAGTTTTCACCAACAACATCTCCTTGAGGCAAGGACGGATTCAAATCTGGTAATTTGACATGCAGAATATAATTTTCAAGTGATGTTAAAAATTTATATTCATTGACATTGAAATTGACTTTACAGTACTTCGCACATAAATGTAACGAACTACAGACACATATCAGCACTGGTGACTGAGACCATCGGCTGGGACAGACCAAGACATTAATACAACAGAGCGAGACAGATAGATACATAGAAGGAAAGAACACATAACATAAACCTACGTGGCACAGAGGAGGAGACACAGATTTTAATTGTCTCATATCATCGCACAGGTGGCCTCCGATAAGCTGTTGAAAAAGAATGCTGCCGAAGTTGGGGCTTGAACCCGTAGCATTCGGCTTAGCAATCAACTACTCTATCCTCTGAACCATGGCCACCTGTACACATGGAAATGTCCTGACCAATCAACCGTCAACCAGATTGATCACATTGCGATCGACGCACGACACTTCTCTAGCATGCAAGATGTCCGCACATTCCGAGGTGCCAACATCGACTCGGACCACTACCTTGTTGTAGCCAGACACGAATGCGGATATCCCGATCAAGGCCAACACGCGAAAATGTTACCAGCCAGCACAAAATATAGAGAACCAGTGGCAACACTGCCAAGCAGCCATCAGAGATGCCGCCTCTGAAGTGCTAGGGTTTACACGGCCACCACAACGAAACCCCTGGTTTGAGGATGAATGCTGGCGAGCACATGCAGCTAAAGAAGAGGCATACAATGCGGCGATGCGAAGAAGGTCACGAGCAGCTCGTGAGCTCTACGAACAGAAAAGGAGAGAAGATCACAAACTTCTCAGAAAGAAAAAACAGGAGCATGAGAAGCGCGCGATCGAGGAGACAGAGGGATGTCACAACAGGAACGAGGTTCGAAAGCTCTACAAAAAGGTGAAACAAACCTCCAGGGCTTATACACCCAGAACTGAAGCCTGTAGAGACCATCATGGGAACATCCTAGTAGAACCGCTGTCAGTGCTGAGGATATGGAAAGACCACTTTTACAAGCTGTATAATGGCGATGACGACCAAAACTCCTTCAGCTATACAGAACCATTCAATTTGGGTGCAGAAGGCCAACAATTCCACCCACCCGACATGGACGAAGTGAAGATAGCGATATCTAAACTAAAGTCGAACAAAGCCGCTGGAGCAGACGGCCTAGACGCCGAACTGTACAAAGCAGCCGGAGATGATTTGGTTAGAAGCATGCATCAGCTCATCTGCAAAATTTGGACGGAGGAAAGGAAAGGAATGGAACCTGTATCGTATGCCCGATCCTCAAAAAAGGAGATCCCCTGAACTTCTCTTCAAAAGCTCTTAACTACAACTGTAGGAATAGCCTTAATAAAAACAAAATTTTGGGAAAGTCTTACGAGAAAGTCAGAAAAAATGGGGACAGTTGAAAGCTGCATGGAATTTTGATTTTTGTGAAATAGTCAAAACACACCGGAAGAACGAAAATTTGTTGAATTTTTAACGAAATTTGAAACAGTGAATGTAGAATGTTTGTTGTTAGGCTTTGTAAAATTCAAATATGAATATGAAGTTCTCTATTTCAATTGAATTCAAGCAAATCACATTGCATCTTATCAATATCTTTGTTAATTGTAATTATTCATAAGTTGCTCTGAGGGGTGGCGGGACGAAGTTCGCAGGGTCGGCTAGTTCTTCATACACACTCAGAGAATTGTTGATGAGAATAGGCCACTTACGCCTTGGCTCTTCAAAAGCTGTCACGCCCTTCTATTTATTTTATATTTCTACTTCTAAGCGTTTGAATGAATAGATTTTCAAAAACTTAAAGCTGATCTCTTTTCACCTAAGTCCTTTTACCTTTTCCCAGCTGTTCTGTGTTAAAACTACAGATGAGTGTGTTAATCCAATTGGTACATATTTGTGTTGCTTACAACTAGTTTTGAAACCATAAACATAATTGAATTCACATGAACTCTGGGCTTGCATTTTATAATAGACTAGCTGATCCTACAGACTTCGTTCTGCCTCAATCGATAATCGATAAGGATAACCCTCTACCACACTACCCAACCCACTACACCCTTGTGCTGCCCAGTACGTCTACCCATATATGCTACCCCGTTACGACACTCTGTTACCCGCTACCAATTTATTTTTTTTTTATTTTTTTTTTCTTTTTATTTTTCTTGCTTACCAGTTCTCCATCACAAATTTTATAGTTTCCCTTTGAAAACCAGTAAGTTTTCCGAGTTCCTTTCTAAAACCCATTTTTAAATTTTCCAGTTTTCCATTTGAAATCCACTGCACCTAATGTTACATGGAATTTTCCCTTTGAAAACCAATGAGTTTTACAAGTTTCATTCGAAAACTCGTTTTGAAATTTACCAGTTTTCCGCTTGCAATTTTTCAGTTTTCCATTTGATAACCAAAGCATCCACAATTGCATGCAATTTTCAATTTGAAAACGTATGAGTTTTCCGAGTTTTACGTCAAGAACTTTCTATTTTTTGAAAACCCATTTTGAACCAAAAAATACCAAGCAAAAAAAAATTAATTTCCGACTTTTGTTTGATTTTTCCAGTTTTCCCTCTCTCCCATGAGGTTTTTTCATTTTTTTTTTTCACAGTAATCATCACTGAATATTACAGTATCAACCATGAAAATTTCACAAATATCTGTTGGGCCATTTCGGAATCGAGACATACAAACAAACACACATCCATTTTTATAAATATGGAGATGGAAAATCGAGTTCGTCCAAACTTGATAAGAATAAATGAAATAGTACTTCAAATCAACAAGTCGAGATTTTCGGAATTGCTCGTTCAATGATTCTTTTGAGAACTGTTTGGTATGCTTGTCGATTAATTGCTGCTGTTTTTCCTCTGGTATGATATTGAAATGCACAGTTTGGTTGAATAAGTCCTTGGGAGATGGATCATTAATGAATAGCTGAATCATTATGATTCGATTTAAGGCTGAATAAGGCATATCGAGTGTGCATGAAGTAGTAAAGGTATTTGCTTGACTGCAGCATCTAAAATTCGAACTGTGATTTAGAGCTAAAAATGGGTTATTAGTTTTTAATGCAAAATCAATAAGCACTCTGCAAAATTCTGATGTATTTGCAATACTGTTCGACAGGAAGCTAGTCTAATCTTGGAATAGCAAAACGACCTATGATAGCATGATTTATAGTCTGCCATTTCCGTCCACGGAGAAAGCAAATTTAAGGTAAGTGGTGTAAGGTAATTAATACTGAAGTTTACTCACCGTTCTTGTCGGGGTTTAAAATTAAAGCGTACCAGAACATAATTAATTAATTACTTAAAACTAATAAAAGTGCTTAAATTGTAATAATTTTAACAACAAGCTTGCAAACATTCATTCTTCAGTTAACCATGTAAGTTCATTGTTGGTTTTCTTTATCGTTGATTGTAAGGACTAAGGAGATTTATAATGGTTTTGTTTTCAATGTTTTAAAACAATTTCGTGGCTCTTTAAAGTCGATCCAATCTTATTTTTATTATTGAAAAAGAAATCAAACCTACTCCTGGGTCCTGATTAAAAATCAAAAAATACTCAACCTTCTTTAAAAAACTCTTTGATGTTAGATTATTTCAGAATGCCTTCTTAACCTTCTTTAAAACCTCTTTATGTTGATGTTAGATTATTTCAGAATGCTTTGTGTTTTTGCGCTACTTTTATTTCTATAACCTTAAATGTCAAGTTTTCCACCCATTCAAATACAGAGGCAAATCATATGAAACGAGTAATTGAAAAAGAATTGCAAATCCACAAAGTAGATGTTAAAGAAAAACAAATTCTCAGAAAACCTACGTGAGCTATCTCCCTGATTCTTTAATATTTTCATTTATTCTAATAATTTTAAATGCATACATCAAAAAGAAAGCCTTTTTTAAAGGACTGTCTAGACAGGGTCTCTTCCATAAATAACCACGATTCTCCTTTTTCGACAAGGATAAAAATAAATTAAATATCAAAATGAAAAAGGAGAATATGAAATATCAATATTCGTCTGATTATATCATGGAATTGCAAGTAATTAAGCTACAAATTGACATCAGCATTGTCGATGTTTCCAGCTCAATAGGAAATTCAAACTATGTAAACTTTTCGTCTCAAATATAAATGCCTTAAACATATTAGGTACCGATCTTCGAAATCTTCAATATATGGAATCAGCTGATTAGTGCACTCTGCAGTCGTATCATTCATCCAACGACCGCCGCTCCGCAATCGACAGCATTCAGAAACGATAGAGGAGTTGTTCAAAGAAGATGCAACAGTATGCACAGAAGTACATCTCCAGCTCAAACTCAACACCAGTCTTCAGGGCAAAGCAACCAGTGGCGTATTCAGTCTTACCACTAATTGAGGTGAACTCCAGCGACTCCAAGATCGTAATGTTATCACCCTAGTTGATTATTTAGACTGGGCAGCACCAATTGTAGTTGTAAAAAAAGTATCTGGAGGCGTTCGGATTTGTGGAGACTACTCCTTGGGTCTGAATCAATCACTGGAGTCTCATCAGTACCCACTTCCTTTGCCAGAAGACATATTCGCGAAAGTTGGCAGCAGTCCATATTATAAACACATAGACTTCGCAGACGCATATCTTCAGGTCTCAGTCATACCTGATAGCTTCTCACTATCAATACCCACAAGGGGTTGTTCACTTTCAACAGACTTTCGCCTGGAGGCAAATCTGCGCCAGGAGCTTTTCAGCAATTGATGGACGCAATGCTTTTCGGAATCGAAGGAGACGCAGCTTATCTGGACGACATTGTTGTTAGCGGAAAAGACTGGGATGACCATGTGCTTAAATTGAACCAGGTTCTTCAACGGAATACAACTTCCGGATCAAACCAAATAAGTGTTCATTTTTTGTATCCGAAATTAAGTATTTGGGTCATATAGTGAATGCAAATGGATTATGACCAGATCCCGACAAGATTGAACGAATTAAAACGATGCCAGTGCCAACAAATATAACCGAGCTCAGATCGTTTCTCGGAGCCGTAAATTACTACGGCAAGTTTTCAAAGCAAATGAGAGAAATTCGTGCACCCTTAGATAATTTGCTTCGAGAAAATGTTGCTTTCAAATGGTCTCGAGAGTGTCAAGAGTCGTTTTCAAAAATCAAATCAATTCTCTCATCTGGTCTTATGTTAACGCATTACAATCCGGCGTTGCCCATTAAAGTAGCAGCGGACGCATCAAATGTTAGAATGGGGGCATTTAATGCACATGGTGAAGAAAAAGTAATCTCACATGCAGCCAGGTCCTTGACTTCAGCTGAGACTAATTATAGCCAAATCGAAAAGGAAGCCCCTGCTCTCATCTTTGCCGTAAGGAAATTCACCACATGATTTATTGGCGTAAGTTTTTTCTTCTCACAGATCATAAGCCTCTTTTAGCAATATTTGGTAGCAAGAAAGGAATACCAATTTACACCGCTAAAAGACTGCAGAGCTGGGCGCTAACGTTAATGATGTATGATTTCGATATCAAGTACATTTCAACAAAAGAATTTGGATTCGTTGACGTACTTTCACGTTTAATTGACGCCAAGGCAAATTTAGATGAGGATTTCGTTATTGCTTCAACCAGATTTGACAAAGATTTCAAAATTAATCTGCTCAACACAATAAACACGCTTCCAGTTAATTTCAAAATGATTCAACAAGCAACATCGAATTGTAAAACTTTAAAAACAGTCATCAAGAGCATGACCTCCGGATGGGAGTCACCTATACCCCAAATCATTTCGCCAGGAGAGAAGGCTTAGCTGGCGTCGATGGATGCATATTGTTTAAAGATCGCATAATCATACCATAACCAGTTTTCAAAATAGACTTTTGTGACAGCTTCATCGAGGCCATCCAGGTATTGATAAAATTAAAACTATAGCCAGATGTCATGTATACCTATTGGTCAGGGATCGACGAAGACATAACAGCGTTCATTCGTCAATGTCATGCCTGAAGTGCGTTTTTGCGCTGACGATAGTTGACTATAGTTTTTATGTCAAAAAGAAAATGGTTGATGTGTCATAGTTGAAATAGTTAGAAAAAGTTGAAATCATCCAAAAACGCTTTTTAGTTAGGTTTGGTTGATCTGTCAAACCAGAAAAAAAAAACAAATCTTTTGAGGTTACATTTTTCTTTTCTTTTGATCATAACAATTTTTGTTGCTTTAAATTCATTTCAAAAATTCAAGAATGATCTTGATATGGTAAGTTTTTCAAGCCAATTGAGATGAGAAAATATTTATTTATTTTTGAACAACCCACAGCAAGAAAAGAAAAGAGAAAGAGACTGAAGACCACCCTCCATAAAAAAATCTTCAAGGTGTTTCAAGTAAGCCAGCTCCTGATATTCTCCTAATTGCGGCTCCCAGATTCAGTGAAAAACTCTCAATACCAATATCTAGTTCGTGATTTTATATAAATAAACGAAAAAAGTCTTTATTCTCCGAAACTAAATTAACATTTTTTATTGCTGACAGACAAACATAAAAACAATGAATTCAAATATGTATGCCGATTTCGTCCTTCAATCATTGATTTGGGTTTCCTTATGCTTGACTTCTGCGGGAGCGTCATTGAGCTTCCTCTCCAAATTGTCCTTTTCTCCTGTGATCTTCATAATTTTCTCCTCAGTCAGCTCCATTCACCGCTGCGTCAATTTCTTCTCATGCAGAGCAACTTCCATTTGCCGTTCCTACGGACTGACGTTCGACAATCATTATGCTCATGGGCAGTGGCCAACTTATCCTCCAAAACCATGTCCATGTCCTCGAGTTTTTCGATGACTTTTTGTAAACTAACCGAACGTAGACGCTGACTGGTTTGGCCATCTTTGGCAGCCTGCAAGTCGCCACGCAGTTGCAGTTGAAATAGGAGTGTTTGCGGATTGCAGTATAGCCAATTCGATTGGAAGGGTTTGTGACCGGTAAGAGAATGATTCTTGAAATTGGTGCTGAATTTTAAGCCACTTGGAAATGCGATGGAAATGTATCTTCTCGTAGTGACTGAGGATTTTCAGTTTGACTCGTGAAGCTTTAAAATTTGTAAGGGGAATCTTATTTTCTTTATATTTTTGAAATTAAATATTTTTAATTGAAGACGAACAGAAATCTTTTGATTGAATTAAATTTGCGGCGGCACGGATACGGATAACTACGACGGTAAAAAATACACGAACAGAATGTTTTTTTTATTTTTGAGTCATTAAAAACACCATTAAACAGAAAAAAAAGACTTTGACACATCAACCATTTTCAACTCACCTCCTGAGTAGAGTTGGGAATAGTTAGAAATAGTTACAATTTGACACTTTAACACTGACCGCAAAAACGACAATTGTGGTTACGAAACTTAACTATTGGCGTGCAAAAACGAGAAATAGTCAACTAAAGTCAACTATAGTCAACTATAGTCAACTATAGTCAGCGCAAAAACGCACTTCTGTGCCACCGCAGCAAAGTCTCCTGTTAAAAAAAATCTCCAATCGTGGCCAACCACAACATCAGCAATGGATCGCATCCACATCGACATTACAGGTCCTTGTGATGGAATTTACTATCTCGTCACTGTGGATTACTACTCAAAGTGGTTGGAAGTTCTTCATGTCAATAACATCACATCCAATATGATGATAACTAAATGAAATGAATTTTTTTCTCGATATGGTGATTGTAAGCAGCTAGTTTCTGACAATGGAACTCAATTTATTAGCGCTGAATTCCAAAGGTTCATCAATTCACGTGGAATTCAACACTTACGAACTGCTCCTTTTCATCCACAATGCAACGGCCAAGCAGAACGCTTCGTGGATACTCTAAAGCGATCGTTGAAAAAGTTGAAGCAGGAAGGAACAAGTCAACAGAACCTCCAAACAGACATTGCAGACTTGCCGTTCCTCGCCAAATCGTAATGTAACTAACTTTAAATCGCCAGCAGAAGCATTTCTCGGTCGTAAAATAAGAACTTCGTTAGACCTGCTTAAAAGAAAAGATAATACTATCACAACATGTAATGACAAACAGAATATCCAGTACAATAAACATCATGCTGCCAAGGAACGACATTTTGATGCAGGTGATATTGTCTACGCCAAAATCTATCGCAACAATAAAGAATATTGGGTACCAGGAACCATCATCGAACGCAAAGGAACCGTCAACTTTAATGTGCTTATAAATGATGGAAGTAAAACAAAACTGATAAGGTCTCATACGAACCAAATCAAGAATCGATTTTCTCCAACCATAGAAGATAATTCACCAAATCTTATTCTCGAATTAATTGATATGTTTGAAGTAAGCAAGCAACCTAACTTGATACCATACTTTCCAGAGTGAGTTAACGAGGACTCGGACTTTTGAAGATGCAAATGAAGAACCAAATTCAGAATCAGAATCTCACTCTCCTGAACTAAGACAAGTTATTTCATCAGAAACATCCGAACTTTTGGGTTCTCTTTCAACATTCCACACTCACACTCCTGAACCGAGACAAGCGATTTCATCAGGACGAACTGTGCATGCACCTGCATGGATGAAGGACTACGAAACCTCTTAAGCGAAGGAGATGTTGGAATAATGCGAACTTACATCATTTGACAACTTAATGGCCAACAACTTTGTATTTCAGTTTGTATCTCAGTTGGCTAGACTTTTTATAGAATTTTCTAAATGTCTAATTTCTTATTTATTCTTTACTTTCTGTACTGTGTTCGCAGTTCGCACACGACACATCTTAAATTTATAACTCATTAAATAAAGCTTATTATATTGTTATTGCTGGATCGTTTGTCTTCCTTTGATTACTTTTACTTCCACGGTGAACAAACATAGCTTCTGTATCCGTATCTCTTTTTCGTTGATTTTGTACTTCATTCTTTTTAAAAATCTTCCCTGGAAGAATTTCAGATTTTGGTAAATTGTCCACACACCCATACATTTTAATTGTGAAACGGCATCAAAGAACTCCATTAAATTCGTACGAAGATTATCGCCCTCTTGTATCTTGTAAGTAGCAACACGCTTGACACCCTCATTACGGAAACATGATTCAGTTCGTTTTCTAATATTGACATTTACCAGCAACACTTGGCTTATCAAAAATCCCCAAAACGAAAAGTCGGTTGCCGTTAAATTGGGTGGTGTTGTGGTAAAACCCAAACCCATAATAAACATTAATGAGCTCAATGCATGCCGACCTACATATGTTGAGAATGGTCAGCCGTCACCAAGCGATTCCATCGAGTGTTGGCCTGATCATATTACACAATTTCATAAGTGGGTCGCTATGCACCGAGTGCATTACGTTGTTTATATTTATTTTTGTTTATGACTGCACTTACGCACTCCACATTGTCTGAGCAATTGAAATGCCTTTTGAGGAAATGCGACAAAGGTTTATTTTGTCAAATAGGCATTTAATTCTTACGTCATGTGAAGAAGTGTAATTTTAGGTCATAGGCAAAAATAATTCAAATTCCAAGAGTAAGAATAACACATGTATGAATTATGAAATTTTTGTTAAACTAATTTTAAGTATAAATAGGAAAGATTTTGAAAAATAAAAATCAGTCTAGTTTTCCATATAGAACGAGACTCATCTTATTTTATTATCAGCTGGAGAGCTCAGATTATACTCGCCCCAAAAATCGTGCATTTTAATGCTCGGATATATAAGCGGCTCTTCGAAGCTAAGAAGGTATTTGTCTTAATCTCTGAAACCCAACGTCTCTTGATCTCCGAAATCATATGTTTCTTGATAACCGTAACATTACAGTGGTCTCGGTGGCCAGTCAATATCCCCCACACGATGCCATGATGTTTAGTTGCTGAGACATTTGGATTCTCTGCAATACCTCGTTGGAGAGCTTCAATCTTTTTATTTGATCTTGGTCGATTTGAATGTGGATGGTCCGCTATACAGACTATTAGTTCTAGAAATTCGGGGTTAAGCGATGAATAGAGTAAATTTTTGACACAAAATAGTCACGATGATACTTTTGACGAAATGCCCGCTGTTTTGCAACAACGATTTGATACATTGTGAAGCAATTCATGGTTAAAATTTTAATGCAATTACCTTTCCGGAATTCAAATACCTTATCTTACTGAAACAAACTCCAAGCAATTTTAAAAAATCAACAAGAAATTTTAACATCTCCTAGGGGAATCATACCCTTAAATAGATTGACACGTTTGTCTAAGAAATCTTGAAAAGGGTGTTTTTGGTCTTCCAATGATCAACAGAGAAATTATATTTTTATATTAGACATGACCCAAGGGTTAATTTGGCACAGACAATCTTATACAAGAGTCATATCCACACTGACTGGCTCTTGGTGAGTAGTCTACTTGCACAAACAAACAACAAAATGAACTTAAGGAAGATAAGTTCCCTCCATGATGAAGTATACAGTAAACACCACTGATAACAACGCGCAAAATATTTTCCACAAATTTCAATGTCAATTGATTTTTGGGTGTTCGTCGTGAAAGGCGCGTGTTGAGTTTCAATTGCTTTTAAGGAGTCCGTATAAATCGTTTTTGTTGTATACAGCTCGGTTCATAAACAAATTAAAATTGTGTTCGGTTGAGCTAGCAATTTTTGACATTGCATCGTGCGTCGTTGTGTCGCTTGCTGAGCGTTTATAACGCGGATTGACAGCTAATGATCCATAACATCCGTAACGTGAAAGAGTGTCCTGGAGTGGCAAATAATTTAATGAGCTGTGAATCCATATTGAAAAGGCTTGAATTTGTTTCATTCAAATTTAAATAATATATCAAGGACACTTTAATAATTGATTTTTCTGAATTGACAGTTTTTTTTTGTTTTTTTGTTATCCTGCTTACAGTAATAAGTCAGCATTCGTCATCAGAAAACTAATTTTGATTGCTTTTTGCTTGTTATTCATAAAACAGACTAATTTCCTAGTTATTTTCATCTCGTCCTTACGAGACAAGGATAGTTTTCTTTTATTGTTACCTACATTTGCTGTTTCTGTCGTTGTAAGCTTCTTGTCTTATCCAAACATAAGCTCTTAAATATTTTTTTTAATTAGTTAGAAAAACAAAAGTCGGACTTATTAATTCCTTTTCAAAAGACTGGGAATTTTCTGGTTCACTTTGTTTTTTTTCTTTTCTTTTTTTGTAGTATTCTCTATTCTAGAACATGAAAACGTTTCATCTAGATTACAAAATCCTTAGAAGTTCATCAAAACAATTGTGAAATATGAAAAAAGTTTAAAACAAATTGCTTTTGTCGTACCAGCGATCATGGGCAGAAAACGATGCTTTTTATACTTCAACAAAACAGCTTTTGCAAGTGAAAAGTATTAAGTGAATTGTGCAGACAATCGTAACGAGAAACAAATATTTTCCCTTTAACTATTCATACTTTTATAATATCGACTGCAAAATATTAAAGTTAGGGGAGAAATGTAAGCAAATATTTTTAAAATGACGCATTTTTAAATTAATACGATTAATTCGGCAAAGTTTAGTAGTACTTTCTCATGATAAATTGATACTCTTGGAAGTTTTGATTTGTCAGTTCTTCGCAAGAAAGAAGAACTAAATACTTTATGGGCACGAGTAGGAGGCGAACTCTTCTTCTGTATATACTAATCAAGCATGGGGTAAATTATATTGCAGAAGTTCCGTTTGTCGATGTTGTCAATCTGAGTGATTGATCAGGGAAAGGTGAAATAATTAACACAAGGATATCAGGCTGAAATAGAAGCCTTCCGTGATGAAAACTGGAATATAGTAGGAGATTCGTGATTGGTGCTGAGAATTTGGAAAGACCACCTTTCCAAGGTTCTCAACAACGAGGATGCCCACAATTCGGCCGTTCGTAGGTTATAAAGTTACATGCTTTCTGGACAATGATGACCAAAATATCAGTTTGTATACTCGACCTACAAAATGTAAAAACATCGATCTCAAAATTCAAGATTCAAGAATTCTAGATGCTCCGTCAAGGTCGTCCAAAACATTACCGAAGCTTCTGATGTCGAGAAAGGCTTGTGACATAAGTTGAAACGTGCTGGAACTGATTATGGTTTAGATATCTTGGACAACGACAGGGATTTTTTCTTGTGAATGTTGTGTAATTGGCAAACAACATCGAACATCTAATAATATATCGGAAAGCAGATTTTCTCGGCCCCTAGAGCTTATACACAGTGATGTCATTGGACCAATATCACCAATTACTTATAATAACAAAAGGTATGTACTTATAAAGCAAACTCAATGCTTGGATTTATAAAGCGTTGGTCAAAGGAGTTCGGCGATCCAAATATAACCCGCGCTTTATATTATTGCTATGTTCGTCCTCACTTAGAATACGCTTCCCAAGTTTGGTCACCTCATTACAATATTCATATTGAGAGGCTAGAATCTGTTCAACGAATCGAGATCCCCGGCTCTTTTAGACGAAAGGCTATATAATAATCTACAAGCTACAACAAACGGTTAATGTGTTGTAAGTGTTCTTTTTTAGGGACAGCAACAGGTTCT
>CAKKXW010000003.1:39364913-39377194 GCA_920937365.1 Sphaerophoria rueppellii | reverse complement strand
GATTTCTGCAGAAGCTGCATGGATGAGGAGGAGGAGGAAACAGTTTTTCACCTGCTCTGTACCTGTCCTGCTCTGGCTCATAAACGTATGATTCACTTAGGAGAATACTTCTACAATGACCTAAACGATCTCGTAAATATTAATATAATTAATCTTCTACGTTTCGTAAGGAACTCTAATTGGTTTCAATGAGCTTTCGAAGAAAAGCCTTTCTAGATTCATGTGGTATCACAATGGGCCTTTGATTGGCCTAAGTGTGTCTTTTTAACATCCATGACAGCCACTTTAACCTAACCTAACCTATCATCAACGGAAGCTGAATATGTAGCATTATGTGATGCTACATGTGGATGAACTGAATGTAGAAGTTCCAATAATTCAAATATATGAAGATAATCAAGCATGCATCAAAATAGATGAAGAACCTAAGGAACATAAACGTATGAAACACATTGATGTAAAGTTTAATTTCATTAGAGAAGCTATTCAACATGGAAAAGTAAAAATATCGCTTATCTCATCAAAACATCAGATAGCAGACATTATGACTAAAGCTTTACCTAAGCCCCAGTTTATTGAACTCAGAAGGCAATTAAGAATTTATAATCAAGCCGAGGAGGAGTTTTGAAAGCGCCACTTGTTATAAATATACTATTTGTTTTATTCTGCCCTATCGAGGTATTTTTCGGAGCGGAATTTTGTCCGATTTCGTACGTTTCGGACAAGTTTTGCTTCGAGGTATTCTTCCGACTTACATTTCGGAATTTTTTCCGATATGAAATAACGCAGCACGATGAGTAACAATGTGGTGCGATGACTAGCTTTATTTTCCTTCATTTTTAATAGTTTTATTTCCGTTTTGTACGCAGAAAATTGTTTGCGGAATTTTTTGTTTTTAATTGTGTTTAAAGCTGGTTGCCATATTTTTGTCCGATGACAATTAGCTCGAATACAAATTTAAGCTCCGACAATATTTGCGTTGCGGAAAATTGTCCGCTCCGAAAAATACCTCGATAGGGCTGATTAACTAAGTTTCATTTAATTTGTTTTGTTTATGTTGCCAATACCTTTAATTTTATTTTACTTCTCATTAAACGTTCATTTGTTCTTGATCTCAATAGTTTGTTCTTAATAAAATATTGCTTATATAATTTTTCTTAACCACTGGGAATTCATTGGACTAGAATCTTCAGAAGTTTCAACTGGTAATTTTCTTTAGTTTAAAATCTGTTGCTGCTGTTATGTATAAAATCACTTCATTGACATTCAAAAAATCAAATGAATTTAATCGAAAAGTTTAAACATCAGCTTGAACATGGCATCGCTCACACCGCTAGCGGTAAAAAATGACGCAAAAATTGAATTCCAACGAAATGCGTAGCAAAAAACATTCTAAATAGATATCTTGGCCTTAAGTTCAAAGGTTGGTCCAACAAATCTTCTTCTTGTCGATTCAGTGAGATTTTGGGCTCAGTGGCTTAAAACAGCCATTATTCAAGTAACCACAGCCGAATCGTCAACGCACCCAGAAAGATTTATTTATTCGTTCCAGTTAATGCCTTGTGTTTGCATTGGCTTTTGTTTCTTTGGCAACGGTGGGTTACGTTCACAGGACTCAGCTTCCCAATATATTCAGTGGAAAGAAGTCAACAATGTTATTTCTGCCACAAATGTGTTTCCAACATACAATAAACATAAAGGAAACCCACTTGTATCTTACTGCACATTCAAGTCCTTGGTCTGGTCTATATTGTAACAACAACAACAAGCCACAAAACATTAAATGCCGGCAGAGTAATTCCATCATCACAATATTGTTGTTTTATTTACATACAAATATATATTTTCTGCTATTGGATGGCAAGGCCACGATTATAACCTTAATTAATAAAAATACAGTCTGTTAATGAAAAAGGACCTCGCCACAATGGTCGACGGAATGTTTATCAAAGTTAATTATAATTATATTTTTGAAGAAAATACCAAAGAGATGATGTCCTGGTTGATTGTTTTAATTAGCTTAAGGTTTATTTTAATTAAAGTTTGTTTTTTGTTCCATTACAAATAAACTTTGTTTTGAGATGTTAAAACAAAATTTAAAAAAAAACACTTGAAACGAATAGTTTTCTAGGATTTCAAAAATTAAATCCAAAGCATATTTTATTAAATGCACCGTGGAAACTGCGAAATCAATTATATATCTACGATCTACCACATATAGACAGTAGTTCGAAATTTTGCGTCAAATGCTTGCTTGTAAGATTCAGAGGGGGGGGGGGGGATAGGGACGTTTTTCTTACATAAGTTTGTATCGATCCTGCTATAGTTTATTCAAGAAAAATGTCACTGAAGGAAAAATAGGGCATTTGCCTCTCACTCTGGTAGCAATAGCTTCTATATGTCTATTTCAAGCAAAAGCTCTGACGTGGTTGCCATACTTCGTAAATTAAATCACCTGAATTCAAAGAGTAGTGTATGAATGTTTACCTACTGCTGGCGATTTAAACTAATTTAATAAAAAAATGTTCATCTTCTCCACACCACCAAATGGTAAGATAAAATGTTTGTGTGTTTTCTTAAGGGTATCCCCAGTAGACCTAATCCCTTTTATTTGTTTCCAAAAACAAAACAAAAATATAAAAATCATAGCAAAAACAAATAATTCCTTGATTTTAAAAAATAATAAAATAAATAAACATAATTAATTCATTACTTAAACAAAAAAAATTTACAAAAAACAAAAAAGCGTAGTTCTACCTATTTTTGAAATACTTTCTTCTTTTCGTTCTTCAACCAATATTTTGTCTAATGTCGGGATTAAGTTTTCCATAAAAAAAAACGATGAACTATGCGACATATGACAAATTTGTCCAAATCATCGATCTTACTTTTGGAACGGGAGTTATTTTTCTTTTTTGATGATTAATTGTGGCCTTTGATTTCATTTTAGTTTTAAACTCTGTAAACAGTTCGACTCGTTACAGAGAATACCTCTTCCACTTTTCTTACCGCTTCCGTTTTGTTTAAAAACAAAAACAAAACGTAGAACTTGTTTACAAATTCAATAATTTGCTTTTTATTTGTAACGCTCAAATCTTTTGATGCTTTGTAGATAGTTACGTTAATATACAAAATAAAACAATACTGTTCACTGTTATTATTTGGAAATAATTTTTTTTTTTTTAACGTTTTTTGCATTGCAATTTTCAGGCAAGACAACTTTGTGTCTACAGGGCGACGCGACGATATTTAATTTTTTATCATTTTTAATTCATCACATGTCTCTAAAACAATATTTTCACTGCAATTTTCAGTATAATTAACTCTACTTTACTTTTACTATTTGGCACAAAATCAATTATTTATCTCCAAAAAGAAATAAGACCACGACACTATATGAAAAAAAGTCATAACAATGAACGTATAACTGCATTTCTGCACTGTTTTCAGAAAAGCAAGTAAACAAAAGTATTATAATTGAGGCGTTAACACCTAACCTCAATAAATGTAGTTCTTAAAAGCTTTAAAACAGAAAGCTCTTTCATAAAATCCTTTGAAAAAGCGCTTGGGGATTTGCTTCCAAAGGGTAATGGCAACTCTGTCATTTCACAAATGGGGGGAAGAAAAAAGAATGCGATACGATCAGTAATTTCAGTACGCTTTCAGCATGCAACATGAATGGTAATGTAGGGATGTGCAACGTTTAAGGGAAAATAAATCAATTCAGTGCCGGCGCACTTGTAATTTGGGAGCGAATTTGTTTCATTTCTATGAAGTGAGTTAATGCTTTAACTTTTGCTACTCTCAGGAGAACTCAAACTTGGCTGCGATCAAGCATGGCAGAAGATCGACTAGTTGGCTTAAACATACATTCTGTTAAAAGCTGCAGAAATACTTTGAATATTTCTGTACTTGTTTAAAAGCTGAAATTACTATATTTCATTGAGAACATTTTGTTTTATATAATACTAGCTGACCCTGCAGACTTCGTACTGCCTCAATCGATAAGAATAACCCTCTACCACTCTACCCAACCCACTACCTCCTTGTGCTACCCAGTACGTCTACCCATATCCGCTGCCCCGTTACGAAACTACTCTGTTACGCAACCAATTATTTCTACACGCATACCGTTACATCATTAGCCAGAAACCCACTTCTCATTACCCGCAACGCGCAACCAATTTTTTTTTTGCATTTCAATTTTTCCATTTTTTTTTACTTTTTCTTGCTTACCAGTTCCCCATCACAAATTTTCCAGTTTCCCTTTGAAAACCAGTGAGTTTTCCGAGTTCCTTTCTAAAACCCATTTTTAAATTTTCCAGTTTTCCATTTGAAATTTTCCAGTTTTCCACTTGAAAACCAATGCATCCACAATTTCATGCAATTTTCCATTGGAAAACCAATGGGTTTTCCGAGTTTTTCATCAAGAACTTTCTATTTTAAAACCCATTTTGAACCAAAAAATTCCAACCAAAAATATCTAATTTCCGACTTTTGTTTGGTTTTTCCAGTTTTTCCACTCTCCCATGAGGTTTTTCCATTTTTTTTTTCACAGAAATCATCACTGAATACAACCGTATCAACCATGAAAATTTCACAAACATCTGTTGGGCCATTTCGGACTCTATAAGAGACATACAAACAAACACACATCCATTTTTATATATATAGAGATTTAATGTAAAATAAATATTTTCATTCGTGTATCGACTTTCAACAGGTTATAAATATTTTTTTTTTTTTTGGTAAAATCTTGAAGACCTTACAATGGAAGCAAAATCAATTGATATCTTTTTCTTTTCGCATCGATTAAATTCTTCAAATTTCAGATGCGTGAAATTTCAATTAAAAGCAGTTCTACAAGAGCAAGATTTTCTAGGCATTGTAGATGGGACTATTCCGAAGCCATCTGATTGTGCAAGTCTATAAGTAAAGGTAAAATGGTTGCAACGTGACGCGAGGCGATGACAATTTTGTTTACATCGATTGATCAAGAATAGGCATCTTTTGTTTTGGATTGCAAATCATCAAAAGTATTCATAAGAGTGACGTTCGAGTCATGATGCTGTTGCTGTATGAAGAATATTTTATTTTGATGTACTAACAACTCCACTGATGTTTCGGTTTCCCATTGTAGACTTTTTATTGTTTATCAATTTGCAATGAAAAGACATGCATTTTTTACAAGCTCCTCAAAGTATGCTATCTTGTTCCGCTTTCATTTTTTCTAATTTCCTATCTTTGTGTGACAACGGTTTTGTTGTACTACAAAATGAACCGACCAATGTCAAGAACTTTCAATAATAAATTTGTTCGATGTGCGCTCTGGGTCGCTCTGTGGCGCTCTGATTTCACACTGAGCTGTTCGATGTTGCTCTTTTTTCGCCCCGGTGCGTTTCCACCGTGTTCGATGTGTATTCAGTGCTCGCACCGGGGGCGCTCTGAATCGCCCCAAGTTTTTTTCGGGGCAAGAATTTCGGAGCTGTTCGAATCTGATGTTGCTGTACAACAAAGAGAAAAAAGAACTGAGCGCAATTAGCGCGTTCGATGTGAAACCAAACCTGGAGAAATTTTTCTGTTTTTTGACAACTCCGTTCACAGTATGACAAGCACCGGAGCGCCCCGGGGCTGGTTACATCGAACAAACCTAATCTAACCCTCTGTGTGTACAACAAAATCGTTGTCACACAAAGATAGGAAATTAGAAAAAATGAAAGCGGAACAAGATAGCATACTTTGAGGAGCTTGTAAAAAATGCATGTCTATTCATTGCAAATTGATAAACAATAAAAAGTCTGCAATGGGAAACCGAAACATCAGTAGAGTTGTAAGCGCAGTGCATAGTGCATTGGCTTCCCAACTGGCTGGTCCTCCTAGGTTCAAATCCCAAATGTGAATAAGAGTCTGATGATCGGCTTGGCATCGGTGAAATAGCTATAACTCCAGCCAAATAAAGGAATTGACGGAACAAGCCATTGGTGTAAGCACCTCTAAGTTGCTATCGTTGTTCAAAACATATAAAAAGAAGAATATTTTAGTATATGAATGGCTGAAAATTAATCCATTACATCCCATGTGTCGATAGTAAGACAGATTGCATCAGAATTGGAGGATCAAGAAAATAAATTATCTGAAAATTTGAAAATGTGTCGCATAGTTAGCAGCTTGACTCCTAGATTCCAAAATTTCCGTACCGTCTGGTATAACGTCAAGGAATGTTGTACTATGGAGACCCTTTTTTTGAAACTTCAGCTGGAAGAAGACCAGATGCAAAAGAAGGAACAAGACACAACCCATTGCAGAGACTCAAGGACACACGAAGCAGTGCTTAGCAGGCATCCAAGAAGAAGAAGCTATATAAAAGTGAACGAAGAGAAAAGTCAATGTGACATCGGCGCGGTCAAATTGGTCATTGGAAACGAAACTGTCCTGAGCACGAAAATGACTACAGATATGCCAGCAATACCAGTAATCACAATGGTGGTGAATTGGTTGCCTATACCGCAACCAGATGACATCCTATCGACTAATTACATTGGTTTTCAGCAGCAACACAACCTTCCGGAAAGATTGGTTTGTTTATTTTCAACTGAACTCAAAGTTGTGAAAATTGAAAATGATGAAACATTAGACGTTGAAGGAATTGGTTCAATCGAGATAGAGATAGAGGCTTCGCTGAATGGAAAATGAGTACCCAGAATTATTGAAGACGTGCGCTATGTTCCAAAAGCAAAAGCAAACCATTTTTCAATTGTGCAACTAGCGAAGAAAGGATTTGGAACTAAATTCATTAAAGAAGATTGCGTAGTTTTAAATCAGGCTGATCAAGACCGCAGCATGCATGTATTTCAACAAGTGTGAACCTGTCACAATCTTTTTTGCAGCATTTCTTTCGCGAGGAATGTCAACTTGGAAAGATGTTCCGAGACTTATCAAAAAGGCGAATGCTTTCACGTTGATTTGTGCAGCCCTATGGAGGCTGTTGGCATGGGAGGAGTTCGTTATTTCATACTACTGAAAGATGAAGAAACAAAATTCGGATTTGTTTATCTGTTACAACATTAGTCTGAAGTTTCAATGTTTCTTGAAGAATTTTTGGCGCTGTTCAAAAATATATTTTATTATTATTATTATTTATTCGTGTTTCGTCTCATGTCAAGGATGAAAATGCGATAAAATATCCTTTTGAATGGGTATACAAATAAATTAAATTCATTTATCTGCTGAAAACAAACAAACTGAAATAAGATAGAGAATTAGAGACAGAAGAAGATTTTCATTGTGTATAAAATGTTTGTTTTTTTTTTTTGGAGGGGGACGAGATTAGATATAAATATAATTTTGTTGGATGAATCGCTTGTGAAAATTTTGCAAATAGATTTCCCTTGTTTGATAAGAAGCTGATGATATTATTATCCTTTGTTAGAAATCGATGACTTTATTGTTTAAGAAAGGGGAACTTGAGAAGAGGAAAAACCTACTCTGTTAAAAAACAACGTTTTCTGATGCTGTCAATAAGGCTAAAAAGTTCTACCAATCCTTTCGAAATATGCCGCCCTACAACTGAATGGACAGAGAGGGCAATGATCACCGATCTAAGAGGAATTTTGGAAAGTGCACTCAATGGCAATAGAAAGTGCATTCAATGGATAGCTTACCGAAGAAATGGGGACTCCACGACTACAAGATGACAAACTCTTGATACAGGCACCAACAATTGAGGAAGTCAAGAAAGTTATCAACCGGCTGAAGGAAAACGAAGACGCAGGTGTATGCTGGTGGCATACTACCCGATGATCAAACGTTTAAGACCATCACCATTATGTATGTAACTCGATTTTTTTGCCTGGCTACACGCTCACGTTTGCAAAAGTGTAGACGTTAAACCCAATATTGGACGGTTTTCAAGCATAAGTCGGCCGATACTGCGGCAATTTCACACTCAATGTTCAAGGAAATTCATCAATTTAGCCGTTGGTTTGTTGCTATAGATAAACTATAGACTTTACATAGATCTACAGAAAATAGTATAACGGCGCGCGTTAGATCGCACGAACTAGGCGGCCAGTCGATTGGACAATTTCTTGAAATAAGACGCTCACCAAATTTGGTTTTCCTGTCCCGTCCTATTGAGAACACGTATAGCCGAAGTCAAAACCATCCAATTCAAAATCCATGGAGTACGTGTGGAATGCTGCCTGACCAATAACGTATTTTTTGTTTAAATGACGAAGCCATTGTGAAATAAATGGATCATTTTCAAGTTGATGCTCAGCCCAATTCACGAACGTACGACGCTTATGGTGGTTAAGCGGCTTCATCTCTTGCGTCATTTTGATCTTGTAAGGTTGTAGACCAAAACCCTTTCGCAAATGCGAAGAGAAATGTCCTATTTCTTGAGAACGACGAGTCTAGTGGCAACAATATTCTATCCACTTTCCACTTCTTTGACTCTCTGGCACTGGAACATCATGTGGATTCAAATTTTTCCACTAAACTTGAACGTAGCGCTCTTAAATTTGTGGTTACTGACAGCGAATTCAGGTATAGTAAAATTTAATAATATCCATGATGAAATGACAAACCCAAAACTGAAGAGGAACGTCTCTTGTAGTAACCCTATTGAAAAACCGATCTGACTCGGAATGTAATTTGTGGTAGATGGTTGGCGGTAAAAATATTCACATTAAGAAGATTTCGGCAATGATTGTTATTTCTTTTCTATATCGCTCAAATGCTCATTTTTTTTTTTTTATTTTCAAAACCAACGTTCATCACAAAAACCAATATGAATAGCACGTGTGGCAATGTGGGTTCGTCGAAATAGAACACTTACTTGAATATTTTTATCAAATTCAAAAGAAAAAGTCTGCAGACAGGATTTCCCTCAACGGTATTTATTTTATTTATTTATTACGCATCTTACAAAGTCCTATTATGGTCGATTGATTGACAGTCAAACTTTCAAACAAACAAAGCAAATTTCTATTCTCACTTTCGTCGCCGGGCGACTGGCGTCTGCATTCAGTTCAGCTCTTAACTTTTCATTCCATCCCATATTTCTCTTCGGATGTACAACTTCAACGGCAAGATAATTATGATAAGCTCATTAAACCCTTTTGGATTTATTATCCCATTTCATTCTCTTTTGTTTTAGAATATGAGCAAGTATAAGTTCCAAAAACTTTAAAATTTGAAATATCTGGCTGTTTTGCGTAGGTACCAAAGCTCGCTGATTGATTAGCCATTCCTTTTGATTAGTCATGTGGTCACTAGCTCCTGAGTCCAAAAAAACAATTATCAGCTCTTGCCACAGTTTCTGACAAACAAACGCATTACCTTTCTTAGTAAGTGAATTTCGCGAATTTTGGTTTCTTTTTGTTCTTATTAGGACATTCATTCTTCCAATGTCCTGTTTTATGGCAATGATGATACCTTCCCGGTTTTCTATTTTTATTAACGCACTTGGTCCAGATTCAAAAGAGTTGTGGTTTGGATCGAGCCTCTTCTTGTAAGACATTCCAATGTTTGCTTTTCAACTGCAGTTGACTCCCAAGTGAAGTGGATACACGAACCGGGCAAAGTCATAATTATCTTTGTAATGAGATGACCATTGAGTCAGAAAAGTTCTCTCCTGCGTCAGCTAGCTGTTGCACAAAGTTTAGCATACGTATACTGCTTCTCGGTATTAAATTGCTTCTCGTTCCTTTATGTAACAATCTTTTTTTCTTACTTGATTCTCGAAAACTCTTTTTATTCAATTAGGTAGGTCCTGGGCCCAAAACCTATTGTACTTATAGAGAAAACACTACGTCCTCCCTTGAATTTGAAATGATCAGAACAAACTCAATATGGTAAGTAATTGTTAGCAAGGTGTTTTAAATATTAAGTGAAAACAAAATAATTGCATTTCAACAATACTAACTAAGTATTTATTTTGAAGTCTGGGAATTTTAAGCTTGTGAATTAAACAGTTTTTAAGTTCATTAGTCAATTACTAGCTTGGGAATTAATATCAAGATTTTGGCTAAGAAATTACTTTAGCTTTTGCAAATCTGTTTCATCGATCCAAAAAATAAAAAATAAATAGAGTGGCACAACAGCTCTTGAAGAGCCAAGGCCTAAGTGGCTTACTCTCATCAACAATTCTCTGGGTGCTTGTGAAGAATTGAGGGGACCTACAATTTAACGCCGATTCCGAACGACATAACAGATGATACTCTTGGAAGTTTTGTCAGTTCTTGGCAAGAGGCAGTGTCCGTGAATGATGAAATAAAAACTTTGGGCACGAGTAGGATTCGAACCCACAACGTTCTGCTTAGCAGCCAACTCACCTAACCACTAAGCTACGGACACTATACTACATCCATCCAAAGCTTGTGTACAATTCCCATCAAGAAGATAACAGAATAGGATTATTCCACTGAAGAACAATTCAAATCTTCAGGTAAAAACCATGTTCACACTTCGTCAGGGTTTTAGATGACGCCCAGGAGCACCAAATTGGTGTCCAACAAGAACAAGTTTTTGAAGATTTCAAAGCTGCGTATATGACAGCTAAGACAATAATGTTCCCGTTTTGTATTTTTACCAAGATTGTTGGTTTGTGCTGAATAACGATATGGAAAACTCAGGCTGCTCCATCAGAATCGTGGACCTTTCTGGTAACTGTTCCCCTATCATTCGACTTTATCTATATTGTTCTTTGAAGTACTATGCGACACTCGCTAGCCCAGACAGTATCGACCGAGTTACTGACGTGTTTGAGATCATATGTAGATGGAAGTCACGAAAATGGGCAAATGTTACATAAACGGAGTCATATAAAAAGAATAGCCAACACTTGTTCCAAAGGCCACTATCTGTAGCTAAAATATCGATATATTAAGAACTTTGTCTGTCCTGGTAACGGTTCCAAAATAGACAACTGCCAACCTCTGATTAACTGAACTGTACAAAAAAATTGATGAATGCTTCTTAGACCGCATTGAAAAAAAAGTTCCTGAGTTGATTCTCGGTTCTCCTTGTTTCATAGCAAGTTACGAGCTGTACTAGCTTACAGCAGCCTTAGCTGCTCAAGCATCTGAGTGGAAAAGTTAAAGTCAAATTGGGAAACGTTTAGCGAATTGATAAAAATGCTTGCATAATCTCAAACCTTAAATGTCATAGCAGAAGATGACCGCGGCAACGTAACGGTGGCAGTCGACATCAATATTTTGAAAAGTCTCTCTAATTTTTATTTCATTTCATTTCCTTTCCATTCTTCCTTATTATTTTTAGACTGAACTCCTTAAGCTCAAGCTTAAGCTTTTGCACCAAGACAATGCTTACACGCAAACTCTTGGGCACGATTTTCTGGAAAAAAGAAAATTTTAACATCAATATTAAAAAAAACATAGATTTTAGTTTCCAATCTCTGTGCATGTGCATTTCGCATTATGAATATTAGCTTCATTTCAATCTCCGTCAAAATTTGGACTGTTTCATAAACTCCTTGGTTTTCAAAGAGAAAATTGTTTGTAATTGTATCTAGGTGCATTGGTTTTCAAACAGAAAACTGGAAAATTTAAAAATGGGTTTTTGATTTGAAAAAAGAAATTTCTTGATGAAAAACTCGGAAAGCTCATTGGTTATCAAACAGAAAAATTGAATTTCTCTCCCATCCATAGGTCCCATTCCTTTTACGATTTTTCAATGTGTGTCCTTTTTGAAGATCCAATTTCCTTCTGTCGGGCTTTCTACGAAGCCAGAATTTCAAATGTGGCTTTCCAATATAAATGATGTGGTTTCAAATTTAAAAAAAAAAAAAAATTTCCTATCGTGTGAGTTATTGAAGCCGAACAATCGATAATATTATGCAAGACCCAGTCGGTGTTTTGCTCTCGAAGAGTGAAGAAGTTGTAAAGTGGAATAAGAAATTTTGTTTCGTGATAACGATGGGAGAACAATCAAGTTCCTTGATGAGCAATCTTGTTTTTGATAAAACTAAAACTTTAAAAAATACATCTCCGGGCCCCAAATACCTTATAATCGAAAGAAGTGAAGAAAATGAAAGTATGGAAAAAGTGTCACCATTTCTTCTTAAAAGAATTATTTCATTTGTTTGCGGGGATGTGATAAAGTGCGCCAAAATTAAAAACGGGACTGTACTTGTAAATACAAAAGACCTGTTGCAAGCCAATAGACTAATAAAATTAACTAACTTAAACCCAAACATCAACATTAAAATCTCAGAGCACCCCACTTTAAACAATGTTAAAGGTGTAATTTTTTGCCCT
>CAKKXW010000003.1:39351453-39364413 GCA_920937365.1 Sphaerophoria rueppellii | reverse complement strand
GTTGATGAACTGGAAAAAAGCTTTCGGATTGGAAATAATATCAGATTGCATCTGAGATATATAGTCAGAGTAAAGAGATTCACATAAAACAGAAAAAGTATTATACGCTGCAATATAATTAGTAAAATTATAATCATTTGTAAACATGATAAATTTTTGCCACAGTTTATTTCTTTTATTTCGGAGAGTACGAAGTTCCTTAGTATACCAAGAGGGTGATGAAGATAAGTTTTTTTTGTGAAATGGTTGGAACTGATTGGTAAACACAATGCATTATAAGTGAGTAAAATGTTTCAACTTTAAAGTCAATACTCGAATCGGGGTCAGATAAAAAGTCATAATTAATCCTAGTCAGAATTGCTTAAAGTATATCTTTTATTTTAACTCTACTTTTTGCAATTAAAGTAATCATAAATATTTAGTTTAAGCATGCAGGAGCAAGTTCGTACGACCCAGTCGTGCTTATTTTTTTTTTTTTTTTTTTGCTTATTCCGAGCGGTGGTTTGAGATTTTTTTCTTGCGTTCTTGACATTTCGACATATTTTTTTAAATTGCGGAATACCTTCTGAATTGTGTCATGCATCAAATACCAGAATATTTTCAGAAGCAAATTTAACTAGGTAATACTAAACGTGGGTTCGAGTCCTACTCGTGACCATAGTTATTATTTCATCTTTCACGGGCATTGCCTCTTGCGAAGAACTGACAAAACTTCCAAGAGTATTATCTGTCACGAAAAAGTGCTTCTCAACTTTGCCGTTCGGAATCGGCGTTAAATTATAGGTCCACTCAATTCTTCACACGCATCCAGAGAATTGTTGATGAGATAAAGCTATTTAGGCTATGACTCTTCAAGAGCTGTCTCTTTTATATCAGGACACGCAGAAGTCTTGGTTGATTGGGGATGGCCGAACCAACGATAAGCTTATAACTTGCTAAAAAGGAGGCCCGAACGGATCCCGTTGGCGCAGATGCAAAATGCAATTTTATCGGCAGACCGACACGATGATAATGATGGATGAAGTTAAGAACATCATTCGCTCTTAAAGACATGAGTTGCATCATTCACAAGCGTTGATGCACAGGCTAAACTTGTTGGACTTAAAGTAAATGAGGTAAAAATATAATATAAAAAGTCCTACTTTATAGTCCTGCTAAACAGCAGAGCACTCAGCTATTACTTCTTTTCAATTGTCTTTAATGTTTAACAAAAAAAGGAAAAAACTCATCTCTGTGTGTAGAATGATATTGCGCTTTTGTTTACGGAAAATCTTTTCAAGGCTTTTAATCTTTAAAAATGTTTTATACAAGAACAACAAAAGAAGACATTCGAGAAAGTCACCAGAGCTGAAATCCGAGATTACTCGCGCACAAGTCCTCGGTACAAATGGAAAAGAAAAATTTCTTTTTGAAAATACAAACACAATCGCCCCACATCATTGAAATTGATGCAGACCTCACTCCATTGATTTGCTCCATCCATCAGCTTCAAAAGATTCCTTTATATCCTGTAAGCGATATGATTAACTTAAGTCCACATGAAAATAAGAAAAAAAGCGTTTTGATTTTTCTAAGTCGAATTAGAGAGAGAGAGTTAAGAGTTTATTAAACAACCCATAGAAACAGAATGTGCATCAAAGTAAACAAAACATCTTCTTAAATAAAAAAGCTTGAGCACCACCCTAAGCCCCAACATAATAAACTTCGTTTTCGCCAATTTCGACTTCAATTTTATTTAATCAAGGAAACTAATTTACAAGGATCACAAAATTGTTAAGGGTATTAATTTTTTACTTTGTCGGTTCTATACTAGGAAAAAATTTTAATGAAAACAAATATTTTTCTATTAGGATATTGCTTGGTTTCGAAACCCCATAAAAGAGTTTCAGGCATGCGATGCGAAGATGAATGGAATGGCGTCAAGTTGTGAAATAATGTTTTTCATCTTCTGTCATCATTTACTGACATGATATATTTTATTATTTGCGACAACGCATAAAAACACATAACTGATGGTAGAACATGCAGAGTTTTATATTATTGACACATCCGGTTCGACAAATTTACAATAAATTGAAGGAAATGGAACGATTGCAGGTCTTTGTTGCGAATACAATTTGCGGATCTGATGACAGATTTTTTTTATAAACATTATTCGGATGAGTGGCTCTTATTGTCATCGTTTCATATCCATGAGCCATGACTCGTTTCTTTGGAATTTGTCAATAATTTAAATTTACGCAATGCAAATAGCTTATATCCCATTGAAACCAGCGCCAAATGTGATATAACATTATTGAATGACAAAATAATGGTAAAAAAAAAAGTATCTCGATTTGAATTTATGTGAATACGATTTTGAGAAAAAAACGTTGCATTCTGAATTACATAAGTGACATTTGACCTCGTGTCGATTTCAATGGATTGAGGGGTTTTAATTTAAAGGAAAAAATATGCCTACCGTGTCGTACGAACTTGCTCCTGTGTTTCAAAGCTGAACTCACAAAAAACATTAAAAAATAAAAGCATGTAATTAAAAATTCATAAATAAAAATGTAAATTAAAACATGTGTAACTCAAAAACACATTTTATCTGAACAAAAAGAACAAAGATTCACAACATTTCCAAAAAAAAATTTGATTTTTCAATTTTTTTTTTTTAATTCTGTGGTGTTTTTTTTTAAATTATTTTTTTATGTATCAATTCCCAAAACTGTTATGCAGTATTCAACAACAGCGCTCCGCTATAAACACGGGCAATAACATCAGCGCCGAGATCAGACGAAGAATAACTCTTGCTAATCGCTGTTTCTTTGGGCTAAGAGAGCAATTGAGTGGAAAAGCCCTCTCTCGAGCAACACCAATGCTCTGGCTCGAAAAGTCTTCGACACTATTCCCGAGGGACGTAGGAGGAGAGGAAGACCACGACTCAGGAGGTGCACTCAAGTGGAAGAGGACCTCAATCAACTTCTAGTGCAAAACTGGAGACAGCTGGCGGAGACTTTTGATTGAGGCCCAAGTCCACAACGGAATGTAGCGCCACCTTGAGTAAGTAAGTATTCAAGAACATGTTAATATACCTTATATGGATTTGGTAGTGGTGTGTAGTCAGTAAAGCGTCTTTCAAGCGGGAATTTTAGCGATCAAAGAGGTTCCCTCCTGGCTAAGAGAAAACGTGATAACAACATCTGATATCTCTTCTGACAGTCAGGCTGCATTTAAATCTCTCGACGGTGTCTCAACCAAGTCTCAAACGGCCCTCGATTATCGATTATCTCTATGGAGATGGCGCAGCAATTTAATATTTACCTCTGCCGGGCCACAAAGACATCACGGGAAATTTTAGAGCCGATGAAATCGCTAAAAATGAACCGTCTCATACCTATCTCACCTGAAAGGGAAAAGATAGGTAAACCGATAACTACATGTAAACGTTTGCTAAAAGAAATAGCCATAACGATAACAAGGTCTAGGTGGTAAAATTTACCTAAGTGTGCAGCCACAAAGATCATATATCCGTAACTTGACCTGAAGCGCTCTAAAGACTTGTTATCTCAAATTTCTTACGGGACACTGTCTTATAGGCAGACACGTTATACGACTTGGTGTTAGCCTCAAATGACTTCTGCAGGAGCTGTACGGACGAGGAAGAAGAGGAAACAATCTCTCACCTTCTCTGCACATGCCCTGCTCTTTCACTTCACTAGGCGGAAACTTCATCTGGAAGAATACTTTTATGATAATCCCAGCTCATAAGGATATCAAATATCTTCTTCGCTTTATAAAAAGCTCAAAATGGTTCAACTAAAAAATAGAGTGGCGCGACAGCTCTTGAAGAGCCAAGGCCTAAGTTAAGTGGCTTACTCTCACCAATTCTCTAGGTGCGTGTGAAGAATTGAGGGGACCTACAATTTAACGCCGATTCCGAACGGCAAAGTTGAGAAGCACTTTTTCATGACAGATTGATACCCTCGGAAGTTTTGTCATTTCTTCGCAAGAGGCAGTGCCCGTGAAAGATGAAATAAAAACTATGGGCACGGATATGAGTCGAACCCACGACGACGTTCCGCTTAGCAGCCAACGCACCTAACCATTAAGCTACGGACACTACAAAAATGGTTCAACTAGTAAGAAGTAATTGTCTAGATTTATATGGTATAACAATGGCCTTTTTCTTTTGGCCTAAGTGTGCGGATTCTGTATCCGCAGCCACTTAAACCTTACCCTAACCTAACACCTTATATTTCAATTTCGATTTTTAATATCAATCCATTTTCCAGCGACGGAATTTTGAAGAAAAAAAGATTAAGAATATTATTTCGCCAATATATATCAACCCCTACCAAGTACCCTACTAAAAGTACTTTTATTTTTCGAGAAAATCTGTTATCAAAAAAATGGTTCTATGGACCGTTTTGAGCAAAACAAAACTATTTTTTTACATAAAATACATCAGTGTTTTAAGAAAAAAAAAAAAATCGAGGAAGTTTAATAAAAAAAAAGTAGGAGCCGTTTTTTGGGGAAATTGAAACTTTTGGTTTCTGGCCAAACAAAATTGTTTATTGGCTTCCTAAGCAATACAAAATCAAAGAAGCCAGCAACGCTAATTCGCTGATACGTCTGATTTTCAAGTTTGAAGTCAATCGGAACAGTGGTTAAGGCTATAGGTTCGTTTACGAAATACCCATTGGTTTTCAAAGGAAAGAATGCATTTAAATAAAGGTTCATTGATTTTCAAATAGAAAACTGGAAAGATTCAATGAATGAAAAATAGGTCTTAATGAAAAACTCGAAAACTTCATTGATTTTCAAAGACAAAAATAAATAATTTTGTTTTATGACCTTGGAAAACTCTACGAGAGCACGAAGATATACAAGACCTTAAATCAAGTTTTTGCATAGAATTGAAGCCATATTGGTATGTTTGTATTTCCTTTGGCGATTATTAATCCACTCAATCATCCTTATAAACAAACAATAAACACATTTTTGGGACAATCTTACGGAAAGTCAGCAAATAAGGGGAGCAATCCAAAGCTGTATGTTATTCTGAATTTTGTAAAAGAGTCACAATCAAAAAACATCTGTGTTAATAATAATTATTCGAACGTTGCTCTGATGGGTAAAGAAACGAGGTTCGCAGGGTCAGCTAGCAGAATATATGGCAAGTATTGAATTCGTAAAAAAAATGTGCACGACTGGGTCGTACGAACTTGCTCCTGCATGCTAAAACTAAATATTTATGATTACTTAAATTGCAAAAGGTAGTGTTAAAATAAGAGATATACTTTAAGCAATGCTGACTACACTCTTACTTACCTAAAGCTTACGCTTAACTCAAAAAAAAAAAATATATATATATTATTATTATTATTATTATAACTTTATTGAAAGTATAATGAAATTGTACTAACAATAATTTAATAAAGCGTTAGCTACCAGGGCTTTTCGCTATTTGAAAAATACATTATCATTAAATCAAATATTCTAAGTTAAGTTTAACTAAAATTAAGTGAACAAGTCTTATTGTATCTCTAGAAATAGTTGAAATAAGTTCTGTTAAGGGTTTTCCGGAAGTATTTCTTAATACCTATTCTGTCGATGTAGTCGCATTGTAGCATATGAGAGATGGTGAAGGGTGTGGCGGGCGTACAAAAGTTGCATGATGGAGGTGGTTGTTTTGAAATAACATGCTCGTGAGTAATCTTGGTATGTCCCATTCTTAGCCGAATAAAATGTTTGGTCCAAAGTGGAGGTAAGTCGCTAGGGTAAAGTGCTCTGTCTGTGTTTGGGTTGACCTTCGAATATTGATGACGATACTCAAGCCAAGAGTTTTTAAAGTTGGCTTAAACTTGAGCACACCATGTTTTTCATTCAGACAATAATTATACGTGGAATACCTCCAGTTCGTTAGTGTTGATTAAATTTTATTAATGACACATTCCATCAACATTCAAAACGTTATAAGTAACAAATAACAATATAATTAACAAATACGTACCCACTAAAAATAAATAAGATATACATACATATACTCTAGAAATTTCATACATCAAAACAACGTTTGCCGGGTTTTTTGTCGAAGAAAAATTATATTTGTCAAATAAATTTTCTTCAGTGACATTGTTTTTTTTATTTTTTTATTGAAAAAAAAAATATTTGACAAAATTTTCTAACTAAATTGGGTGTTCGTATATTGATCAGTTTTTTTTTTTGTAGTGCGAAATACAAAATTTTTAACATTTTTTAACAATTGAACCATTTGTGATTTGAAAAGTATACATTTTATTTTTGCTAAACCTTCTACCCTAAAACCTCTTGCATTTAGAGCAAAAATTAGGAAAATCGGTCAACCAGTGTGCCCGGTTAGCGAACGAACACACAAATTAGGCTGTTCTTTTATATATATAGATAGTGAAGATACAAAATTGATGAAAAATGGTTGAAATTAAGTAAGGTAACAAAAACCCTACTCTTGAAGTTGTTAAAAATATCATAAATATCTATAAACCACACGTATACGCCCGAGTGTACATATGAAGGTGGCATAATTTTATATATAACAAAAATTTAATTTCGCCGGGACGGGAATCCCCGACTATCGAGAATAACATTATCTATCTCTTTTTTACGTTTAAATTAGAGAGAGTTGATGTTATTTTTGACGAGGTGGAACATACTCAGCACAGTCTCATTCCTTAAAATGGTGCACGTACTTAAAACAGTTATTCCAATTATTTTAAAACAAAGAGACGGTGCAAGCTACTTTGCGATACTAATGTTCGTCATCAAAGATGAGACATTAAGATGAAGGATTTTTAACTTTGTTCTAAAACAAATACGTATATGAACACACCGAAACAGTTTTTGTCTCATTTATGTACAACTTTTGTGCTCCACCTGGGCAGCAGTCTGCCTCTTCTGAGACGTCCTTCCGTGTTAGATTCGGAGACTCTATGGGCTGGAGCTTTATTTTCCGTTCGCTCTGCATGACACAAACATCTAAGTCGTCGAAGCTCATGTTTTCTGGCTAGGTCAGTGTTGCTGTACAGCTCGTACATGTCTAGATTGAATTTTCGTCTCTATTCTTCATTTATGTGGACGGGACCCAAAACAACTCGAAGTATTTTTCTCTCAAAGCAACCCAACACGTTTTCAGAGGATGTTGTCATGGTCCATGTCGCTGCAATATACATTAGGACCGGGATGATTAGGGTTTTGTAGAGTGTCACTTTATTTGCTCCTCGCTTGAGCAAATAGCCTTCTTATTCCAAAGAAGCAGCGGTTGGCAAGATTGATTATTCGTTCAATCTTAGCGCTGGTTTCGTTGACTGATTTTAAAGTGGATTCTAAGTAAACAAGCTCCCGAACTTCCTCGAAATTTAATCTGTCTATACTGACGTTGACTCCAAATCGTCACGTTAGTGACACAATGTAAAATTGAAAATGATGCATACCGACACCGAGCAATGTAGTGATCTCAGGGAATAAAATAAGAAAAGAAACGACACAGACTAAAAGAACAGCCTGGGAATAAAATATCGTGTGTGAAGTTGAGGAGGGGAGGGCAAGGGAGAAGAAATCTGATCAGCGATCCCAGAGGCATTCTAGTGCGTGCTCAGAGATCAGCTTATCGGAGAAATCACGGACCAACCATTTTAAAATGATAATATCTTGCTGCTGCCAATAGACTTAAAGAAGTTAAAAAAAGCTTTTAACCTGCCAGAGGGAAACAAAGTCCAGCTCACAAAAGTGGCACATGATCTCCCTTCAATTAATCCATGAAGACACAGTGCATGAACGCGAGCAGGAAGAAATGTCGAAATACACCTGAAAACACAGAATACTTTTCATAGAAATTAATATTCTTATTGTACAGACTATTTCCTTGCAATCGTATAATAAAAACTGAATTCAAAAGAAAACTAGCCGGGCTTGAAGAATCATGTAGGATATTGGTCTTCCGAAGAAAATTCCACATGCTCATAATGGCTAACTATGTACGATAAATCAACAAATAAATATGGGTTTAACGTTCAACCCTTTCGTTTTCAAAAGGTTATGGTTAAAGGATACCTTCATGGCAAAGGAAAACTACATTGTCATCATTATTCGGAACACACACAATAGCTTGGACTTTGGATTGGACTTCAATACTTGATAAGAGGAATATATTCTATAAAGAGATTCTTCCTGGTAAACACCAGGGATTAAATATCAAATATGTTTCTTATTATCAACAAAATCAAACTCTACTGAGTTCGTTACATATTTATATATTTGACAAAGGACAACTCTTCTCTGCATTAGTATTCTTTTTCAATGTAAGAACATCTTTGCATGTTTTCTTTTGTGAGAAATAATATTTATTTCAATAAAATTCAAACATAATTGAAAAAAAAGGATAGGTTTTTGGTTGAAAAAAATTTGATATGCCAGCATATGATTTCAATTGATTTATTGAGAGCTGAAGTTGTATTTGCTTTTGCTTGGACGAATATAAATATGTTTGTAATTTTTTGTTGTATAAATAAAAATGTAGCCACAGAATTCGAATTGAATCTTAAAATATAAGTGTACGTTGTGTGCGTAGTGGAATTAGAAAACCAATCCTTTCTCCTTCATGTATGACGTCTAGTAAACGTAGGAAGGTAGAAATAGCTGTCCTACTTGCATGTACGTATAGGGCACAATTACCGCTGAGTGCGTCGTGTTGAAGTATGAGATGATGTCTTGAATTTGGAGAGTTCCTCAATATTATTGAAGATCTCTCTAGCTAAGTAGAATGCTCTTTTCCTAGCGAAGGCCTGACAATAGCAGAGAAACTGTGGGGCTGTTTCTTTTTCATCCTGACTCTCAGAGCTACGGCAGAAAGTGTTATATTATAGTATACCCAATTTAGCAACATGCTCCCATATAGGCCAGTGTCCTATGCACTTTCCAACAATTTTTTCTTGAATGAAAAACAATAAATCATAGCAGAAGTGCATGTCCGCTAACTCTTCTCGAGAGTATGAGTTTGACATTGTTATGCTTTGATGAGTCAATATTTCAATTGGAAATAGTTGTTTACTAAATATGCGATGCCTTTTATTCACCTTTAGGTCTTTTCGTTCAAGAAAAATTGTGGTTTAGTCATCTTAAGCTCCTAGACAGGTGGCCGAAGCCCCCTAGGCATAATAAGAACAATTTCAGGTCAGTTTTCAGTTGTTATCAATGAACAATAAAATGATTAATCCAGGGAAAATCCAATACTTTTCTACTTTATTGAGGCCTCATAAAATTCCAATTACAGAACAAATAGTAAAAGAAAGGTTAATGTTTCATAATAAATTAATAAAACTAAAAGTCGAGATAGGTAAAAATAAAAACAAAGACATTTTTGCATCCGGTTTTCTGTTTTCGACTAAAAATTAACAATGGCATTGAATTTTTTAAACAAAATTAGTATGTACTTAATTACATAAAATTTTGATAAGACTTGGTTCATAAATGATTTTTTTTGTTTTTTTTTTTTTTTTGAAAATTTTGAGTTTGATAATTAATATTTTTAAAAATATTCGTTAAAACAATTTAATTTAAAAACAAAATGAAAGAAGATATTTCTGGCTTTTCAAGACGGTGCAACACGGTGTTGTAAACGAAGCCGTTGATTTTTAATATTTTTTTTTTATAAAATAAGTTAGTTTTTCAGAAAATTGCCCCTCCCGGCTAAACGGGGGGGAATAGACCCCCCTCCCATACGATTTTTTTCTTATCTCAGCTCAACCTACACGCTCTAGCTTTTTGGCACGACGCTCGTGAATCACCCTGTATATGTATGTATACATAGGTGCGTGTGAAGAATTGAGGGGACCTACAATTATTTAACGACGATTCCGATCAGCTAAGTTTTATGACAGATTGATACTCTTGGAAGTAAGTTCTTAGCAGTTTTTGTTTTTGAGTACTCCAAGGCTTATAAACCGATTAATAATCTTTATCAGTAAGAGAAATAATCTTACATGACTCCAAGACATAGGGACGTTGTTAAGTAAGAGGCAACCTTTGAAGATACCCTCAAGTCGTGGTACTGCTATAGCTCTTGCTGGTTTTCGAGCATTACATGCAGTATATTCCATTAGGGCCTGCAGATTTGTATGGCGAGAAAGTTTTGATAGCTTTATTTTTTGCTGTATTTTCCTCAGATTCTTCGCTCCTATTGGTCATAGCTTAATGTTAGGTAGCCTTAAGCTTTCCTCTGTTAATGGACGATATAATACAAAAATAATTATACCAATCGAACCAGTTGTTCCTGAGATTACCGCATTCGAAAGAAAAAACTCTTCAGCTTTATATATTGTTTTTCATATTTTTTCATGAATTTTAATAACATGTTTATATTTCATGATGTTATTTTGTGAGTTCAGTTAGGGAATACAGGAGCAAGTTTGTGCGACCCAGTTGTGTACATTTTTTTTTTTTTTTTTTTGACAACACTGTTAAGGTCTGAAATGGTTCAAGCACTTCAATATCGTCAAAGCGAGGCCGTAAGCTTAAAGATGAAACTACTTACATGTTCCTGGAAAGTTGGAAGATGGAATGACAGAATTCGATTGTTCTAAGCCATCCGAGTCGGCCGTGACACTTTGGCGTTGTACCTAGAAATAAACCAATGGCAATGTCGACAAGTAAGGTACCTAATTGTCGGGTCTTTTCCCCGAACTTTGCCACTGCGGTTCGGTTGGGAAAAGTAGGTATGCCCACGTATGTGGTGGTTTTTTTTTTATATATTCCATCCTGCGTCGTCGCATCTAACGATTGACTCACAAGAACTACATACATACATTTCAAACGAAAAAAAACTTGTCGCAGGTGAATAAAACCTTCCTGAAACTTTTCCAAAAATTCGCAAAATAAAACGCACCAAAGTATTTTCGGATGATGAAGACACAAGCCCAAGCCAAAAATCGGAATCATTTCTCAAGAAGAAAAATTCAAGAAAATCAGTGTTCTCACCACGAATGACGCAAAAATTCAAAACATCACATAATTTGAATGAAGTGTTCTTGTTTGCAAGTATATATATGTATACACTAGAGACGTATGCCGTCAGATGGTAAATCTAAATAATGTGCATCACAGGAGCACTTCACTCAACACCAACATTAGCCTTGGAAGTGCTTTTAAACCTAACACGTCTTGACATCTTCTCCAAAATGGTTGCAGACTCAGGCGAAAGGCTCAGGGTCACCTCTCAATGGATCAGTAACAATACTGGTCATTCTACTATCTTAGACAACTTCAGATCTATTCCAGATCGCTTAGACTAGACCACCCGATAATAGCTTCCAAGTTTCAATCCTTTCAAGATCTTCTTGGGAAGAAGAGAGACCCCTGGAATACAATACGGTACATTTCTATACAGATCGTTCAAAGACCGATTACGGCGTTGGAAGTGGTATCTTCTCGAAACAACTGGATTTCAGTCTATCATATATAGACTTCCCATTGAATGTAGTGTCTTCCAGGCAGAAGTAATGACGATTAAAGAGGCACTATTCTGGCTCAAAGAAAACGATATATCTTGCAAGGATATATGTATCTTCTCGGACAGCCAAGTCGCTCTCAAATCTGTGGCGTCTGTCTCGACTGTCGGTCATCTTTGAATGAGATGACGGAACAGTTTCACATTCACCTCATTTGGGTGCCAGGTCACAGAGACATCCCGGTTTGTGCAAGCCGATGAGCTCGCCAAAAACGTAACACTTCTGCCTACTGTTAGACAAAGACTTAATATAGGAATACCACTTGCTACATGCAAATATCTTCTCAAACAACATGCTCTAGAATCAACAAATGTTAAAAGATGGCAAAAGGCTTGATTTCCCTTAGTAGACAAAATATAAGCTCTACAATTAGAGTCACTCTCTCATAGGTAGACATGCTTTGAGGCTAGGGGTCTACGCAAACGACTTCTGTAGAAGCTGCATAGAAGAGGATGAAGAGGAAACAGTCCAAAACCTTCTGTGTATATGTCCGGAACTCTCACGGTAATCTCTTCTTCGATAATACCAATAAGAATAAACTGGCAACGATCGACACAATAAATATCTCTCTAACTTCATTAAAAGATCAAAATGGTTTGCTTAAGTTTATTACTCTCCTATAAGTTACTTCTTTCGTGGTATCACAATGGACTCTTGAAGTCTAACTGAGTCAGTAACATCTAGACAGCCACTCCAACCTAACCTAACTATAAAATTAATGGTCGTTCAATTTTAGGGTCCAACCCATGGACACATTTCTTCTTCTTCTTCTTCCGAAATCACACGATGGATAGTTTTCAAATACTGCAAATATATTTTATTCAATATGAAAATAATTTTTGACAGAAGACATCAATATTAATTGATGAAAATTTGAATTTGAGAGAATACTCTCAAGATTTCCTCTCAACTTCTATACTTTTTTTCGGAAGTTGAAACTGTCAAAATATGTGAGTGAAGAAAATGAAAATCATCATTTGAGGATAAGAATCCTCAAGTTGAGTTCAACTTGATGTTAAAAAAATATGAAATCATGGACCTCAAATATAATAAATATTTTGATAATTTTGAAGAGGATCTTCTAACTTCCTCCATTTGGGTGGCTCAACACTGTTACGTGTACTCAAGAAAACTCCAAAATCTTCTTTAAAATACCAAAAATAAGATTTTGTGGTCTCTTCTTATGTCGTATGTCTCGCTATAGTGAAAAGAACGGTCCTTCGGTGTTTTGCCGCAAATCAAAAACTTCTAAAGATTGTGTTCTACACAAGCGCATGTAATTAGGTTAGGTTGGAGTGGCTGTCTGGATAAATGACTCACTTAGAGGTTTACCTCCTTCAATCTTCTAGGAGAAGTTTTAATAGTTTTATAAATAATATAAACTCCAGGTACTAAAGTATAAAAAAATTGTAGTTCAACTTGAGTTGAACTC
>CAKKXW010000003.1:39207116-39342507 GCA_920937365.1 Sphaerophoria rueppellii | reverse complement strand
TTTAATATTCTATAATCAACTCAACACTAAAAAAAACACTCTTCTAGTGATATTTAAATAATTATTGAATGTTCATAGAAAATATTGTTCTAAATTTTATAAAATAATTTTTCTCTCGTCAAAAACGTTTCAATAAATACACATTAAAATATTCACTTCGTTTTTTGTTTTTTCAAAAAAACTTCCAGAACAACAGGTTATGGGCCCAGACGGCAAAGAAGTGAAATTTTAATTTGTTGAAGACCTTACGTAATTTGTTTCAAGAATATTTGTTTTGAAAAATAACTTTTTAGTCGTCAATAATTTTCTTTTTGAATTATTTTCGTAAGCTTGCATTAGTTGCATCTCCGGCGAAATAGTTTGTTGACAAAATGTCGTCAGAAAATTGTTTTTTGAACTCCATAGAAAAATTAACTGGATGTGAAAATTATGGAAAATGGAAATTCGCAATGGAAACGTATCTGGAACATTCAGATTTGTTGAAGGCTATTGAAGGGACTGAAACAGATGCTGGAAAACTTTCAAAAGCGAAAACGTCTCTGGTCATGGCGATACATTCAGACAATTATGTTCACATTCAAGATTACAGAAGTCCTAAAGAAATTTGGGATCAGCTCTCAAGACTTTTTGAAGATAAGGGCAGATTTCGAAGAATGGGGTTGGTTAAAAAGTTATGCGATACAAGGTTGGAGAATTGTGATTCCATGAGTGAATATATTGCAACTATTGTCAGAGCGGCTCAGCAGTTAAATTCGATTGGGTTTAAAGTCGACGATGAATGGTTGGCAACATTTATTCTCCATGGATTACCAGAAAAATATGATCCAATGGTAATGGCACTTGACAATAGTGAAACAAAAATGACGAGTGACGCAATCAAGACCAAATTGTTGCAAGAAAATAAAAGTGAAGGTGCGAGCGGTGCATTTTTGAGCAAAAACTCTAAGAATAAAGGAGTCAAAAATCAAAAGAGGGGTCAGCAAAATGTCAATAATAGCATTCGCTGCTATAGCTGCAATAAAAAGGGTCATAAGTCTCCTGATTGCCCAGATAAAAAAAGAGATGTGAATAGTTCAAAGACATTTGACTCTAGTGGCAAACCTGGTGCAACATTCAGTGCTGTATTTTTGAGTGGTAATTTTAATAAAGGCGATTGGTTCATAGATTCCGGTGCTACACAACATCTAACTATGAACCGAAATTGGATTTTTGATCCACAAAATCCACAAATTCAAGAAATAACTGCAGCGAATAACAGCAAGATGAAAGTTGACACCTGCGGATCAGTGAGATTATTGGCATATGTGAACGGAAAACCAAATTGCGTTAATGTTACCAATGTTTTATGTATCCCGGACTTATCAGCGAATTTACTTTCAGTAAGTCAGATAACAAAACATGGAAATAACGTAAAGTTTTTCTCAGATCGATGTGAAATCCGAAATCAAAACGGAAATTTGGTCGCATCGGCAACAATGATTGATGGTTTGTATCGGCTCAATGGTATAAAAACCTGTGGCTACATCGCGGTTGCCGCCTGTGATAGTTCCGAGACTTGGCATCGAAGATTAGGCCATCTTAACTATCAGGATATGCTCAAAATGAAATCCGGTGCAGTTGATGGTGTCTCCTTTGTTGAGAGAAGTGGGGAAGATGTATGTGTTACATGCCTCAAGGGAAAACATTCACGTTTACCGTTTAATAAAATTGGTTCAAGAGCAAATGAAATTTTAGAAATTGTTCATGCGGATTTGGCCGGTCCCATGGAGGTTGAATCATTTGGTGGAGCTCGTTACATGTTTGTTTTAGTTGACGATTTCAGTCGAATGACCTATGGTTTCTTCATTAAAACTAAAGATGAAACTTTTGAAAAGTTCTGTGAATTTAAGTCATACGTTGAAAAACAAACTGGAAAGCAGATAAAGATATTCAGGTCTGACAACGGAACCGAATTCTGTAACCAAAAGTTCGAAAAGCTGTTCAAGTCATGTGGTATCGCACGTCAAACGTCAACGCCATATACCCCGCAACAAAACGGTCTTGCCGAAAGAACTATTCGGACTTTGGTAGAACGAGCTAAATGCATGTTGCAAGATGCTGATTTGTCCAAAAAATTTTGGGCTGAGGCAATGGGTACAGCGGTTTATTTGAAGAATCGTTCAGTTTCAAGGGTCTTAAATGGGAATACACCTTTTGAAGTTTGGACTGGAACGAAACCAAACCTGCAACATCTTCGAATTTTTGGATCTCGTGCAATGGTGCACATACCTCAAGAAAAACGCAAGAAACTCGACGCTAAATCAACCGAATTAATTTTTGTTGGATACAATGATGGTGTTAAGGGATATCGATTTTATGATGCGAGATCAAATCGAGTTGTGAACAGTCGCGATGTTATTTTCTTGGAATCAGGTAATTCAAATGATCATAAAAGTGTTTTTTACGAGATAGATGATTCGAACGGAATTCAAGAAAATAAATCCGATGAGACATTGGTACCAAAACAAGATATTTCATGTGTTGAGCCTTTGAACGCAGTTGATAACTCTGATGATGGACAAGCAAATTCTAAATCAATTGAAGGTTCTGATGATGATCAGTTGAAAAATATCAAAAATGAACAAATCAATTCAGCAAGAATTCAAGAAACCTCGTCGGACGATGAAGGCCATGTTCAATTAAGAAGATCAACGCGTATTCGTAAACCAAGAGTTTTTAATGATTGCAGTTCCTATTTAGTTTGTGGCAATATTGAAGAACCGACAACCGTTAGTGAAGCCATGAAAAGTTCACATCATGAAGAATGGAAGCAAGCGATGCATGAGGAGTACCATTCGTTGATGAGTAATCACACATGGAAATTAGTCGAACTTCCAAATGATAGAAAAGCCATAAATAGCAAATGGGTGTTCAAAGTCAAAACCAATTCAGAAGGCGCAGTGGTTCGTTACAAGGCAAGATTGGTAGCGAAAGGATGCAGCCAAGTCGCAGGCATTGATTATGAAGAGACTTTTTCGCCGGTCGTTAGATATTCATCTATTCGTCTACTTATGGCTCTGGCTGCGAAATTCAATTTGGAGATCGATCAAATGGATGCGATAACGGCATTTCTCCAAGGTGATATCGAAGAGAATATATACATGAAACAGCCTGAAGGTTTTGATGACGGAAGTGGAAAGGTTTGTTTCCTTCAAAGAGCAATCTATGGATTGAAACAAGCGAGCCGTCAATGGAACGTCAAGCTAAATGATGTTATGGTAAATTCTGGATATACACGCTGCAAAACTGATGCTTGCATTTATTACCGTTGTGAAAAAGACAGTAGGGTGTATGTAGCTGTTTATGTGGACGATTTGTTGATTTTTTCCAATAACAATAGCTGGAAAAATCAACTAAAAGCAAATCTGACAGCAAATTTCAGTATGAAAGACTTAGGTCAGGCCAGTAGTTGTATTGGAATGCAAATCACACGCAATCGTAAGGATGGGACGATCTCTTTGGATCAACGAAAATATACTGAGTCCATCTTGAAGAAATTTCGAATGACTGATTGTAAACCAATGGATTCACCAGTTGATCCGAACACTAAGTTAACCAAAGATATGTCACCAAAGACCAATGATGAACTTGAAGCGATGGAAAATGTTCCATATCAAGAGGCAGTTGGCTCAATTTTGTATTTGTCGCAATGTACACGGCCAGATATTACCTTTTCAATTGCTAATGTCAGTAAATTTAATCGAGAACCGGGTCAAGGTCACTGGAGTGGAGTGAAAAGAATATTTCGCTACCTGAAAAAAAACAATCGATTACAAACTAACATTTGGACCCAATGGTGATTGTTCTGAACTCCATGGGTATTGTGATGCAGATTGGGCATCTGACATTGATGATCGCAAGTCAAGCACTGGATATGTCTTTAAGTTTCAAAATTGTGCGATATCATGGACAAGTAAAAAGCAACCAACTATTGCACTTTCTAGCACTGAGGCAGAATACATGGCGTTATCGGCTGCCACTCAAGAGGCAATATCGATTCGACAGTTGCTTAATGAACTGATAGATGAACAAAAACCACTACGAATCTATTGCGATAATCAAAGTGCAATAAACTTAGCAAAAAATCAAATGTTCAGCCCACGCACTAAGCATATCGACATACGTCATCATTTTATTCGGGAAAAATTGAATGAGGGCGAAGTTGAACTTGATTATATTGCAACTGAGAAGATGGTTGCGGATTATTTAACAAAGGCTGTGAGCAAAGATAAACATGTTTTTTGCACTGCAAGTAGTATGGGCTTCACCCAGCAGTAAACTGACTTTTAAGATATTCTTTTTTACTGTTATCATAGTTTAATTAGTATTGGCGTTTTTTGTTGTTGTATTGATTATGTGGGGATGTTGTAATTTAATATTCTATAATCAACTCAACACTAAAAAATCACTCTTCTAGTGATATTTAAATAATTATTGAATGAAAATATTGCTCTAAATTTTTTAAAAATAATTTTTCACTCGTCAAAAACGTTTCAATAAATAAACATTAAAATATTCACCTCGTTTTTGTTTTTTCAAAAAAACTTCCAGAACAACAGGTACCCTGTGACCATCTAGCATTTGCTGATTCTAGAGCATATTGTTTGAGAAGATGTTTGCATGTAGCAAGTGGTGTTCCTATGTTATGGTTTTGTCTAACATTAGGCAGAAGTGTTCCGTTTTTGGCGAGCTCATCGGCTTTGCAATTTCCCGGAATGTCCCTGTGGCCCGGCACCCAAATGAGGTGAATATGAAACTGTTCCGTCATCTCAATCAGAGATGATTGGCAATCGTGGACTATTTGAGAGTTTGTGGAGACAGACACGAGAGATTTAAGAGCGGCTTGGCTGTCCGAGAAGATTCGTATATCCTTGCAAGATATAACGTTTTCTTTGAGCCAGGATAGTGCCTCTTTAGTCGCCATTACTTCTGCCTGTAAAACACTACATTGATTGGGAAGTTTGTATGATAGACTGAGATTCAGTCGTTCTCGTTGTAGTCGATATGGGATAGATCTGAAACAGTCTAGAATAGTATTATGACCAGTATTGTTACTGTTCCATTAAGAGGTGGCTCTAAGCCTCACACATGAGTTGGCTGCCACCATTTTGGAGAAGATGTCAAGAGGTGTTAGGTTTAAAAGCACTTCCAGTGCTGCGGTTGGTGTTGAGCGAAGTGCTTCTGTGATGCCATACCTGCTGACCGCTGGACTTTGATGAGCTTATTTAGATTTACCATCTTGTCCAGTGCGGTCCACCATACGACAACTCCATAAATGAGTATCGGTCTGATTACCGAAGTGTATAGGCAGTGGGTTATTTTTGGGGAGAAGCCCCATTTTGAACCTATGGCCTTTTTACAAGTAAAAAGCGCTACGGTAGCCTTTTTTACTCTTTCATCAATATTTGCCTTTCAATTTAGTTTTTTGTCTAAAATGAGGCTTACATTTTTAGCTTGGTCGGAAAAGTTTAATGGTATTCCTTTAATCTTGTGTGGGCTAATCTAAGGAATTTTGTACCTTCTCGAAAAGAGTACTAGTTTTGTTTTATGTGGATTGACGTCCAAGCCACATTGCTTAGCCAAATTTTTTAGCCTATTTAAGGCATTTTGTAGCAGTTCCGAGAGAGCTCGGGGATGTTTCCCAGATATAGATATTGCAACATCGTCAGCATAGGCAATCACCCTGAAACCCACTGCTTCCACTTACTACCATGTTCCATAAAAGAGGCGAAAGGACCCCACATTGGGGGGTACCTCGATTCACCGATTCTCATGCTAGAAGATTTTGTCCTGCTTTTGAGCATGAGACTTAAAAGATCTATGAGTGATTTCTTTAATTTCAGCTTGTCCATTTCTGTTGTGATCGCCTGGTAACTGACGTTGGTTGTTGAAAGCTCCTTCAATATCTAGGAAAGCTACTAGGTTATATTCTTTGTATTTGAGGGAATATTCAATACTACGTACCAGCGAATGAAGTGCTGTTTCTACTGATTTTCCCTTAGAGTACGCATGTTGAGCTGTGGAATGAGACATGGTCTTAAGTTATGTCTGATGTAAATTTCAATCAATCTTTCCAAGGTTTTAAGAAGGAAGGATGATAGGCTGATTCGTCGTAGATACGGTTAACGTGGGAGGGTTTCCATGCTTGAGGTATGAAGACTACTTTTGCCATTCTTCAGGCTTTGGGAATATATCTCATAACCTTAAACAGCCTGTCAGAGCATGTTATTTGTCCGGCGACTTTATTTTTGGAGTCCGAGCAAACAAGGTAGCTTGATTTCATTGTTGTGGTCGATTCATTTGCCGTTAAAACAAATATCAACGAATCATTAAGAATCCGTAATATTATATAACTACTCTATCAGAAATTTGTAATCTTCAACATAATTGTCGATAATATTAGTTTCAACAAAATCTTACATAGAATAAATTCCAAAGAAATATTTTAAAATACCTATACAATCAAAAATTATCCACAGCAATTTTCAAGTAAATGGGCCACCCAAGGCAAATGAGAGTACAAATAAATGAGCCTATTTGAAGTTAAATTAAAAAAAAAACACTAGGTATTCCTATTTGCATGATTACATCAAGTTCTCGAGACACAGCCTTGGGTGATATTTCGTAATTAACCATGCTTCTTAGTTTCTGGAGTTGCCTGAACTACACCAAAACTCAAAAGTATCGTCATTCCATTCTGTGAAACTTATCTTTATAATTCAAATAGTTGGCATACCTAAGCTTCTAGAACATGAGTTAAGGATGTTCCCACGAAGTTGGTTATACATTTTTTATCTTTATTAATCCCAATTTGATATTAAATAATATCGCTCTTACACTGTTCTGCCTTTAAACAACGATGTTCGTCGTTCTTACGAGTGCCTCCCATAAGCCATAACATTTCCATTCATATTTAAAACTTTTCTCAGAAAAAGAATTATAAAAGGACCATTGTTTGAATGAAGCTTTGTAACAATTTAAAAACATTTTATATTTTCGGATGCATTACATTAATTTGGCACAAGAGCAATCATTTTGTGAATTCTTTAAGAGCTGAACGTATACAATATACACATTTAAGCATTTAGCAACACAATTGGCCGAAAATAATGTCCTTGCCTTTTCTCATCCTCCTCCGCGTCAGCAAAAACAGAAACAAAAATTTGAGTGCGACCCATTTGGTCCACACGACTAAACTTCCCAGAGTAGGAAAATAAGTAAAAACATTAGTTTTTCAGCCAATGCATACCGTTGAATTTGTACAATGTACACGCACGTTGGTTTTCAAAGTCAAACATAAAACTGATGAGTTGAGGATTTACATTAAGTTTATTGAATAACAGTTGCGTTAAGTGTTAAGAGTTGGTCGTACCAACCTCGTGGACTCATTCAAAACTACTTTGCTCAGTAAAATACAGCCGTAACATAGGAATATTGTAGTTTCCTATTAGTGAAAGCATTTTTCTAATCGGATAAGTATTTTCCTTAAAAGAATCTCTTGAGCTACTTAAGTCAATATAATGGCAGACTTTATTGAAGTTAATAATAGCTCTAGAGACCGGCTCATTATAACCATAGTTTTTCCTGTGAAACTGTTCATAAAGCAAATCTACTGACCTTAAAGATCTTAGCGGCGAGTAGATAGGTATAATCGAAACAAAGTGAGGGCATCTTACGTGGTAGCATAACACATCCCTCACAAGTATTACATCATGAATTTTTCGTCTTGATTCTAGAGACTTAATACAAAGCGAAAACAAAGTTTGAAGTAAGAATTTTGCCAAGGTCTTTGATTTTAACCACTCAAGAAAGTGTATTAGACTCTATTATTTTGGAATATGACAAAAACTTGTTGAGTCACACCCATCAATCTCAATCATTATTCAACCTCATGAAATTTATTATTCCAGACCGTCCAAGACCCTCAGCCAAGTGAAATGGGCTTTAAGCCGGCAAAAAATTAATAAGAAAATAATCCTCCAGGACCATTCATCAAAGTGATAGATATCGCCCGGATACAAACACCTGTTTCCATTTCTAAATTCTTATAAATATCCTGGTTTACATTTTTATTAGAATACAGGTGAAAAATAAATAATTCATCAAATAGGTACCTCGTTCATCTTTTAAGGCTTAAAATGCTTGCTTGCCCTAAAAAACATGATTTTTTGATTTTTGGCAAGAATACATTTAAAAAGGTTCAATGGTGGTTGAATAAATTTCAGCAATGTGGATTAAGTATACCCAAAAGTCAGGAGTGATATCTCATCCTTGGAATGAGACGTATTATAGGGTTAAAAAGGCAAACGTGAGTACGAAGTTTGTGACAAAAGTGTTTAAATTTGATTATATCTACCTTACCTATATTGATGAGGTAATTTTTTCTTGTATTTTTTTCTCACTTCAAAAGAGACATTTTCGACGTAAAATGAGTGTTTTTTCTCTTTGAATGGATAAGAAGTACCCGATCCGATTCGGAAGAATTTAATTTATTTAAGATTAAAATATAATGAGTTGGTAGTTATCGAAATAAATTATTTCATCCCACACAAGTTAAACGTAAAATCAGGAAAGTTTTGATGAAATTTGTCAAAATGTCATGTTTTGATGAAATTTGTCAAAATGTCATGACAAATTCGAGTAGAGGATAATTGTTAAGAAAAAATGTATTAAATATACCGTTACTTAGAGCGCCCGGTGAGTGCCAGTAAGTTAAATATAAGATTTAAGATAATAAGCTAGTTTGAATTCCTTTGTCTAGTAATAAGTAGTTTTAAGTTATAATGAATAAAAAATGAATTTTGAAAAAAAAATACCGTTCTGAGTGCTAAACCAATTCCGGATCATTATTTAATTTTGTTCTGTTATGATGTACTAGACGACCACGCAAACATCACTCCACCACACTTTAACGCCTACAGATAAACTCCAGATTATTATCCGATTTCAAAGATAATCAAATTTAATTTTCCACTCTTTTCCGCAATTGCTCTAGTTATCCACCACACAAAATTCGGTGACGTGAAATAACGGTCAACGAAATAAGGCCAAAATTCGAAAATTTGGTCTTATTTCGTTTTCGAAAACGAAAAAGAGCCTAATTTTAAATTTGGTTTTATTTCATTTGCCCTCCACGGGATAAGCCTTGACGTGAGGAAGCGGCTTACGGTAACTACTAGATATTATGAAGCTTAGATCTATGCGATCGCGAAACTTGATTTCGCAGAAGGGCCTCCCATGGTCGACAGGTCGAAGCGGAGTAGGCTGTTACTACCAATTACCCCACAACGAAGGAGTGTTCCCACCAAGGCACTCCCACCGAGGGAAGGCAGCGAATGAAATTCTTCTTTGGAATCAACGGTGGCGTCTCCAGTTCCAGTTAGGCCGAACTACTTGGTGAGCAATTTTACGGGCTACTTCGACTTTTTTGAAGCCCAGGCCGTAAAAGGAGCGGTTTTTCCGGCTCTTGCACTTACATCAAGTGCCTGGTACTCCAGGTTGAAGGTTGTGTGCTTTGGGGTGACTTCCCGACAACGTAAAAAAAATCTTAGTTGCGATACACTGATGACGACCCAAGCAAATGTACAAAGGACAACGATTTTTGGATATGCACGTGGAATGTTAGGTCCCTTAATAGACCGCGTGCTGCCGAAGCGTTAGCGGCAACCAGCGTTGTGCAAAAGTGCCCAATCGGGCAATTTGGCCCTAAAATTTGCTGTTTGGCCCCATGCCCCTGGCCAACAGCAAATGGCCCCAATTTTGTGAAATTCAAATATTGGGTAAGGTAAAAAATATAAATAGTTAATTTTTTTCACGATTGTTTACTGAACCCTTTGCTGAATGGGAAAATGCCATAAAAAATTGCAAGCGGAGAGAATCCGTTACAACAGAATTCGTTTTATTCAATTCTAACCGACCTCCATTTTCGATTGGCGAGTTCATTGCAGCAGAAAGCTTTTGGTTGTTGTATTTTTTTTTTTTTTTTTCAAAGAAAGTCTCAATATTAAACCGAAGAAAGAAATGACTTTTCAAATTTGGTTTTCAATGATGATTATTTTAAGAAAGCACTCAAAAATTTGTAATTTTTTTTTATATTTTTGGACATACAATTTTATCTACATTTGCCTACAGTCAGAGACTAGTGTCATCTTCATCCTTTCAAGTTTATCTTTCGATAGGTACCAAATTTAGGAGCCACTCTGTCTTTTATTGCAGATGGAAAACTGCAATTAGTCACGAAATAAACTAAGAATGGTTATAATTTCAAAAAAAAGTTTTGTTTGCGTTAGAAAATCTATTTTAGTAAATTATTTTTGCATTTTTGAGCGAAAATATGGAAGTACATCAATAGTAAAACAATATTTTTAAAAAATTTCACTAAAAATTTGACCGGATGAACGGCCATTTTGTTTTTAATGAATTTAAGAAGTTGCTCATTAGCTGGCTCAATTTTGATGATAGAGAAAAATCACCTTCGACAAAGTTGTAGAAAATTTAATTTCGTATGTAATTTGTAAAAAAACACTTTTTTCTTTAAACTTATGGTTTAAGAGCTATTGTACATCTTTTGCTAACAATCACATATTTTTTCTTAAATTCAGCGAAAAGCTCTTATCTATGCTAATGCATTTGAATATAATACAAAATCAGTAAAAAAGAGTAGATTTTCCAAACAAAAAATTGTTGAATCTAATGTTTCATTTTCTTCGAATGTACTACAAAAAATTATTCATGATAATTTGACCTTGGCTCAAAGATAAAATGGTCCGTTTATCTTTTGCAAACACATTTATTGAAATCTTTTGATGTCAATAATTTGTGGAAAAGTGATTTTAAGATTTTCTTGATTAAAAATAATTACTGATCCATAATGGAAAAATTTATATTTCCTGTTGGAACATTGCCTGAAGAGGCTCAAGAATGTCGGAATAAGGACTATAAAAAATACCGACCTAGACATTCTCGGAAATGTAGCCGCATTGCAACGTATCAGGATGTAATGAACCGATTGATGGTGACATCTGACCCCTTAATCTCAAACCTCACCCATTCTTTTACCATGAAAAAGCATGATCAGTTAAGTGGATCTTCTACAAGACTAACATTTCAATAAAATGCAATAAAAGTGGATTTTTGTATTTTTCCACTATACTTTCTTGTGTTTCATTTTATGGTCTGTATTTCCGATGACTAATATTACTATAATGAATTAATTTCCTCAATGGAGTCAACTATGGCGTCTAAAGTTCCAGTCAGGATTAACTACTCAGTGAACTCCTTATAAGGGCTATACGTACTTGGAGCTCAGGCTGTAGAGGAGCAGTTTATCTCCTTGACCTTGAAGTTGGAAAAAACCTGGATCTCCAGTTTGGGTGTTAGTGGATATCAATCACGTAAAGAAAGTTTAGCTTCGAAGCAACAAAAAACCTCATACACAGACGGATTTACTTATGAAGTGGAGACGAACCATACAAACTAAAGAAGGACAACGAGATTCGAGTCTGCAGGTGGAATGTTAGGTCCCTTAACAGTTCAACCAGTCATGCATCCCTTATCGCCATCGCTGAAACTTCTTTAAAAATATGAAGGGAAGAAATCCCTATCCCTCGCAGCCATAACTGTAGTTCCTTATTGTTTTTTAGTCAAAAATTCAGTGGCCAAGGTTATTCAAGAACTTACTTAATTTATTTTTCCTACTAGGTACCTATATTTTAGTTTATAATTAAAACTAGATTAAAATTAGATATTTTGATTTTTTCGAATTCATGTAAAAACTAGCTGAGCCTGCGAAGCGAACCTCGTCTCGGCCCCTTTCAGAGCATCTCCAGAATAATTTAACACAGATATTATTAAAATGCAATGTGATTCGCTTGAATCCTAATAGAGACTTACATGTCTGAATTTTTCCAAGTTTTACAACTAACAAGTAATTTTCTACTATTATTAAAGCATGAAATGCGAACTTCGTTTAAAAATTCAACAAATTCTCGTTCTTCTGTTGTGTTTTGACTATTTTATAAAATCAGAATTCCATACAGCTTTCGACTGTCCTCCTTATTTGCTGATTAACCCGTAAGATTGTCCAAAATATTTGTTTTTACTCAGGCTACATCTACAGTGTGGTTTTTTCCAATTTTTTTTTTTTCAGAGAAACCATCACTGAATACAACAGTATAAACCATGAAAATCTTACAAATATCTGTTGGGCCATTTCGGAGTTCATAAGAGACATACAAACATGCATCCATTTTTACTTACTTCGACTTCTCTATCAGTGTAATGTCATATATTCTATAAATATGTAGCAAGTAAAAAAAATTGGCCCCAAAAATGTGTGATTGGCCCAAAAATGGCCCCAAGAATTTTTTTTTTCTGAGAACAACGCTGGCGGCGACCCTCAACTGCTACAAAGCAGATATTACCGCTATCCAGGAAATGCGATGGGATGGACCGGGCAAAAGGAGGATGAGAAACTGCGACATCTACTATGGTAACTGTTACCGAGAGCAACAACAGCGACTATTTGGATGCGGATTCGTCGTTTGAAGCAGACTCAGGCAAAAAGCCTTGAGCTTCAAATGCGTGAGCGAACGCATCACAACAATCCGAATCAAGGCTTAACTTGGCAACATTAGCCTAATATGTGCGCATGCTCCCACAGAAGAGAAAAAGGACGACACCAAAGACGAGTTCTACGAGCTCCTTGACAAAACATACGAGCAATGTCCTAGTTATGACATTAAAATTGTCCTCGGCGATTTTAAGGCAAAGCTGGGATAAGAGGACATCTTTGGTGGAACTGTCGGAAAGCACAGCCTGCACGACACCACATCCGATAACGGATTCAGGCTGATCGATTTTGCTGCGGGGCGAAATGTTGTGGTAGCAAGCACCTGGTTCCCTCATCTCAACATCCATAAAGGTACATGGAGATCTCCTGATCAATCAACCGTCAACCAGATTGATCACATTGCGATCGACGGAAGGCACTTGTCCAGCATTTTAGATGTTCGAACTTTCCGAGGAGCTAACATCGACTCGGACCACTACCTCGTCGTAGCCAAGGTAGTGCTACGAATATCCCGACAACGGCCAAAACAAGGAAATGCTGCACGAAAATTCGACGTCGGACGGCTACAATCGCAAGAGATCGCCAGATCTCTCTGATCGAGTGTCAAGTAACCTCTTAAGGAGTCCTATGCCGCCAACATCAAGTATCGAAGACCAGTGGCAACATTGCCAGAGAGCAGTTAGAGATGCGGCCTCTAATGTTCTGGGTTTCACACAGCCACCAAAACGAAACCTCTGGTTTGACGAAGAATGCAAGCTGGCCCATGCAGCCAAGCAGGAGGCATAAAAATCGGCGCTGCTTAGAAGGACAAGAGCTGCTCGTGAGCTCTACGAGCACAAGAGTAGAGAGGAACGCCGGCTTCTCAGGAGGAAAAAGAGAGAGCATGAGAAGCGTCAGATCGAGGATGTTGAGAGAGCCAACAGCAGGAATAGAGTTCGGAGGTTTTACCGAAAGGTTAAAAAGCTGGCTCAAGGTCATCGAGCAAGAACTGATGCCTGCAGAGATAAACAAGGGAACATCATAGTAGAATCGCAGTCAATGCTGGGGATTTGGAAAGACCACTTCTGTAGATTGCATAACGGCGACGACGAAAAAAATACCGCCGTCAGACAGGAGCCTTTCATCGCACACGATGATAGCCAACAATTCCGTGAACCTGACCTAGAGGAAGTGAAAACCGCAATATCACGGCTGAAATCGAACAAAGCCGCTGGAGCAGATGGACTAGCTGCTGAGTTGTTCAAAGCAGCAGGCGACGAGCTAGATAGGAGCATGCACCAAATCATCTGTAAGATATGGTCAGAGGAATGCATGCCCGATGAATGGAACCTCAGCATTGTTTGCCCGATCCTGAAAAAGGGAGATCCTCTAAACTGCGCCAACTATAGAGGAATAAGTCTACTAAACATCGCCTACAAGATCCTCTCTGCCGTAATATGTGAACGTCTGAATTCTTTCGTCAACAATCTGATTGGTCCTTATCAATGTGGCTTCAGGCCAGGAAAGTCAACCATCGACCAAATTTTCACGTTGCGGCAGATCCTGGAAAAGACCACCATCTTTTTATCGATTTTAAGGCCGCGTATGACAGCATCTACAGAGACGAACTGTACAAAGCCTTGTCTAGTTTTGGCGTCCCTGCCAAGCTCGTTCGCTTGTGCAAAATGACGATGGAGAACTCACGCTGCTCCATCAAGGTTGGCAACGAGCTCACGGAATCTTTCGACGTCAAAAAAGGATTCAGACAAGGCGATGCACTGTCATGCGATTTCTTTAACATCGTTCTTGAGAAGATAGTGCAGAACTCCAACGTCAACACCAGAGGCACTATCTTCCAAAAATCTGTTCAACTTCTCACGTACGCCGATGATATTGATGTAATGGGAAGAACACAGCGTGATGTCAATGGCGCCTTTGTGAGAATTGAGACAGAAGCGGCAAAAATGGGTTCAGCGGTAAATGAGGGAAAAACAAAGTATATGCTGTCTTCGAGGAAGGACACCCAACACCGACGGCTCGGGCAGAACGTCACAATAGACACGTATAACTTCGAGGTAGTTGAGGAGTTTGTTTACCTAGGCTCCGCTATAAACACGGGCAATAACACCAGTGCCGAGATCAGACGAAGAATAACTCTTGCTAATCGCTGTTTCTATGAACTTATAACCCACGTAAGTGAGTCAAAAGTAGGTCAAAATTTCTCATGGAATTCTGACCCCAGCTTATATTGATTTTTTTTTTTTTTTTGCTTATTCCGAGCGGTGGTGGGTGGAGCGAAATAACTGCACGGGAACTAACTCCACTGATGGATTTAGTTTCCACCAAATGAGGATTTGGTCTACTTTTGTAAAGTGTGGTAAGTTCCCATGTACGGTGGGAATTGATTTCTTTAAACAATTAGTGGTTCTAATTCGCTTCGAATGTGAAATAGACTGCCATTTTAACTGAGAAAAAAAATTAAATGAGAATTCAAGTACTGATCGATGTTATTCGTAAAAATAAAATAAATTTCATGTTGTCATTCAGAAATTGAGTTTTTAAGACTCTAATTTCTTACTTGCGACATATAGAATAAGTATATAGCAAGTACATACCTATTGAATTCGTAAAAAAATAAATTTTGAGATGAAGATGCGATATGATATTACGATGATAGAGAAGTCGAAAAAAGTGGGTCCGGCGATTCCGTCTGTCTGTCTGTCGGAAAGTTTACAGGCATCTACAGCCTTAACTACTGGTCCGATTGACTTCAAATTTGAAAATTGAAGGTTTTAGCAAAAAGCCATATCCAAATTTTTGTATTTTTGTTTTAAGATCAAAATTTAGGGTAGCCACCATATGATTTTTTTGGCCAAAAACCAAAAATTTTTTTCTCCAAAACGGCTCCTACGATTTTTTTTAAACTTCCTCGAGTTTAATTTTTTTAAACATTCATGTTGTAAAAAAAAAATGTTGTATTGCTCCAAAACGCTACCTCCCATAGAACCGATTTTTTGTTATTAGATTTTCTCGAAACATGAAAGTCCGATCAGTGCATTTTTTTCTCCGAAAGTATATATATCTTGTTCAAATAATATTTTGTGTCCAAAAAAATTTCAAATTTTTTTTTTGGATTTAAAAAAAATATTTTTAAACTTTTTTTTTTCAAAATTCTGTATCTCAAAAACGGATCAATTTTAAAAATGCAAAATTAGGTATAATATGCACATTTACATGGTCTTGAAAACTTCATACCCTAATTAATTTTAGGACATTTTTAAAAAAATGTATATTTAAAAAATTAATTTAAAAAAACGGCTTCGACGATTTTCAAAAAAAAATTCAAGAAATCAAGAATAAGGTTTGAATTTGTTCACCATTTAAATTTTTGGAATTAAATGTATTTACGAGGTGCATTTTTAAATTTTAATTTGTTTAATAAATTCTAATTATTTTTATATATTGAGTTTTTTTTTGTGAGTTAAGTGTAAGCTGTAAGTAAGAGTGTAAACAGAATTGCTTAAAGTAACTCTTTTATTATAACACTACTTTTTTGCAATTAGTAATCATACATATTTAGTTTTAAGCATGCTGGAGCAGGTTCGTAACGACCCCAGTCGTGCACATTTGTCATAACCAAATTCAGTCATGTCCATGAGTGGCACTTGCAGTGGCACTTGCATCGATGAGACCGAACATATCGCAATTCTCATTACGTTCATCAGTGCCCACCACTTATGGAACGTGCACACATGCGATGTCGCCAAAAATGCCGCAAGATGTTTGCATTTCTTAAGAAGAAATTTTTCTCTTTGTCTTCTCGGGCTATTATCTATAAAATATATGCGTCCAAAGCTTGAGTACAATTCCCATCCCTGGGTTGGTGCTCTAGCTACTTACTTGAGCTCATTTAATGGAATACAAAAACGTGATAGAGACATCACTGACTCATTCATTCTTTAGACCACCGTGCGTCGGTCGTCATCGCGTCGTAAGGTTGAGTGTCTATCCCTGTTCTGTCGTTACTTTTACGGTAATTGCTCTAGTGAGCAACCGTAAATACCCGTGCTTCCAGGAATGCCCAGAGTATCGTTCTTTAGCCTACTAGGCGAATGTGGAACTCCCTTCCACACTCTGTCTTTCCCTTGCTGAAATTTAAGAACAATGTACACCCACACCTCCTTTCCAACACTTTCCCTCCTCCTAAAGCACTCACTGTGTCTCTGGCAGTGGATGCGAATTATAAAAAAAAATACTGTCATGCGTTGAAGATCAAATTTAAATTTTTAAACAAAAAAACTACTAAGTTATTGCAAAGCATCAAGTAGTTATAAAAACATTTGATTTACATATTCTTTAACCAAATTCAATGCCTGTGTCCACTGATTTAATCGCATTCTGAAAGCCTCTGTCTGTTAGAAAATCTATTTGATATTTTAACTTACACCTTACAAAAATTCTGCATTAAGGAAACTACTAAAAGCAATTCTCCGAAAAGCTTTTTTCTCATGCATATATCATTTACACATCTCACTTTTTCGTTTTGCCAAAGGATGGACAATCATTTGTTTACCTTTCCAAAAGGAAAATATTGAATTTCTCTTCTATCATTCTCCATAACTTTCAACACTTTTCAATATGCCCATGTTGCTCTTGAAGATCCGATTTCCTTTTGTTGGACTTTTCACAAAACATTATTTTCAAAAGTGGCCTAAAAAGATAAATGATGTGGTTTCGAATTGATCGATTTTGTGAGTTATTCAAGCCGAACAAACGATATGTACTAAGCTACCATATCACATATACACAATGCTTTTTTTCGTTTGCCTATTGAAAATACACAATCATTCGGGGAATTTTCGTTCCGATTCGCCTAACAAATCTATTCAATTCTTAAAGTCAAAACTGATAAGACAAAAAAACTGAGCTGGCACAAAATCACCGATATACCGAAGTTCTTCATGGTATCACAGTGTCGTAAGTAACAAGATGAGGAAGATACCGTGGAACATTTTATGTTCCAAACGTTCTTCCATTCTTTCCATGTTTGTTCATCTTTCTGTTATCATATAGTGGGAGCGGAATGATGAGTTTCTTATTGAAAGTCACCTAAGTAGTTCGGGTGAGGGCGTTATTACTCAAAAGTTATTCTCCTTATGATCCTGGAGCCGATGTGATGGGGAGGCAATATATAGACAAAGTCCTTAATTACTTTGAAGTTGTATGTGTTTATCGTGAAGTTTTATCCAAGACGTCGTCGATCATAATTTGACATCACGCTGTGCTCTCCTAATATTTTAAATTTCATGCGAAGATGTAGTTGTAAGGAAGATGGTACCTGTGGTGTCAAAGGTGAAGACGTGCACAATCTTCTCAAGCACGTCCTGTCTGAATTCTTTTTTGACATTAAAGGTGTCTGTGATGTCATCCCGGTCAGACGAATGAGCTTGGCAGGGATACTAAAAATGGAGATGGCTTTATATAGTATCTGCTGTCATGAGTGGTCTTTAAGTCAATGAAAAGATGGTAAATGGCGATAAAGATACACACTGATATGGTCTGTCATTTTGTTAATAATTTGAACAAGTATTACAATAAATAAATCTCAGTTTATTCATTCGATCGTTGGAATTTTTCGAGATTCCCCTTTTTTTCTCACGGTCAGTCTTAACTTAGTTTCTCACGTGTTGGTAAACAATCTTCAATGTTATTTTTTACTTTTTTTTTGTTTTTTACTGATTTCTTTTCATTATAAATTAATAACGAATTAAAACTTTTTGTTTCGGGCACGCAATAGCTTTGTGAAACTGTTATATCTACGAGTTCTGCTGCAAACAGCAATCAACCCCACGAAAATCAAAATCATCAGCTTGAGAAGAATTCTCTACAATTATTCGCTTACAAGATTCAATAGACTTAGTACTTCAAAGCGACTTCGTTTTCGCTTCTAAGTTAAGGTCTTAAAGCAGCTTGAATTGAACAAAGATTTTCACCTAGAAATAATCTCTTCTGCCGAAGCGCATTTTCCTAAAAGACCCCATCAAATTTCATAAGCCCTTTTCAAAGAGTTTGCATGTCTTAGAAACATTTAAGTCTCAGGAACAGACCAATTTGTTGATGACAACCAACTTAAATGGTATGAGGACAACAAACTTCGGATATGCACGTGAAACAACTAACGAGAATTATCCAATGCACAAATAACATAAGCTTCATCTGATATCAAGAATAATGGGGTAAGCGATGAAGACTATAAAACTATACCAAGACCTCAGCCAGACTTATCATCAATAAATTCTGGCTTAGACTGGCGGAATCGACAACAGATTTTTGTCTTCCCCACCATTTCATAATTATTCACACAAAATCTCGGTTTTATTATTTTTTTTGGCGAAAGCAATAATTGCAATACACATACAATTTATAAATCCCATGAAAGCAACAACCTTTAACGATTATGTCTTGTACGTGCTGAATTTAAAATGTTGCATTTACACCCAACATAATAATTTCGATTTAAAGTTTGCTTTTAAGAGTTTTCAGCTGTGAAATATAGTTTCATTTAGATCCTAAAGAAGTCCTTGCATATCAATACTTTAACAGCAATAAATATCCGTTCTCTTCTAACCTTACGATGTTTGTTATCGGTAATAAATCCTTGTCTGGCAAGTGGTCTATCTCCTTTCCCACATAAAACTCGCTCTAGCGTCAAAATGTGTTTTTTCGAACTTCAAGGCTACTTTATTTATTGCACATCGTACAGTGTTCGGTATAACACATCATTTTAAATTAACCTCATATCGTTGAGGGAAACATTGACAGAAATAACGTATTTGTGAGTTCAATAATAGATGTAAAAAAATTTAGAAATATCTATGTCACGGCTGTGACCTGGTCTACGTGTCTCTGTCTGTGTCTCTTCTTTTTTAGTTTAATTTTTCTGTCTATCATCCTTGGTATGTATCTACATCCTTTTTCATTATTTTCATATTTAGATAGAACTCCACGTTTGATAGATGTGTATAGTTATAGAAATAGATCATGGACGAAACGAAAGGATATTTTCGAATACTAATACAAAATCAATATTGGCAGCAATTTTAATGAATTCTGGTTTTGTTTAATCAGCTTGTCATTACTATTATTCAAATCGGCTCAGAAATGTCACATTCCCTAAGGATAACAAGTTTGAAGTTCAATATAATGAACTTAGGCGTAGCTACATATTTATGAGTTCTCGACGCAACAAAAATAAAAACATTTAAAATTCCAAATATTTCCTTTGGCATTACATCCATTTGGGTGAATAATAAGCTTACCTGAAAAAAGAAAAAAGAAAAACAAAACTGAAATTTTTTGAATACAAAAAACCAAAAAACAAATAACACTTTATTTATTTAATTTCGTTAAATACTAACGTGAAACAAGCTTACAAATAAATAAGTACTTAAATACTAACTTATATCTAAATTTAATTTAAACTGTTATAAAACAATGTTTTGAATTAACGCTTTTTAATTGTCATTTGTGAGTCAATAAGAAAATGAAATTTATTATATAAATCAATTAGTTGATTTAGAGGGCTATGCGCACCATAGTTCGATCTGCTAAAAATTTGGTTAATAGGTCTTTGTAGTCGTATGCTTGACCGACTGAAACTGAAATTGAAATGAAGAAGAACCGATGGAGATGATATAGTTCCATTTATTATTTTAACTATGAAACAAAATTGTAGGTATTTCCTTTGGTTTGACAAAGAAGGTAGGTTAATGAAAGAAAGTCTTTGAGAATACGGGGGCAGAGTAGTTCCACGAAACCAAGGAAGAGTACGGAGACAAAAACGCATGAATCTTCTCTGAATCGCTTCAATTCTAACAATGTGTGCAGAATAATAAGGTGCCCACACTACACAGGCGTATTTGAGAGTTGGTCTAACGAAAGAAATAAAAAGTAATTTTAGCACGTAAGGATCACGGAAATCATGACCAAACCTCTTAATGAACCCAAGGATTAACTCTATTTGCTTTTTTAACAACAAAATTTATATGTTCAGTAAATGTAAGTTTGGAATCTAAAATTACTCCCAAGTCAGAAAAAATTGACACTCTACTTAATGGACAAGAATCAAACATATAATCAAAAATAATTGGATTTTTCTTGCGTGTAAAACTCATGGTTTTACATTTGTCAACATTTAAAACAAGACGATTTTTATTGCACCATTCCCTAAATAATATTAAATCTTCTTGCAGAAGTAGACAGTCAGGTGTAGAATTAATACTTCTGAAAAGTTTAATGTCATCAGCATATATTAGGACAGACGAGTTTTTTATGATCGCAACAATTGGGCCTAAGTGGCTGCCCTGGGGGACATCAGAATTAACAACAAATGGACTCGAATACTCATTACGAAATATTACACTATATTGTCTATTTTCTAAATACGATGAAATCCAATGTAAGAAATTGTCGTTAAAACCTTGTTTAGATAGTTTAAGAATTAGTGTTTTATGACACAATTTGTCAAACGCTTTACTAAAATCAGTAAATACACAATCTACTTGCATACGCTTTTCAAAAACATCTAAGCAAAAGGACGTAAAGTTAAACAGATTAATAACAGTGGACTTTTTCTTGACAAAACTATGCTGGTTATCACAGATAATTGAACTACAATGAAAGGAAAGGACACTACATACGATAGACTCAAACAGTTTAGGTATCACAGATAGTTTAGCAATAGGTCGGTAGTTCATAATTTCATTTTTAGGACCTTTCTTGTATACTGGAGTAATAAATGAGCCTTTCCAGATAGATGGAAAAGTTGAATTACTCAAAGACATGTTGAAGAGAACACATAACGGGTATGATAAATAATGAACACATAGAGATAGAGATAGAAGATAGAGGATGGTACACCATCAGGGCCTGGACTAAAGCTTTCGTCTAATTTCAATATGTAATATGACACGGTATGTTCACTTATACTAAAATTAATGGCATTTAATGGTGGATAGTTCAAAACTGAAGAACCTACTGTTGTAGGTATTCACTTTTGAAGGGATAGTTGTTGACACCCTTTGTTAGCCTTATCACAGGATAGTTTATGGTCATTTTGTGTTTTTTATCTTCTTTCTTTAATAACTTCAAACTTTTTATCTTAAAAGCATAAAAACACTTTTAGATTACTATAGAATTCTAAAATATTTGTACCGCATTTAATTGCAATCGGTCTAGCGCAGATTCGAAGAAATCACTTGTGAATGAACAGAAAACGAAGTGAAGTGAAGTGTGTACGAAGCCTTAAAAATTGAAAACTGCAAACAAATGTTTGCACTGATTTTTAAATGGAAAATGGAAATCGTTTTTATAGTATGTTCCGTAGTTGGTTTTTAAATTCGAATGTGTGTGTTTTTAGTTATTATTCGAGAGTTCATCTGAAGACAGGCAAGACCAGGGGCGGCAGAACACTTTTTGTTTAGGTAGGGTGCCGAAGCCGAAGGTTCGGTCGGACACTAACTAAAACCAAGCAGAAAAAAAGATTTAAAAAATTCATGATGTTGAGACCACTTGGTCAGTCGCAGTCAGTCAATCGAGAATTACTGCAACAATTTTCATAATATCATAACATTTTTTTTCCTCAATTAACTTTAAAAAATTGGTTTATTTCCAAAGCCAGAAGGTGGGGTGCACCTCATGCTCAGAAATTTTAGGTACGGTCCACACCCCACCCACCCCATACCTTCTGCCGCCCCTGGGCAAGACGAGTTTCGTGGGGACGGCTAGTATAGAATATATCGTCGGTATCCTGCAAAAACATCTCAAGTCACATTTTTGTGTTTCAGAGCTATTGAAGATTTAAAGTTTATGGCGGCTTGGAAAAATCACTAAGCAGTTTCGATTTGAAAATTTTAATTAAAATTTGATAGTAAAAGTATTTATAAATAAGAATGAAACCAAAAAATTTAACTCAATTCAATTTATTCAACTTTTTTGTATACAAAAATTAATTGAATCTTGGACATAGGTCTTTTTTGCATTAAAAAAAAAGGTTTAAAGGGACATGGGTTTTTTATGAACATGTTTTTTTTTTTTTATGTATTAGTCTTGATCTGATTCCGAATCCTCATTTATATCGGGCTCTGGGGCCTTATTTCTGGTGATTTTGCTTGTTTTTTAAGTTTTTGTACCATTGGTGAAACTCTTCCGGTATGGCTCCTGACGTAAATTCAAAGCAAAAGTATTTGGGAAATCGCCTAATAAAAAATACCAAGTAGGCCATGAAATAGTGTTTTTTATTTGAATTTCAGTACTTGGGTTTTTCTGCTCTACGCACTTGGATGTTTTTGGACATAGAATGGATGGTTTTGATACAATAACTACATAAATACTTTAAATAGAGATGGGATTTTTTTTCACGACATGGATTATGGACTTTTGGGACATTTTTGCATTATTAACACCCATTTCACAAAAAAGTGGACTTGAGACGTTTTTGCAGGATACCGACGATATGGCAAGTACATAATTGAATTCGTAAAAGAAAAAAGTTGAGATTTTGATCAAATATGACATAACGATGATTGAGAAGTCGAAAAAAGTTGTCTGTCTTTCGTCTGTAAACGCACCTACAGCCTTAACAACTGGTCCGATTGACTTCAAACTCGAAAACTGGAGAATTGAGCAAATTTTCGTGCGTCGTTTTTTTACGTTTTTTTTTTTTAAGACCAAAATCAAATCAAAAATTTTTTTGGCCAAAAACCAAAAGTTTAATTTATTTTCAAAAACGGCTCCTACGACTTTTTCAAACATCCTTGAAAATATTTTTTTTATTGCTCCAAAACGGTACCTCTCACCTCTCATAGAATCGTTTTTGTATTATAAGGTTTTCTCGAAAAATTAAAGTCCAATCAGCGTACTCTTATGTATTGTGTGAATAATATTTTGTGTTCAAAATATTTTCAATCATTTTTTTTTTAATTACTTTTTAACTTTTTCAAAATTCTGTATCTCGAAAACAAATCAATATCAAAAATCAAAATTCCATTACAAAATATATATTTGCATATTCCTGAATACTGCATACTCTTACTTTGAAGACATTTGTAAGAATTTTGTATTTAAAAAAAAAAAAAACGCTCCAAGTACTATTATAAAAAATTGAAAAATCAAGATTTTTTTAAAGAAATCTTATAATATCAATTTTTTCAGATTAAATGTATTTTTGAGGTACATATTTCAATTTAAATTTTTTTTTATGAATTCTAATAACATGTTTTGTACTTCAACTTTTTTCAAAAAGTAAAAGAAGACTTACTACAGAAATGATCCTGTGAAGTGTCCGTAGCTTAGTGGTTAGGTGCGTTGGCTGCTAAGCAGAACGTCGTGGGTTCGAATCCTACTCGGGCCCAAAGTTTTTATTTCATCTTTCACGGACACTGCCTCTTGCGAAGAACTGACAAAACTTCCAAGAGTATCATCTGTCATGAAAATGTGCTTCTCAACTTTGCCGTTCGGAATCGGCGTAAAATTGTAGGTCCCCTCAATTCTTCACACGCACCTAGAGAATTGTTGATGAGAGTAAGCCACTTAGGCCTTGGCTCTTCAAGAGCTGTCGCGCCACCCAATTTATTTTTATTTTTTAATAACATGTTTTAATTTCTTAATTTTATTTTTTTAAGAAATGTTTTGGAATACAGGAGCTAGTTCGATCGACCCAGTCGTGCACATAAAAGGGGAGGGAAGGGGGGCAAGTGACTATTGTCTAGAATTAAAGTGGACATAGGCTGCTATCTCAGTATGTGATCATAGTATACGTCTGCTTTCACAGTCGCACTTAGATTGCATGTATTTGTTATTAAATATTGTATCTTATTATATTTTATTATTACTAATCTATTGTAACCGATGTATATTAATATATAAAAATTGAATAATAAATATCTGTTAAAATAAAAATCAACATTTTCACAGCTAAAGTTTTATTGCTTCTACGGAAAAAACCTAGAACCCTTGAGTATACCCTAGCCTTTGGAAAAAAAGCAAAAGGTTTGAGGTTTCCCAAGAAAAACATTCTTGCAATTTTCGAACAGGAGGCAGATACTTTCATTGAAAAAGAATGCTGCCAAAGCTGAGGCTTGAACCCTTGTCTTCAGTATGACAATCGTTCTCTATTTCGATTGCATCAAAGTTAATCACATTGTATTTTTACTGTTTGTGGTTTATTATACCTGTGGATTTTATGTGCAGGCTTTCAATCGCTTGCCAGCCGAGATTCATGGGATTGAATAGCACTTAGTTCAACCAGTTCCATACTGGTTTTGTAACCAGTGCTTAAAGCAGTAGACAAACAATTTAAAATTTTAAAATTTGAAAGTAAACGCCATGCACCAATTTTGCATATCATGCAGGAAAACCACAACAAAATTCAAAATTACAAATATCTTCCTCACAAACACATTTTATCTAATAACTTACAGGCCATGTAATAACCTACTCAAAAATCATAGTGCATTGAATACGTTATAATATGTTAGCCCGTTTTTAAGATATTGAATTTTGTAGAAAAAACTTAAGACAATTTTATAAATATTTTTTTTTTTATTTCTCAATATAAAATAGTATTGGTAGATAATATGCACAGAAGTATAAAACAGTTGATAGGTTCTTTTTTTATAACAAACTGTTGCTATTGGGGATACCGTTTTGGAGCAGAATAAAAATAAGTAGGTAAAAATAAAAATATAAAAATAAATAGAGTGTCGCGACAGCTCTTGAAGAGCCAAGGCCTAAGTGGCTTACTCTCTTCAACAATTCTCTGGGTGCGTGTGAAGAATTGAGGGGATCTACAATTTTACGCCGATTCCGAACGGCAAAGTTGAGAAGCACTTTTTCATGACAGATTGACACTCTTGGAAGTTTTGTCCCTTCTTCGCAACAGTTAGTGCCCGTGAGAGATGAAATAAAAACTATGGGCACGAGTAGGACTCGAACCCACGACCTTCTGCTTAGCAGCCAACGCACCTAACCACTAAGCTACGGACACTATAAATAAAAGTAGGTACTCCACAAAAATATATGAAAAAGTTTTAACAAATTGTATGAATTTGTTGAAACTTTTTCATATGAACTTGCTCCTACATGCAAATAAATAAATATTTATGATTACTTTTATGTTTAAAAAATTGCAAGAAAGTAGTTTTAAAATAAAAGATATACCTTAAGCAATTCTGATTACACTCTTACTTAAAGCTTACACTTAACTCACAAGAAAAAACTCAATAATAAAAATAATTAGAATTTAATAAAAAAAAAATAAAATTTGAAATTTGGAATTAAATGTATTTACATTTAATTCCAAAAATTTAAATGCCAAACAAATTCAAACCTTATTTTTGATTTATTGAATTTTTTTTTTTGAAAATCGTCGGAGCCGTTTTTTTTTTTTTTTTTTAATTTAATTTTTTATCCGTAAAATTTTTCAAAAATGTTTTAAAATTAATTTGGGTATGCAGTTTTCAAGATCATGTAAAAGTACATTATACTTCAATTTAGATTTAAAATTTATCCGTTTTTGAGATACAGAATTTTGAAAAAAAAAATAAAAAATATTTTTCAAAGATCCAAAAAAAAATTTGAAATTTTTTGAATGCAAAATATTATTTGAACGATTTATACGTACTTTCGAAAAAAAAACTTACGCTGATCGCACTTTTACATAAAATACATAAATGTTAAAAAAAGTAAAACTCGAGGAAGTTTAAAAAAAATCGTAGGAGCCGTTTTGGAGAAATTTGAAAATTTTCGTTTTTAGCCAAAAAATCGTATGGTGGCTACCCTAAATTTTGATCTTAAAACAAAAATAAAAAAAAAAAAAAAACTGGGGTATGAATTTTTGCTCAAACCTCTAATTTTCAAATTTGTAGTCAATCGAAATAGTAGTTAAGGCTGTAGATGCCTGTAAGCTTCCAGACAGACAGACAGACGGAATCGCCGGACCCACTTTTTTCGTCTTCTCTATCATTGCAATGTCATATCTCATCATCATCTCAATTTTTTTTTTCTTACGAATTCAATACTTGCCATAATATTCTATACGACGCAAGTAAAAATAAAAAAATAAGTGAATTCACTCAAGCCACTTATATCCAATTTGAATTACTGGGCCAGTTTTTTTTTCAACTTCTTTGTCATCGTTTTGTCATAATTATTTGATCGAAATCTTATGTTCGAATTCTTGTACGAACTCAAAACTTCCATAGCTATATTATAAAGTTTTTGGAGGTGAAAATTAAAGAAAAAACTATTCAGCGAACCTTGTCTCGCCTCAGTTCTTCGGAAGAGCCAGTGCCGTAAAACATGAAATTAAAACTTTATGGACATGAATAGTACTCGAACCCACGACGTTCTGCTTTGCAGAATAATTTTTGAATTTTTAATTTATTAATTTTTCACAGAAACTAAAAAACAATGAAAAGTTCGTTCTATACAGTCATCACCAAAGCGGTTTGTGTAAATTACAGACTTGGTAATGTTCACATTGGAACAAATGGTCCGAGAAGACTAGAGGAGTCTCTGATTCTTCTTCATTTCCTAAAAATGTCTACATTTTCATGGGCATTTTCACAATCTGTGTCACAATCGCTAAACCATAATTCTATTCCACCCATTTTAAAAAGCACACATTTACATCGAACAAACAAATTATGATTTCAAGAACAAAAAAAATAACGAACTGTCAAATTTATCACCTTCACAAATACTTTTCCATTTTTACGCAGTCCGAAATCATCAAATCATGCAATAAAATACAAAATTTTATTGAAAAAAAACCTAAAACATTCTTGTTTATAGGAGGTTTTCCGAATATTTCACCAAGAAAATTTGTTCTGTTCGTAATGAAATGTTGTAAGCAATTGCAACCAGAATCCCATACGAAAAAATCATTTTCGAAAAGTTTTCTATTGTTCCAATTTGAAGACTTTTTCCCATAATTTGTTTTCCAACCATGACTGGGCTAAGCTATACCAATAGTAAAATTCAATAAAAATGCGTCGTTGGCATAAGAGTCCTTATCAAACACACAAGCACATCAATACACGAACAGAAGAACTCCAAAATGATTATAAAACACAGATTTTTCCAATTTTAAAGATGTGAAGTTTTCTACGTTTACATGGAAAAAATGCACCTGCAATTACATGCAAAAAAATGATTTTCGGTTTTAAAATTCTCCGAGCTCCTCAGGAGTTTCCAATGTTTTCATTTGAAAATCAATTCACCTAACATTCAAGGCAAATTTTTCCTGTTGAAAAGTTAAGAGTTTTTCGAGTTTTCCATCACGAATTTTCAATTTTTCTATTCGATAGCAGCCATTCTGCATGAACAAATTTCAACAAAATTCAAACAAATTTCACAAAAAACAAAACAGAAATTTTCAACCTTTCCGGCCTACCGATTTGGTTTTCCAATTTTTCTTTTCACAGGAACAATCCTTGAACCCTGAAATTGAAAGTTTTAACAAATATGCAATACTTGTCCTAAAGTAATATGAGGCTCGTAGAAAAATCTTGACGTAGAATTGTTTCGCAGACGAGAAACATTTATATTCTCCAATCAAACTTTGTTAAAGATATAATTTGTCCAACATTGAACTGAAAGAAGACTGCATTTGAACGTGAGAAAACAAATTTAAATCCAATTCAGTTTATGTAGTCTGACTCACAAAAAATCATTAAAAGTCACTAAAAACCAAATACTTTGATATAATAAAAATTTTAATATTAAATCAAATGTTTTGAACTATTTCTCGAATAAACCACTGATATACTTTTAAACTTTTCAACACTATCAGAAATTCTAAGCTTTCCACAGTTAGGAACCAGAACAGAAGAATTTTTTAAAATCTCTAATGATTCTTTTTTTTTTTATTTGCTAAAATGAACCAAAAATAAAACAAAGCACCCACAAGAGAGCTCTCAATCAAGTATTTTCCTTGTCAAAACAGAAACATCAATGTCCAATAAACATGCCTCGCTTAATCGTTCCATTTCACACCTGATAATCTTGCACAAAGAAAAAATAATAAAATAAATTATGTGTTTTTCCATTGACAACAAAAGAAAGCAAAAAAAACACTAATTCTTACCTTATTGTCAAGTAAGTTTGAATTCTCGAACATGGTGTAGGAGGCAAACAAAATTTAATTTATTAATCCATGGTCACTGTGGCGTACACGCACTTTTTTGTCTAAGTAATTATATTTCCCTTGACTTGAATTTTTGTTCATAAAGTCGTTTTATTCAATCACAGGCCCTGTTCAAAAACTTTTTTCCTTTTTTCAAATTACCCATCAATCAAAGGACTTTTTTCGAACTAAAAAATAAATAAACTTTTACTAATAGGAGGATGTTAGTTTCCAATCCATCAACGAAGTTTAAGGGGAGGATTTTCTTTTTTTCTCATACTGAGACTTTTGTAACAAAAAAAATTAAATACAAGTTTTTCTCACTTTACACATAAATCGTGAATTTTCTGACCGAAGTTTACGAAAACAAATCACCACAACTCTTTGATGTCTTAAATCAACATACACAATTTTTCCACAATCATTTCTCAGCTCATGAAATAAATTTTATTTGACAACACTCAATAACACTTACGGACGCTATCCGACAATTAACACACTTCGCGTTTAATACTCTTTCAACGTTTGTTAATTGCTTACACGACCCAACACAAATTATGTCAGGAAACGACTACCGAAACGATTAATGTGCCTGCATCGAATTTAACTTCTTAAAGGCAATGGCACGATTCTTCACGCGTCTGTCTCGGTCAAGAGCACATTAACGATTAGTCTGACGAAAAGCCGAAAATCATTGAATTATCTCGAGTTGAGGTGAAAAATTGTTGAGCTTTCTTATCAGTGGTAAATGGTAAAAAGATTTATCCTCCTCACGGTGGTGAGTTGAACTCTAAGTTGAACGAAATTGAAAAGCAGATGGTGGGCTCTGCGCAGGTGTTAACTTTCATTCATAATAATTGTGAATATTTCTCACCAAAATTTAGATTGTCTAAGCATGAGGATGTTTTGTTTAGCGACGAGGGAAAACTTTTGTATATCATATCAATATTTCAGGGTTAACAAAGTTAACCCTCTTCAGCATTCCCAAGACAGTAGTTGGGTCAAGTCCATAATAATGGAATCATAACACAAGAAGATATTTGGATTTGGGTGTTTTATTTATGGGATTATTTATGTTTGAATGAATTTCGGATTGAAATTGATTTGAGCCAATGATTGTGTTCCTTTTTTTTGTTAGATAAAATTCACAGTAGGAAAAAAGAGACATTTGTAAGGGATATTTGGTTTTCCTTTTGTTTTTGAGAGGACAGTGTGTATGTCATTGAATTTTACTGTTTGATTTTTTGTATGAGGATGTATTAGGGTCAAGTTGATTACTTTAATTCTTATGAATTTTATTTAGGTACTCGGTTTTCATTTACATACAAATACGTATAAAACACGGTTTCTTACTAGAAATCCAGTGAAGAAACACCCAATCGAACTAAGCAAATAAGTTCAAAAATCTTTATATAAAATGATAAACTGCGCTCGATATCAGGCAATCAGTGCCTAAATGCAATCTTTTCGAAGTTCTGGAGAGACGTTTTTGCAATAAAACTTTGCCATCATGCTTTTGCTGCCTACACCAAAAAATATAAGCTTGAGTCCAAAAGAGGTGGCTTAGTATTTTTTGTCAGTACAATTGATGCATGTCACGATATTAAAGCCTTCAATGAAAGCTTACATCAACTTTAAAAACAAAACATCAGTTTTCGTTCGATAAAAAGAAGAAAAAAAAATAAAAACATCTTTTCACATTTCCTTTATTTTGAACTATGGAAACAATATGTAACAAAATGTATCTTCGGAATTCTTGAACCCAACCTTTTTAGTCTAGACAAATCAGGGTAGACAAATGTGGAGACAGAGGGTTGTCCCCTATGGATTAAATTTATTTGAATCAAAAAAGGGACTGAATCAATTGTTGGTCTTAAAAGATTTACACTATTTGCTTTTTTTTTTTTAAATTGGAAAAAAAACATGAGTTTGTGATCCATGGTCTTATGCGATGAAAGCCTTAGTGATTGTGTTTGGTACTGAGGTCTTTATTCCATAGTTGATTTTCATATTTTTGTTTTATCAAGTATCTTTTGATACTTAAATCGTTTTTTTTACGTGCCTTAGATCATACAATATATGCTTAGCAGCGTTTTTCACTGCCAAGATATCGGCTTGATACGGTCGGGGAGCCTGAATAAACTGTCAAGGCTGAGGTTTTCTATGAAGAAATCTTCCCCTATCCCAGCAATCATTTTTCGAGCCATCAGTGAAGATGGTAAAATTCGATTCATTAGTGCAATGTGCACTGTTTTCCAAATCTTGCGAAGCTTACTTACTTAATTATCACTACAGTACAGGTCGGACCAGCGTCTCATGCAACTAGCGTTTCAAGCCAGCTTGGTCCCAAGCTAGTTCTCTCCATTTTCGCATGCCAAATTGGTTCAGGTTTTCTATAACCTGTGTGTGTGTCTTCCTCTTCTGCGACGTAATTCCGGGTTGGATTCGAAGACTCTAAGGGCCGCAGTATTGTTTTCCATTCGCTCTAAGTTACCCAGCTATCTACGTCGGTCGTCAGACCTTAACTTTTCTGGCTAGGTCAGTATCGCTGAACAGCTCGTACAGTTTCTTGATTGAATCTTCGCACTAAAAATCACTCGAACATTTTTTCTCTCGAAGCAGCACATAGCGTTTGCAACCGATGTTGTCATGGTCCATGTCTCTGCACTTTACTACTCAATTATTGCTTTCTAAATCTAAAGAAGCAGCGATTGGTTCTTCGTTTCGACAAAGTCCTTAAAATAAAGATAAATTTGTCTATACGTCGATGTTGCGTGTCCTTTCTTGTTGACAGCATTAACTTGGTCTTGACCTAGTAAGTCACTAGACCCTTTTTTCCTGGCCTCCGTCTCAAGGCCCACGAACTTTCCACTGACATCACACTGTTTTTGTTGAAGTCCAACACAAGGGTCATTAAAGATGATGTTACCAACTTATTTTGTAACATAATTGATTTGACTTGTTTCCCCAGATATTGGTTTGACTGAGCTGAGGAGGGAGGACTGAGGTTGGTAGTAGTCCCTCATCATCAAAATAGTGCTAATGCATGCCATTCTTTGAGCTTTTGTTAGGATTTTTTAAGTTCGCAGATTTCTCCAGATCTTGCAAACAAACTGCCATAAGTAAGAATAGGCCTAACAATGACTGTGCACATTCACTTATTTATTGTACTTAGAACCTGATCCCTAATATCTGACAAAAATTTCAATCAATCAACATCAACTTTATCTCCTATTTTCACCCTCTTCCAGCTGAAAGCCCAAAAAAGAGAGATCCACTAAACTTCGCCAACTGCAGAGGAATCGGCTTACTTTACATCGCCTACAAGATTGTCTCTGCAGCAATAATGTGGACGTCTGAAGCCTTTCGTCAACAACCTGATTGGTCCTTATCAATGTGGCTTCAGGCCAGGAAAATCAACCATCCACCAATTTTCAAGTTGCTGTAGATCCTGGAAAAAACCTATGAACTCCAAATCGGTACACACCACCTTTTCATCGATTTTAAGGCCGCGTTTGACAGCACCTACAGAGACGAACTGTATAAAGCTGTGTCTAGTTTTGGCATCCCTACTAAGCTTGTACAAAATGACGATAGAGATCTCACGCTGCGCCATTAAGTTTGGCAACGAGCTTACGGAACCTTTCGATGTCAAAAAAGGATTCAGACATGGCGATGCACTGTCATGCTATTTCTATAACATCGTTTTGGAGAAGATAGTGCAAAACTCCACTGTCAACACAAAAGGCATTATTTTCGAAAAGTCTGTTCAAGTTATCGAGTACGCTGATGATATTGACATAATCGGAAGACACAGTGTGGCTTCAATGGCACCTTTGTGGGAAATGAGGGCAAAACGATGTGTATTCTTCCAACGGCGGCGACAGCTCGTATAGAACGCCACAATAGACGCATACAACTGGTACTAGAGGAGATTGTCTACTTAAAAAAATAAATAGAGTGGCGCGACAGCTCTTGAAGAGCCAAGGCCTAAGTGGCTTACTCTCATCAACAATTCATTAGGTGCGTGTGAAGAATTGAGGGGACCTACAATTTAACGCCGATTCCGAACGGCAAAGTTGAGAAGCACTTTTTCATGACAGATGATACTCTTGGAAGTTTTGTCAGTTCTTCGCAAGAGGCAGTGCCCGTGAAGCATGAAATAAAAGCTATGGGCCCAGGTAGGATTCGAACCCACGACGTTCTGCTTAGCAGCCAACGCACCTAACCACTAAGCTACGGACACTATAGATTGTCTACTTAGGCTCCGCTATTAACACGGACAATCTGTGGCGGCGCAAGACAAATTGCGAGGTTCTGTGCCGACCTTAAAATGGGTTTTATTAAACAAAAATATACACTGCAGTTTTTATTCATAAAAATACAAATTGTCATCTCCACCTTGTATAAAAAAAGCTACGGACACTACATGTTTCTTGATTAAAGGAACAGAAAATTCCTGTTTTTAACTTTAATAAATTCTTCTTATTCTCATCAAAATAGGTTACGTACAGTCATAAGAAATAAACAATATTCAATAACAGAATTACATTTCTATTGTTATGCGTGCATGTGGTACTTTGATTTGATTGGTTGGCTTCCTAACAAATAAAACAAGTGATTCCCATTCCCCGCACTGGTCAGCGCGGCCAGAGATAAAATAAAGTAAGGAGATCACAAGAAAATGGGAAACAAAGCTGTCATACATAATGGATTTGCCTACAAGCTAATATTTACGAATGGCAAAGATGTATGCGTGTTCCCACAAATACAGATTGATGTTCAAATTTGCATTTTCTAAATTTTTTCAAGATCCAAATTATAGGCAATCAATCTCCTTAACAATTCTTTTGTCGCCAAAAGTTAAAACTTCAAATTTTCTCTCCCCTTGTTTTTTCAAACTTTTAAGATATTTTATTTCAAAATTACTTCTTTCAAATAAAAAAAAATTTATTTGCTCCAAATCGGTTTCGTACTTTAAGTAATTAGTCTCTAGAGTCTCATCTGTGATACATAGACGTGAATTTGGTTTCTTGCGCATGTTTGTTTTTGTTCTAGAATCGCTTATCGAATTTTCTATTCTATAATAGAAAGTTCTTGATGGAAAACCCGCAGAACTCATTAGAGTTGTGCTTTGGTTTTCAAATGAAATGTTGTTGATATAAGACCGCAAATTTTAGGTGCATTCGTTTTCAAAATTCAAATAGATAAATAGAAAATTGTTGGTGGAAAACTCGAAAATTATAAAAAAAAAAATGTGCACGACTGGGTCATACGAACTTGCTCCTGCATGCTAAACCTAAATATTTATGATAACATTTACGATCCAAAAATTGCAATAAGTAGTGTTAAAATATGAGATATACTTTCAGCGATTCTGATTACACTCTTACTTACAGCTTACACGTAACTCACAAAAAAAAACTCAATATATAAAAATAATAAGAATTTATGATATAAATTAAAATTTGAAAATATGCCTCGTAAATACATTTAATTCCAAAAATTTAAATGCCAAACAAATTCAAACCTTATTCTTGATTTATTGAATTTTTTTTTGTGAAAATCGTCGGAGCCGTTTTTTTTTTAAATTAATTTTTTATATATAAAATTTTTCAAAAATGTCCTAAAATTAATTTGGGTATGGAGTTTTCAAGACCATGTAAATATGCATATTATACCTAATTTTGGATTTTTAAAATTAATTTTTTTTTAGATACAGAATTTGAATAAAAAGTATAAAAATATTTTTTAAAAATCCAAAAAAAAATTTTAAATTTTTTTGAAAACAAAATATTATTTGAAAAAGATATATTTACTTTCGAAAAAAAAGTTATGCTGATCGGACTTTCATTTTTCGAGAAAATCTATTAACAAAAAAACGGTTCTATGGGAGGTACCGTTTTGGAGCAATACAAACATTTTTTTTACATAAAATACATGAATGTTGAAAAAAAATTAAACTCGAGGAAGTTTAAAAAAAATCGTAGGAGCCGTTTTGGAGAAAAAAAAGTTTTGGTTTTTGGCCAAAAAAATCGTATGGTGGCTACCCTAAATTTCGATCTTAAAACAAAAATAAAAAAAATTGGGGTATGACTTTTTGCTCAAACCTCTAATTTTCAAATTTGAAGGCAATCGGACCAATAGTTAAGGCTGTGAATGCCTGTAAACTTTCCGACAGACAGACAGACGGAATCGCCGGACCCACTTTTTTCGACTTCTCTATCATCGTAGTGTCATATCTCATACTCATCTCAAATTTTTTTTACGAATTCAATATGTAGGTTAGGTACTTGCCATATATTCTATATATATGTCGCAAGTAAAATGAGTGAATCGTTTGATGGCTGATTACATTTAGGATTTTTATTATGTAAAGGATATTGGAAAGAAATGTGGTTTTTAATCATTCAAAGATTATATCTGAAGAAGCTTAATTTGGATGAAAATGGCTTGGTTTGTTTGTTAGGAGCAACCAGCTCTACCAATTCCCAGTAAGTCTCCTTTGACATCCGGTAAAATACAGTGAATTTGGCATCCGTTTCATTTAAATGTTTTACTGCCATAAAAAGTCTGCATACAAGTTTTCTTTGTCTACAGTACTGATAATAGTCGATTAAATTCTCTTCATCAATACTACTGTTTGACATGTTGTATAAAAATGTATGAACAACAAAATTAAAACAAACGTCCTACCCAAACAACTATAAACTGGTCACAAATCGGTCGTACTCGTGTGCGGAGAGAAGTCGCAAATCGATCGCAAACTAGTTGTAAAACAGTTGCTTGAGCAACTGATTTGCCACTCTAGTTGCAAAAAAGTTGCTTCGTGTACTGAGGGCCTTAAGATATTTTTTTTTTTTTCAAAATAACGTCTTTCAAATAAAAAAAATATTTTTGTTTTGCTCCAAATCGGTATCGTACTTTAAGTAGTTACACATTCTAGGAACTAGAAGAAATTGAAAACAAGGTTAAGTGTAATGCACCACAAAGTATATATTTCCTTCTAATTAAACTCGTTTTAACGGAAGAAAACATTAACTTTCGTTAAATTAATTGCTACGTGCAGTATAAGGACATTTTATGTCATTAAAATACTGAACACATTCAAAATTGATAACATTCAAAGAAATTTGGAGGCACTCTTTTCTCCTTTAACTTGCGAATATTTTCTGTTCTTCTGAACTTTTTTAAATGTGTAAAATAAGATTTATTTTCTTCGCTGTATTGCTTTCAGCTCAACATACATAAAAGGAAGAATAAATTTATGACGTTGCCCTTCAGCTTTGAATAGCAACTTCAAAGAACGACACTGATGAATAAGGTTCACTCTATAAGCAAACACTTTTATTTAATTTGAAAATGTTATGATAGTTCTTTTTCCATCCTTTTTGAAAGTGGTTTATTGATTTATGAGTCTTCTGAAGTTCTTTTGAGATTGCGGCATATAATAGGAAAATAATTATATGCCATATGATGACCACATTTCATCAATTTTCCCTCTTGATCATACCCTAAGACCAAATTTCGGTTGGCAAACTCAATGAGACAATTAAATCATCACAGAAATTTTAATCATGTCTTAAAGAATTCATTGTTCTTGTTAATCGAAAGAAAAACAAACATTTTAAGCTGTGCAAGCAAAAATAATAAAAAAAAGTCAAGTATACGCAACAGGGTACCAATATTTATACGGAAGTGTATTTTCCAAGAAATTGAAAACCATGTTAGAGAATTTATTTTTTGTGGAGGCTCTTTAGAGTTTATGATTTTTTATGATAATTTTTTCCAAGCAAATATGTATGTATATATGTATAGTATATAGAGGGTTTACTGTTGTTTTTTCGCTTACGGTGATTTTAATTTACAGCGTAGAATGTGGAATTTGAAGTTTATAAACAGAAACATGCAGAAGAACATTTACCTACACAAGTAACTAGATTGATGACGAAGAGCGTTGTTCATATACTTTTGCTTAGCTTAAGAGGTTTTAGGGCAAAAACAGAAAACAAAACGAAAATCTCTAGAAGGTAACTTGGGTTTTTGTTTTCCTGAAGTTGCAAAAATGCAAGCATTATTCATAAGGACTCATTTTAAATCAGCAAACCAAAAATATACAAGTAAAGAGGTAGTTTTTGTTTTCTCTATATTTTGCTATATTGAAAGGTGTATTTTTAAAGAGAAGTGTTTCGTACTGTCATTATGAGTGTTAATCTCCAAATGTCTTGCACAAAGTCAAGTGAATAATTATCTGCATCAAAATTTGTTTGATTTTACTAACTGAATCCAAGTATGGTCTAAGTATGTGGGTTGTGAGACGAAGTATCTATAGGTGACAACATTTATTATATCTTTCTTTTGGTGGAAAATAGATTTCTAATACAAATTTCATTCCAAAAAACTTCTATTCGCTAAGAATATTATTTTCTATAAGCCAAGGGGACGCAATGAGCTTGTGACATTTTCCAAGGATCAAGATATTTTTTTTTTTTTTTCAAACTTTAACACAGTCGGCACTATATTGATATGTTTCATTTTTTTTACGGAACTTCTCCTTTGAAAAACGTCATAACAAAACCACTTATCCTAATCCAGTTATTTCTGACGAAACTGTCATCTCAGGTGAACGAAATGTGGAGTATCTGGCAACATATTATTGTTATATACTCTTAAGTTTCCGACACTTCGGGGCTAGTAGTATTAGTTTATATTTTTCTCTTAGATTTAAGTTTTTTAAGCAAAAGTTATTTTTGTTTTGTAATCGTTTGACCTTTTTATAAAATTACTTTATTATAGGTATCTATGCCGAAATCGGCAGCAATAGGCAATGCATGACAATTTCACAAACACCACAAACCACACATAACCCAAAAAGGGCAAACGATTCATGGGGATGGAAAAATGTACGAATGAATTAACATTTCGATTTTGTGTTAGAATTCATAATGGAAAATTAAATCTAGAGAAAATGAGAACGTCACATTCGAAGCCCGTGTACTAATGGCTTCCTCCTTCCATACCATCCATATGGGTTTGTTTCGCCTCAAATATCTCGTTTTTGATTATTTCGTCAAAGTCGCTTCGCCATTTGCTTGTTTCGTATTTTTATTGTTTTGTTTTTGTTTGTTTATTTTGTCGTTTTTGGTTTATTTTGTTTTTGTTCACTTCGTATTTATAGGCGTGTTTTTTCTACTACTCATTTTATCAACTCACTTTAAAAATAGAAAAAACGGTTATACTCACTTTATACACATTTTAAAATATTTTATTTAAACTGTCATTGAAGAAATCCAATTTGATAATATTTCCTCAAACACGGCAAATAAATGGATAACGAAACAAAAAACGTAAGAAATCTCAAGATGAGTTTTTGAAAATATTAATTTTTTATCGGCACAGATACTTTTGCAACTACTTGACTCTTCAAGCGATGAAGATGGTAATGAATTCAATTTTGAACACTTTTTTCGAAGAAGGTTAAGTTCAAATGACTCTGCCCTTGATTTGCAAGATGGTCACTCAAAAGTGGAAAACTTCATTGGAACTATAGATGCATTCAGTGAAGAAGATTTCAAGTTGCATCTGCGGCTGAACCGCTTGACTGTAAATCAATTAACAAGTACATTACTTCTTTGAGAATTGCAGTACCTACTATTTTTATTTAACTGCATTTTTTTTTTTGTTTAGTTGAATATTCACAGTCGGAATTCATCTCAAATCCATCAACTTCGTTTTATGCTGGAAAACCTAGAATTGGCGCAAAAAAAGAGGTACTAATCTATGTATGGTACATAAGCAACACTATTACTTTTAGGCAATTGGGGAATCTATTCGGTGTATCAAAATCTTCAGCCTGGGGTGTTGTGGGTCGAGTAAGCAGCTGGCTTGTTTCCAAAGCAGATGTGTATATAAAGTGGCCACAAGGAGAACGTATCTCTGAAAACTGCCGTCAGTTCGAAGCAAAAAAGAAACTACGAGGTGTAATCGGTGCCATTGATTGCACGCATATTACGATTGCTGCACCAAAATTAAACAAAGAGTGCTATTACAATCGTAAGCAAAACTTTACCATTGTTTTGCAAGGGGTCGTCGATTATGAAAAAAAATTCACTGACATTTGTGTTGGCGAACCAGGATCTTTACACGATAGTCGTGTTTTGCGAAGATCTGCTTTGTATAGAAGAGCCCACTCTAACTTTGCCCAATTGTTTCCCAACAATACATTTCTGTTGGGTGATTCAGCCTACCCTGCTTCAAATTGGATAGTACCACCTTACAAGGACTACGGCCAACTTACAGACCAACATGTAGCATTTAACTACCTGCATTCAGCTACAAGAATGGTAGTTGAAAATGCATTCGGCTTGTTAAAAGGACGATTTAGACGCCTAAACAAGTTTACTGAACAACGCAGCCTTGAATCGGTAAAGAAACTTACTGCGAGTGCATGTATTTTGCATAATATATGCATTGCAAACAATGACGAATTTATTCCCAACGATCAAGAAACTTCTTATTTACCCATGAATCATGAAGAACCTGGAAGCAATTCAAATATCCGAGACATTTTGTTCCAATACCTATGCCGAAAAAATATAATTTGAAAAAGGCCAATATTATATCCATGCACAATGTGAATGTTAAAAATAATAAAAAAAAAACAGTTTTTTATTTATTCAAAATTTGTTTTATTAATTCAATTTTTCTATCCCTGTATTCACAGTTTTGCTTCCATCTTTCCGAAACACCTTGCAGATCCCGTTCTCTTTGCTCTAACCGCTTCGAAAATAATTGAAACGGTTACTTTTAGGAGCAACTACCGTGCTCGGTGTGGGAGCCATAGCTGGTCCGGTGCAACTATTTCAGGAACGATTTCTACCGGGAGTTCCAAGTCCTGTAAAAAGAATTAATAAGAAAAGTTAAACCTGAAAAATGTATTGCAAGAACTGAACATGTATTATCTTACAACTTGTTGTTCCAAAGATTGTACTGGGCACTTGGTCCGATAAGTTCACTGGTATGTCATGAGGGTTTCTAATCCAACATGCTATCTTGGTTTACGGATGGACGAGCATTTTTTGTGTCCTGTAAGTTAGAAAATTGAATTTAAAAAAGAAAATACAAATAGGTCACTAAAAATGTCTTACCTCAAATAATCCTTGAGCACCAGCATTAAATGCGTCGCTCTCGCTATGGATGGCTTATCCCCGAAAATTTCATCCATTTCTTCCATAAATGGTGGTAGGACAAGGAGATGCGCCCGTTTTTCCTGCGTTGTCCTTTGCAGTCTTGTAGGATCTCAGCAGCGTTGTCATTTTCACTTCCAAATGGTTGATTTCTATACCAGAATCCTGAAAAATAAACAATACTTCAATTTCTGTATTTATACATGTTCAACATTTTGATCCTTACAAAGCCGGCGGATATAATATCCTCCAGTATATGACCATATGCAATCCTTCTTTTCGGCTATGAGGCTTTTGAAATTCATTTTTCCTTGCGCTATAAAAATGCAGAAATGCCTTCGTTTCTTCTTTTGTCCAACGTTTTGAAGGCCTAGATTTCAAATTTATTAATTTAATTCAAATTATTTTATTTAAAATTTAAAATACAAACCTTTTTGGCATCTTGAAATGTTTCTATTTGGAAACAATTCTAAAACAAAAGCTTAATAAATACTTTTTCCGTTTGACATTAAATTTCTTTATTGTTTCGAGCGCTGCCTGGATTTCAATATTAATATTTTATTGTCAGTATTCGTTTACTGAAAAAATATTACACAGTTTCGTTTGTTTTTGTTTTTCGATGAAAATAAAAAATGAGTAGCTACTAAGTAATAGAAAAAACACGCCTTATATTATTTTGCCTTTTTATTATTTGGTCTTAAGTTCACTTGGACTTTTATTATTTCGTTTTTGTTCACTTCGATTTTAATTTTTTCGCCCATCGTTTATTTCGTTCTTTTTACTTACGACATATAGAATATGTGGCAAGTATTGAATTCGTAAAAAAAAAATTGAGATGAGGATGAGATATGACATTACGATGATAGAGAAGTCGAAAAAAGTGGGTCCGGCGATTCCGTCTGTCTGTCTGTCGGAAAGTTTATAGGCATCTACAGCCCTTACTACTGGTCCGATTGACTAAAAGTTTGAAAATTAAAGGTTTGAGTAAAAAGTCATATCCCAATTTTTAATTTTTGTTTTAAGATCAAAATTTTGAAGTAGCCATCATACGATTTTTTTGGCCAAAAACCAACACTTTTTTTCTCCAAAATGGCTCGAACGATTTTTTTTAAAACTTCCTCGAGTTTAATTTTTTTTAAACATTCATGTATTTTATGTAAGAAAAAAAAAAATTTGTATTGCTCCAAAACGGTACCTCCCATAGAACCGTTTTTTTGTTATTAGATTTTCTCGAAAACTGAAAGTGTGATCAGCGTAACTTTTTTTTTTTGAAAGTACGTATATGTCAAATATATTGTTCAAAAAATTCAATTTTTTTGGATTTTTAAAAATATTTTATTTTTTTTCAAATTGTATCTCAAAACCGGATCAATTTCAAAAATCCAAATTAGAGTACGACATGTATATTTACATGGTCTTAAAAACTGCATACCCAAATTATTTTTAAGACATTTTTGAAAAATTTTTATGTATACAAAATTAATTTAAAAAAAAACGGCTCCGACGATTTTCAAAAAAAAAAATTCAATAAATCAAGAATAAGGTTTGAATTTGTTTGCCATTTAAATTTTTGGAATGAAATGTTTTTACGAGGTACATTTTCAAATTTTAATTTTCGTAATGAATTCTAATTATTTTTATATATTGAGTTTTTTTTTTGTGAGTTAAGTGTAAGCTGTAAGTAAGAGTGTAATCAGAATTGGTTAAGGTATATCTCTTATTTTAACACTACTTTTTGCAATTTAAGTAATCATAAATATTTAGTTTTAGCATGCAGGGGCAAGTTCGTACGACCTAGTCTTGCACATTTTTTTTGTGAATGTTGAGAGCCCAAGGGCGTTAAAATTCGAGCGAATTTTAACGCCCTTGTGCCCTTAACATCCACAAAAAAAAAAAGAACAAAATAAACGATGGGCGAAAAAAAAAAATTATGCACCAGTTATTTTGGAATTGATTGCTTACCTTATGGCCAAATTTCTCTGAAAATTCTTATCATCGATCCCAATTAGACTGACAAAACAACCTTGAATCAGATTAAATAAAAGGCGAAACAACCGTTATCGAGATGAACTAAAACCAAATAACTCAGTGCACTTGTAACTGAAATGCAAAACAACTAAAAACCAAAAGAAACAAATGCGAAGTGACAGTGGGGCGAAGTGATCGAAAAACTAAGCAAAAACAAAATAAAAAATAGTTTGGCGAATTAAACAAAAGTTGTAGTGTGAAGAACGAAGTGTTTGGGGGCCATGTAAAAAAATCGAAACAATAGGCACCCCTTCCCCATGAATAGGGCTTTAATAACGGCATCCGCTAACTCAGATTGTGAAATATATTAACGTCAGCTTCCTCTGAATGTAAAAGTAGTTAAAATACGGGGTGATTCATGAATGTTGTGTCAAATAGCTAGAGCGTGTACCTTGGGTCGCGACAAGACAAAAATCGCATGGAAGAGGAGCATCTATTCCGACCCGTTAAGCCAGGAAGGCCAATTTTCTAGAAAAATGATTTAAAACAGCAAAAAAATGTTGAACAATAACTGTAATACTAAATGAGTCATGCTTTAGAATATTGGAAAGCCAAAATTGTATTCCTTAAAATATATTAAAATTAAGTGTTTAAATTAATAGGTTTTGAAAAATTAATTTTCAAAACAAAACTTTGAAAAAAAAAAATTCGTTCCTCGCCTTAGAGCGCTGTATATTGAGGCTCTTTCCTTAAGCATAAACTTGCATATAGCTATCGTAATACCTATCTTTTCCCTTTCAGGTGAGATGGGTATGACGGTTCCATTTTAGCCAGTTCATCGGCTCTACAATTTCCTGTGATTTCTCTGTGGCTCGGTACCCAACAGAGGTGAACATTAAACTATTTCTGCGCCATCTCAATAAAAATGATCGACAATCGAGGACCGTTTTGTCTTAACATTCATCTCTGGATGGAATGAAGGCCCCAAATTAGGGTTTTGGAATGGTATGGTCTATGTACTTTTGGTATAGAACCGAATATGTTCAAAATGATGGAATGACCTGCATTAATGTTGGTCCATTGCGATGAGGCGTTGAGTCTTACAGCTGTACTTGCCGCCACTTGTTTGCTAAAGATGTCGAGGGGTGTCAGATGGATGAGAGTGTCTAACGCTGCTGAGGGTGTGGTTCTTAATGCCCCGCTTATGCAGCGTGTTGGACTCTGCTGAGTTTGTCGCAGTAAGTGACTTTCTCCAATGCAGTCCACCCCATACATGAGTATTGGTTCGATGTCAGATATACATATATAGCCAATAGGTTATGCGAGGTTGAAAATACGATTTGCTTCCTTTGGCTTTTTTGCAGGAGAAAAGAGCTGTTAGGTTTTCTAGCTCTTTCTTGAATGTTAGGTTTCCAACTCAATATTTTGTCTAATATCAGATCAAGGTTTAGGCTTCATTGTTAAAAATTTGTGCTAGACCTTTAATTGAATCAAATACAATTTCTGTTATTTGTATTTTCGTGTAAAATGGACGAGGTCTCTTTTTTATGATTAATATTAAGTCCACAGTGATCAGTCCATCTAGTGAGCATATTAAGCGGAGAAGGTCTCTCAGGATATTAGAATTAGGATGTTTTCCTGTGACGGCAATAGCAACATCATCGGCATACGCAAACACTCTGTGGCCTTCCTTCTCGAGGGATATTAGCAGTTCATTAACTGCTAAGTTCCACAGAAAAGGGGATAGAACACCAACTTGCGGAGTGCCTCTGCTGACAGACCTTCTCGTACAGATATCTACCATCTTAGAGTTGATGCCTCCTGCATTTTAGCATTAGATTATTCAACTCACAAATTGAGTACTCGACGTTCAGGGTCGTCATAGCATAAGTGATAGCAGATGTATCAACGTTGTTGAAAGCGCCCTCAATGTCCAAGAACAGAACCATAGTGTATTCCTTTTTCTACGCTGTTTCTACGATTTCCCTTTGCATGCTGAGACATAGATAGTCTTTTATCAATGCTATTACGTAAACGGAAATCGATCAGACGTTCCAGAGTTTTAAGAACGAATGATGATAGGCTTGTTGTAGCTCAGCTGGTATGATTTGATCTGGACCTGGAGATTTGTAAGGTTCGAAACCATTCAGAGCACATGTCAATTTTTTTTTCGTAACTAGACCTTGGGGGAAAGTTAATTTAATATCAGACCCGGGAGGGTTTTTTTTTAATTAACGAGTTGCACTTGGTAGAAGTTGATTTCGAACATGTAAAATTACAAGAGTCTCCCCAAAAGTTTCCGGTTAAGAACTTGCTAGTCGTACTCTTAGTACATCCGTTGGCCTCCGAGTCTTTTCTTACTTCAAGTACACTTGATTGTTTATCACTCGGCAACGGAGAATTATGGAACCTCCTCTTATCTCGAAAGCTCACTTCACTATATGAATTTGTAATAATGTAATAACACAAAGTAATAAAAATCGTTCAGCTGTCTGGGATGGCAATATGCTATCAGAATGGTTTCATACAGAAACAGGAGTTAAACGAGGTTGTCTCCTTAGTCCACTTCTTTTTTCTCTCTTCCTGGATGACCTCGGCGTACACCTTCCAGGTGGTATATCTTACGCGGAAACTAAGATCAAAAACTATATACTGCACACGGAAACCGGACTAACAACAATGTTCACATATACCCTAAAACTCCATCTGGACTACATGAAGAAGGTGTTGAACCAACCTGCATATCGCCTCACATTTATAATTGCTTCGCATCTGCAAAACTGCAACAAACAATGTTTCTACGAAAGGACTAAGCTCTGCAGAGAACATAATGTCACTGAAGAAACAAATGGACAGTGGGCAATACAGGAGCTCATTACAAAAGTTGACTCCGCCCAATTTTCAAACTTCCGCGACCAAATCCAAGATAGCCAAATGAGATTGATGTATAAGCATCTCCAACATGATCTAGGACTTAACAATTACTTCCATGACGACCTAAGTGTAGATAAGATATCAACAATCTGTAAGACTAGAAGTGAACTCCTGCCTTTAAACTATAGACCATACGTAACTGACTCTGATTCAACGTGCACGCTATGCAACCTCAGACAAATAGAAGATACGCAACATTTCATCGCAGTATGCCCAGTGTTGAAAACAATTAGAATACGGGTCTGGAGGAAATCTATACTACAAAAGAATGAACTTATGGAAACACTAAACGGAGAAAACTGGAACCTGCTATACAATTACGTCAAAATGGCACTCAAGTACAGACAACAAATAATAAACGAATACTTTTAACAGAAAACCTTTTTAGAATAAGATTTATTATCAAATTTTCATAAGAAAAACTCTCTTTTCCGGCTGACTGCACAAAGCCAATTGCACTATTGTGAAAGATGTAATATGTATAAGAAAGAAAAAAGAACAATAAAATTCACTACTTACTACTACTACTACTACTAGTACTACTAATAACACAAAGTGAGTTTTAAGGATGCAAATGAAATAAATTTGAATTTTTAAAAATTCAATGAGAATATCGTCTTTACTAAAGGGACGGTTCAAATGGCAGAATTTAAACGGGTTTCGGCTTTTGTAGTAAATTGAGATTATTTGCCTCTTTATTTAGACACACAAGGAGAAGCCGTAAAAAAAAAGGGAAGTTACAGTTTATTACAAACAAGGATGGTATTTCTTAGTCTGGAGGGTTTTATTTGGCAAATATAATCAGTTGTGTTTTTGTAAATAGTTACCTATACCTAGTCTTGTATGTCTGAGTTTGTTTTATTTACTATGAATGTAGGTATTAAGCGCAAATCCTTAGAAGCTCCTGGTTTGAAACTTGTAATTTCTTGTTTTACACAAATCAACATTATAGTAGGAAAAAAAAGTTGAAGAAAACGGGTTTTGCAAAAATAAATAAGAACTAGTTAACCTTGAAACAAGTAATTAGGTATTTCAAAGACATTAAATTTCCATGGTTTAGTTGTGTAGCGTAGATAGAGGGGATGTGATTAGTCTTCAATTATTTTAAGCTGTTTTTTTTTTTTTTTTTGAGGATGAATGCAAACAACTAAAAGTATGCTTTACACGACATTAGATCGAAGAAATTATGTGTTAGGCAAGAAGCAACGAATTGATTGTCCGGAGACTGGTACCGATTTTGTTTTTTTTTTTTTATAATTCGCCTAAAATAACAATTTAGATGCCAAATAATCAGGACATAATTATTAATGCAGAAAATGAATTTCTCAATACTCAACACTTAAGAGAAAAAAGATAGAGTTTTTAGGTTGAACTATCCGGATACCCCATTGAAGATCGTCCGAAGACTAGAACAATTGTCCGGAATCTCCAGAAAACCGCCCTATTCTAGAATTCGTCCTATTAAATCAATGTTAAAAGTAATTTTCAATTCACTCGTACACCAAACTATGAATGAAACACTAATAGAAATAATGATATTTGCATTGGGGACCCATGCCGTTACCCTATTTAGTAGGAAAGGAAAAGATTTAATAAAGTTGGAATCTCTTTCAGGTATAGAAAAAATGTTATTAAAAATGTCGTCATTCGTACTGACATCAAAACAAAATTTCTACCTCCTACCCTTGATTATTTTCGCTTCACTTTCATTAATATGAAATGAAGGTGACTTCACCAAGATTCTTTCAGCTTTCATAAAACGCAAAGCAAAAACGAAATGATTTCATGTTTGCTAATGTGCCAATCAATTTTCTGTTTGTGTCAAAAGTTTGAAGGCTAAATCACAAAGGCGCTTCAGCTTCAGCTTCGCCTGACGTTTACGAGTTCAGCTATAGGAATTCAATGCTTGCTAGTGCTAGCACAATGACGCTTCGACCTCACGTTTCGTACGTAACGTGACTCCAAACGGAAGCTCTAGTTCAAATATGTATGCTGAACTTTTGCTTTGTCTGACAGCTCAACAACTGTTTAAGAGAAAAGTACACATACACACACAGATTTTGGAGCAGCGTTACCACTTAAATAAAAAAAGGATTCGAAGTAGATTTGGGAATAAAGCGAAGAAGATTGATAAAAAGGGAAGTAGATTAAAAATGTGTTGTGTATATTATATTGACCTTGGATACATTGACGCACAGAGGGACAAACAGTTTTTATCAAAAGTTCATATAGAATTGTATCCGAATTGTGTTAATATTTTCGATTTAATTTTGACACTACATTATGGATAAAATGTGTTAATATTAACATAAAAAATACTAAATTCAACCAACATTTTTACGCAAATCCTGTATATTTTCCTGAAATATGATGAAGGCGTGCGAGTTTTCACTGTAAACTGTAGGCATTATGTCTTAATGAGTTAATCGCAGGGGATTTTAGAAATATGAAGTAAAATCGAATTACTTTTTTTCGAGATTTTAAGAAATTCCTGATGGTGCAAATTAGGAAGTAGATTTTCAAAGAAAGAGTAAAGTGGCAAAGCTGTTTTGGAAGGATGATGATGTGATGGAGGGTGGAGGGAGAACTGTCATTCAAAGCCAACGCAAGGCGGGTGCTTCGTAACGCAGACGAAGCTGAAGCTGAAGCGTCTTTGTGTTTTAGCCTTGATGGTCATCGTACCTCGTTTTACCGTAAAGCGTTTAACACTTGAATAAATGTTAACAGTTCCCCTCTAGAAATCATGATGGTTAGATCCTTTGTATATGGAAAAGATCGTCTATCAAACCAAGCAGAGACCACACAATACAAACTTATGTAAAATTCTCAAAATAGCGCCATCGTCGTTTGCCATCTTGAGAGGAGACTACTCCCCAAATATATATACAAAGGTTAGATCTAAAAGCAAAATATTTTCACCAAACGAAAGAAGACCGAAAGTCATGATGATTGATCCTAACAAAAATATCCAAATTCATTGTTTATCTTCCATATTTGAATATGTAGCAATAAAACTCCTTCCTCTAGATCTAGACCCGAATGGAATGGACTGCACCCATTTCATTTCGTTCCCATGAATGTAAACAGAAATAATATCAATTTGTTCATATTTCAGATGTTAAACATTTTATTTACTCATCAAACCAAAGCCACAAAATCATAAATTCCAAATTGATGTCCTATTGCTAGCAAGAAAATAAATAAATTCAAATTTCATTTTCATGTGTATTCATTTGCCGGCATGTGTGCATACATTTATTTTGTACCCTGCATTGCGGAAATATTTTATGGGTCCTCCAGGTGGATACCAGTCGGTCATGAAATAGCAATAAATTTCAGATTAAAACAAAAAAGGGTAACAGTATTAACAACCACTTAAATTTCACACCAACTCAACCATTCAAACCATTCAAGTGCTTTTTTTAAGCTGAAGTTGAAAACGTATTTATAAGAAATTGCATTTCGAGTTATGCAAATGTGCACAAACCGGTTAATGATAACCTTTTTCCTTTTCCCGTGGAATTTGCTTGAAATTTGAAAATTTAGAAGAACAAAGTAAAAAGGGAAATGAAAAAGGTAGGTGCATATATCTGCTCCATTTAAAACCTTCGTCTTGCACAAAGTAGCTTAAAATCAAAACTATCATTCCATTTGGTACGCGGCATTTCAAATTTGTATCTGTCCGTTCTCAGGGACATCCAACACATTGATTTTTGGCAAAAACTTTGAAGCAGTGTAATCTTTTCTTTTATTGAAAATAACCAGTTTATAAGGGTTCACTAGAATGAAAAAGTTCTACTAGCTTGTGGATTTGTGTGAATAAATTTTAAATGGAGTATTTGCCAAGTTTAAAAGTTGAAAGTAGTGTCCGTAGCTTAGTGGTTAGGTGCGTTGGCTGCTAAGCTGAACGTCGTAGGTTCGAGTCCTACTCGTGCCCATAGTTTTTATTTCATCTTTTACGGCCACTTAGACCTTCTCTTCAAGAGCTGTCGCGTCACTCTATTTTTTAAAAGTTAAAAAATACATTGACAAAAAACTAATGGTTTTCGGGGTGTGTTTTTGCCACAAAAAAAAAAGAACAAATAAACCGATTTCAGGAATAGGTCATGCCCATGGTATGTGGTATGTTGCCATGTTGGCCAACACACATTTAATTTAAAATTAGCTGAAGTTTAATAGCTTTGGAGATTAATAATCTCTCAAAATATTTGTTTGAAATTTAATAACATTTCAGAAATTCTTTTAACACGTGTTTTCAGATGGAATGTCATTATCTCATTTTATGAACAAGTGGTATGTAGCCAGGCGTCTCGCGGTCGGTAGTCGGCTTGTAGAAATAGTTCAATGATTTAATGAAGCCCTCCTAAAAAAAAGTAGTCTAGATGCTGTAAATCGCAAGAAGGTGGCCCATCTCTTGAGATAGAAACGCTCATCAAACTTACTCTTCAATAAATCGTTTAAGGTTCGCAGAGTATTTTGTGGCACCATCCTGTTGAAGTCACATTATTATGTTAACCTAGATCCTAGCCATTATTTGGTCTGATCAATGGCCAAATTTCTAGAACGCCGCGGAATTGTTTGCTACGCACGGCAGTGATAACATTGACACTTCGGCAATAGTATCTTATTTATTTACCTACTTCCTGCACCGGCTTCCAATCCATGAAGGATCTCAGCCTGAAAAACTGCAGCTTATATCGGGAACAGTCCCTCGCATGTACTCTCCAGTCGCATGTACTCCGGCATCCGCAGGGTTATAATAATTGGGTTATAATTTCACTTTTTTCAGGTTAAATTGTTTGAAATTTTCAGAGTCTTGAAAACTGAATTTCCGAATCAAGCATGTTAAAACATTTTGAGAAACTTAGCCATCCGGAAATTCAGTTTTCAAGACTCTGAAAATAATAAAATTTCGCGCCATAGTAATGCAGTTTTTGTTGGACAAATTATTTATAGCACAAAATGATTATTTCTTGCAACTGTAATAAAAACTGAAAGTTACTTTCTTAAGGGGGCGCTAAAATAAATCAACAGTCTCCCCCAGATAGCTCGTTCCCTAGCTGAAGCAGTCTCCAGTTTTGCACCCCAAGTTGATTGAGGTCCACTTCCACTTGAGTGCGCAACCTGATTCGCGGTCTTCCTCTCCTCCTACGTACCTCGAGAATAGTGTCGAAGGCTTTCCAGGCCGGAGCATTGGTGTCCATCCGCTCTAAATGACCAAGCCATCTTAGTCTCTGGACCTTGACCCATCTGGCTAGGTCCATGTCGTTGTACAACATCTAACGTTCGCTGTTATATCTTCTTCGCCATTCTTCGCCGTGTGCATTACACTGGCCAAAGATGACCCGAAGAACTTTCCTCTCGAAACAGCCTTAGGCACTTTCATCCGATTTTGTCAAGGTCCATGCTTCTGCACCATCCAGCAAGAAAGAGATGATGAGTGTGTTGTAACATTTTACCTTAGTTGCTCGAGAAAGGGCTCTTCCAATCAATTGCTTTCTTAGCCAAAAGAAACAGCGATTAGCAAGAGTTATTCTTCGTCTGATCTCAGCGCTGGTGTTATTGCCTGTGTTTATAGCGGAGCCTAAGTAGAAAAACTTCTCTACTACCTCGAAGTTGTATGCGTCTATTGTGACGTTCTGTCCGAACGTTTCGGTTTTCCCTCATTTATCGCTAAATCCATTCTTATCGCTTCTGTCTCAATTCTCACAAAGGCGCCACATAAGTTCACACAAAAGTAAAATTCTGGTCCATAAAAAAAAATAAGCTGATTTCCACCCTAGATGGTACAAAATTTCACCCGAAAAACGTGAAAATATTGAATGAAAATATTGTTTCAATAAAAGTGAAATTATGATCCATGTGACGTCACGAACAGTGAAGTTACGAACCCGCACCGTCCATTTACCGTAGGTTTGGAGCGTTTTCGTCCATTCGCTCAATGTGGCCGAGCCAATAAATAAATAGAGTGGCGCGACAGCTCTTGAAGAGCCAAGGCCTAAGTGGCTTATTCTCATCAACAATTCTCCAGGTGCGGATGAAGAATTGAAGGGACCTACACTTTTACCCCGATTCCGAACGGCAAAGTTGAGAAGCACATTTTCATGAAAGATGATACTCTTGGAAGTTTTGTCAGTTCTTCGCAAGATGCAGTGTCCGTGAAAGGTGAAATAAAAACTATGGGCACGAGTAGGACTCGAACCCACGACGTTCGGATTAATAGCCAACGCACCTAACCACTAAGCTACGGACACTACCGAGCCAATGAAGTCGTATCTTCCTGGCATTCTCGACTACCTACATCCACATCTTGGTACAGCTCGTACAGTTTTCGGTTGAACATTCTTCTCCATTCGCCTTCGTCGCATACAGGACCGAAAATCTGTTGAAGATTTTTTCTTTCATCCAAAAGTCGGCGTCGTTCGTATGGTCGGACTGGTAAAATCAAAGTTTGTCTTTCGAGTTAAGAGTTTTGAACCAAGCAAAGCCGAAGTAGCTACAGTTCGCTAGGGTAATTCTTCGTCGGATCTCCATTAAGGTGTTGTTTGTGGGATTGATGTTTGAATTCCTTAACTACCTCGTTATTGCTGCTACCAAGAGTGACGTTTTGTCCTAGGCTGTGGACAGAAGTTCTCTTGTTTGTTAAAAGCATATACTTTGTTTTGTGATCATTCTCTTCAAGACCAACGAGTTACGCCTGTTCTTCAATCCTGATTCTATCCATCGTATTTCCTGGATAGCAATTATGTCTTCCTTATACTGCGTGAGAACAGTTTCAAATGTTTGACTTGCATCGGAGTGTAGTGTTCTTACATTCCAGGTACAAACTCTCAATGCTTAGTCCGTTGCCGTTCCGGGTCGGTCTGGTTGCCATAAGAGGGGGCCATTATCGTATAGGCTCTGCCTATTTCTCTCATAACTTCATGTTGTTTACTGTTGCCTAAGTGCTTCTGTCTCTCACAACGAATATGCAGAGTCATATGCGTGAACTAAACTTTTTACTGCTCATATAGGAGTGAACGTTCTGTTCTTCATTTGTTTTCCTTCCCATGATGGACATGTTGAGTTTAGTGAATAAATTGACAATGGCAGTGCGATGATTTGTAATTTAGTGCGTTCTTAGATTAAATTCAAGTCCTATTGGAAAACCTGATACTTCACATATTATACACTTTTCAATCTTCTCAGCAGAAATTTAAGCTGAAAAGTTGATTGGATTAAAAGATATCATAAAATCCATTAATCTGCAATTAAAAGTCAGTCACCAAGTTAGAGGGTAAGAAGAACGAGGAAACAAAAAATATACAACTGACATTTAAATCCCCCTTTAATTTTGAAACAATTGACACAAGGGTTAAAAATAATTTTAAAAATTTTAACTTGCTCCTTTCTGCTTATTCTATTTGCTTATTTTTAGAAATACAATCGTTGTCGAAAAACGGGGGATAAATAAATAGAGTTTGGACGTCCAACTGATTTTTGTTGACAGTCACCGAGTGGATTCTTTCTGTCTTTCTGAATGTCGACAGCGTTTGGATTAAGCCGTCAACCGAAAACTCCGTCTTATACGTCTCCTTAAGGAACTAATCAAAATGTTATCTTCTTTTATTACTTTCTGTACATTTTTCGACAGTTCGACAATCTTCGAAAATTAAATAATGGAATATGTTCCGAAACTCGGACTTTTCCTGCACAGCCTAGTGACATCCGACCAACCTGTGCCTGTCACTGTTAGAATCTGCTTTTTCCAGATGATTAACTCACATCCATCTCATCTTTCACAGTAGTTTGGAAGATTTAAGTCTTCATAAGCAGACTCTACGTGTATTACAACAAATGGTAAGGATCAACGTCACCAAATAATTCTTGTGTATGGTTCAGAAGACCGGTTTCAACAGCAGCCGCTGAAGATCGGCAGTAGCAGCATTCAGAAACCTATGTAATTCTGAAATCATTCATCTGTCCACCGCCTAGGACAAAACGTCACTGTTGGTAGCAGCAATTTCGAGGTAGTTAAGGAGTTCAACTACCTTGGAACAAACATCAATCCCACACCTTAGTGGAGATCCGAAGAAGAATTACCCTAGCGAACCGCTGCTGCTTCGGTTTGACCAAACATCTGGGTTCAAAACTCCACACTCGAAAGACAAAGTATCTGATGCTATACAAAACTTTGATTTCACCAGTCCTACTCTACGACGCTGACTGCCGGGCGATAAGTAAAACAGAGGAATTGATACTGGGCACTTTCGAGATGCGACGATGGCGAATGGAGAAGAAGGTTCAACCGAGAACTGTATGAGCTGTACCAAAATGTGGATGTAGTCCAGAAGGCCAAGAAAAAAAGACTTCATTGGCTCGCGTTCGGCCACATCGAGCGAATGGACGACAACGCTCCAGCCAAGAAAGTCTTCTCATACCAGCCCATAGGTTCGAGACGACAAGGAAGAACGAACCTACGGTACAAGGACCAAGTGACTGCGGATGCCAGAGCGCTTGGTTTCGACGACTGAAGAGTGCATGCGAAGGATCATTCAAGATGGAAGGCTGCAGAATCTCAGGCTGAGATCCTTCATGGATTGTGAGCCGGATAAGTAATGTGGCTTTTCTTACAACCACGAAGAATTGCTACTAAAATTCAATGTTTTTTGGCGTGTAAGAAATGTGCAAAAACGAATCAATCCCTTTTTTGAATGTCTGTGTTGTCTAGTCAGCTGTAAAAGCGTTTTGTACATGATAATCACAACAACAGAAAACTCAGCTGTAAGTATATGTGTAAAATCCTTGTTCAAGTATGTGTAAATCCGTCTCCAAAAAGAGATTCGAGAGAAATCAATCCTTCGAGAAATAAATTCAATTTCTTTGTGAAAGAAATGCGTTTAAGGGAAAAAAATTGCCACTTTTACGTCACGGATCAATTCTTGGGTTGTAAGAAAAGCCACATAAGTAAGTAGTAAGCCACTTAGACCTTGGCTCTTCAACAGCTGTCGCGCCACTCTATTTATTTTTACCTATATTTGAGTATACTCAAGTCCTTTTTAATGAACCCAAACACCGTTCAAACTCAAACAAAAACAATCAAAAGAGGAAAACAATATCAACGACTTCTCTCTTCTTAGTGGTTGCATTCACACGCCACAGTCAAAGGGCGACGATTGACTACCTTTTCTTGGGAAATAATGAAGGAAACGGATAACAGGAATTTAAAACTAATGTACACCGGCACCTCCTCTCTAGCCCCTTCCTTCTTTCCTAAAGTACTCACTGCGTCTATGGCATAAAAAGGGTATAAAAACCCCTTGAGTGTGTGCTCATTATAAAAAAAAAAAAAAAAAAACAGATATCTAAGTCAATACGGGTGTTTTCTCAAATATTTGCAATCTAAAAAACGTTTACATCAAGAATGTAAATGCCGTATAGCTATGTGTGTTATTGATTTTTCCCTTCATTTGATATTATGTTTTCATGGATATACTGACGAACCATTGTTTTGGAACCATAAGATTCTTGTAGCCCTGGGGAAGGACTGTCTGTTATTGTTTTTGAGACCAATTTGTCATTCCCTGAAGAAAAAAAAGCAAGAAACAAACAGTCAATGATATTAAATTATGCAGATTATATCATTCTTCGAATTGGACGAATTTTGAACAACTACTGTCATATTTTAACCCGTCTAGTCTAGTCTAATTTTTAACACATTTTGTTCAATGCAAAGTGTCAAAATCTAACCAAATGTCAAGTTTTAACCACTTTTTAACCCAATTCGCACGTGGGCTTAACAGATGGAAGCCAGAACTAATGACTTATGAAGCAAATAGCCTTCGGGAAAATAAAGCAAAACTGACTTTTTGACTAATATTTTTTATTTTTTATTAGAATAATGATTTTAATGTTATTTTTATTTTTATTCTTTTTATGTGTCCGTAGCTTAGTGGTAAGGTGTGTTGGCTGCTAAGCAGAACGTCGTGGGTTCGAATCCTACTCGGGCCCAAAGTTTTTATTTCATCTTCACGGACACTGCCTCTTGCGAAGAATTGACAAAACTTCCAAGAGTATCATCTGTCATGAAAAAGTTCTTCTCAACTTTGCCGTTCGGAATCGGCGTTAAATTGTAGGTCCCCTCAATTCCTCACACGCACCCAGAGAATTGTTGATGAGAGTAAGCCACTTAGGCCTTGGCTCTTCAAGAGCTGTTGCGCCACTCTATTTTATTTATAGATGACGTTCTCAAAGCCTCAATTTTTGTCTTCATCGCCTTTTTTATTTTTAAACGACTTCTTGTGTGCAAGCTAAGATAAATAGAAATAAAATAAAACGAAAAATTGATCAAACTGTTTTTTTTTTGTACTTGGCTATGGAGATATCTTTATCTCTTTGAGGGTTTTGAGATGTTCCCATCGCGTAGGTACTTGTTGCTAAAACTGAAACGTCTTGATCTGCAGGAGAGTAATTTAGTCTGATTTTGTAAACGAACGTAGTATGTGGCAGGCTAAGCCGACTGATATTATCACCAAATATTTTTGTCTAATTTGGCATTCGAAGCTAAAAGAATTATGTTAGTGTTTAAGCTCGTATGTCTTTTCTATACGAGTTCGTAGAACATGAATTTAGGGTCTTAACCCCGTGGCACCAACTTGACGCTGGCTTTGGTAAATTTAGTCTTGTTGCGCATGATCCGTGAATTCACATGACTGTAACTTATTCAGCGTAATTGTCTCCGTAGTTCATATCACTGTCTTCTGAAGGCGCTGGCGCTGATTGAGGCTTCCCTCTTTTACTATACCTATTTTGCGGTACCACCAACATCAATTAAGGACCAGTAGCAACATTGCAAGAAAACAGAAACAGGTGCCACCTCTAATGTGCTAGATTTCATATACAGCTACCGAAGGGAAACACCTGACAAGGAGTGTAGGCTGGCACATGCAGACAAGCGGGAGGCATACTAAGCGGCGCTGTATAGAAGGTCAAAAGCTGCTCGTGAGCTCTACGAGCAAAAAAAGATAAAGGAACGCAGGATTCTCTGAGAATAAAGTTCGAAGGTTTTATCAGAAGGTAAAACAGCTGGTTGTGCCATTGAGCATGAACCGGTGCCTGCAGAGATAAACAAAGAAACATCGTAGTAAAATCGCAGTCGATGCTAAGGAAACGAAGTAAAAACTATTATTACCTACTAATATTACGGCTGAAATCAAACAAAGTCACTGGTTCAGATGGCCTAGCTGCCGAGCAGCAAACGACGATCTAGAAGGTCGGAAATATTCACGACCCTCAGCATTGTTTACTCGACCTTGAAGAAGAGAGATCCTCTAAAATGCGCCAACTATACAGCGGAATCAGTCTACAAGATATTCTCAGTCGTAATATGTGAATGTCTGAAGCCTTTCGGCAATAATCTGCTTCGTCCTTATCAATGTAGATTCAGACCAGGAAAGTCAACCATCAACTAAAGTTTCACTTTGCGGCAGAACCTGGAAAAACCTATGAATTCCAAGTCGATACCCACTACCTTTTTATCGATTTTAAGGCAGCGTACGGTATGGCAGCATATACGGAGACGAGCTGTATAAAGCTATGTCTAGTCTTGGCAGCCCTTCCAAGCTCGTTCGCTTGTGCAAAATGACGCTGCTCGATCAGGATTGGTAATGAGCTTACGGGATAGGATTCAGACACTATCTTCCAAGAGTTTATTTAATTGCTTGCCTACGTGGCCGATGCGATACTGACGCAATGGGAAATACACAGCTTGATGTCAATGCAGCCTTTGTGAGAAATAAGACAGTTCGAGGAAGGACACACAACACTGACGGCTCGGACGACACATATAACTTATATATATAAATCATTTGATCAACTTAGGTTAGACTACACCACACCCTCATCATTCCGGTCCTGCAGTAGCATGGACACCGACAAAATCGGACGAATGTGCCTTAGGCTCTTTCGAGATTTAAGTTCTTCGTATTTTTTATGGACCCGAGTACATTAATGGCGAATGGAGAAGAAGATTCAACAGCGAACGGACCTAGCCAGAAAGGTCAATAAGATGGTTCGGCCTCATAGAGCGAATGGACGACAATGATCCGGCCCGGAGGACTTTGACACCATACCTGAAGAACGAAGAAGTAGAGGAAGTCTTAGAGTGCAAAACTTAAGACAACTAGCTAGGGACCGAGCACACTTTCGCAAACTGAAAGGTTAGGTTAGGTTAAGTGGGCTGACAATTGGTATTATTACCGTCATATGAAGTATTGTAACTGCCTGAAAAAATAAATAACCTATGAATCATGGGGTTCGTTTAGCCATTTGGAGGTCTTGACAAAGCTTGGTAAGCTTTTTCCTGGCAGTTCGGATAGCTCCTCTAGTTCATTAAAGAACAAGTTGCCTAGAGTTTTCTTCCTAGTAAGACAGAGTGAAGGATAGTGGCAGAGAGAATGAGCAGTATCTTCATGCTCGTCCTCATCACCACAGCCTCTACAAAGGTCATCGGTACTAAGCCCCATTTTCTTCTTATGGTAGCCAAGTAGGCTGTGTCCTATTATTATGCCAATAAGCGATCTTAAGGAGGGTTTGCTAAGAGTAAAAATAAAGTCTGTCGGATTTTCTAAACTAAGCATAAGGAATCAGATCGTCAATTAAGATTTGTTAATTTTAAAATCGTTGTTTCGTCTAACTGTGCTGAACACTTATACATACGTTGACTCCTTTTGGCCTTGTGGCGTAGTAATACGACCATTTCTGTTCAAGCCAAAAAACATGGACAGCCAGTTGGATCATCGCTTCGAATCCCAAACGTAGGCGTCAAACTAACTTATAAGAAGCGTTTGATGATTGATGTTGGTTCGGCATTTAATGATGCCATTCTACGAGTTTACTACCAAAATACTGGAGGACTGAGAACGAAGTCTAGCACATTTTTTACTGCCGTAACACAGTCACTATTCGATATTATTGCTCTTACTGAGACTTGGCTTCATGGCAATATTTTTTTCTACGGAGCTGTTTGGTAATGATTTTAATGTTTTTAGAAGAGATCGCTACCGTGATGACGATAACCTAGCTAAAGGAGGTGGTGTATTGCTTGCGGTTCATTCTTCATTGGCTAGCCAAACAAAACCCGCAAACCAACATAACTAATGCACCCACAAAAAAAGGCAAAAAAAATATCCCGCTAGCCGCAAGAGCACAGTGAGTAATATCCCATCATCCCATTCTCTTTGTTTCTCCCGTCGTACAATTGTATAGCTTGTCACATGCATCACATTGCATGAGTTTCTTTTTTGTTACTCATCCAATGTGTGCATGTGATATGTTGTCAATAACAGATGATACCAGGGTCGGATCGAATCACGCTGCCGTTAAGGCATAACACTAACAGTGGCGCTGAATCGTAAAGACTTCTTATATTCAATTCAGTAACTCTTTTAGATCTCGTCTGTTTTGGTCTTTTTATTTTTTTACGTGTAATGACTGATAATTTCAGAGTCGACTACTGCAATATTCGTGGGCTAAGAATTAATTTTCTTGCTGCGTATATCCACACTGTTTCGAACAGGCCAGCTGTATTGGCACTGAGTGAAACCCAAGTAGGTGAAAATTCCGACCCTACTGAATTTTTTATTCATGGGTATTGCTTAGTGCCTTTATTCTTCTCCCACCATGGTCTCGCCGTCTACATTAGGAATGATGTTGCTTATCAATTCTTACCACAGTATGGACGCTGCTCCAACCCTTTTTTCAATTTTATGTGGTTCAAGTTTACCGTAAATAAGCACATCATTCACTACTGTTTTCTTTATCGAAGCCCAAATTTGGACAGAGCTTCAACTTCTCGCGAATTTGACGTTCTGTCCGATTCCATCCAAAGAATTGTTTCCCTGTATCCTCACACTGAAATCGTTATTACGGGCGATTTCAATGTACACAATTCTTCGTGGCTTCTCCATTCGGGCCAGACAACACCCGAAGGAATGTGTGCTGAGATCTTTGCTGAGTTTAACCACCTTACTCAGCTTGTCACCGAGCCCACTCGAATATCGGACATTAATGGCCAAGCGGAAAATACTCTTGACTTGTTTCTTACGTCTGACCCTGATAAATACACTATCAGTGTATTAACGCCTCTAGGCAGATCAGACCATAGTATCATATCTGCAAATTTCTCGTGTCAAGCTAATCCAGTTAGAGAAAGAGCTCCGAAGAGAACCGTGTGGCAATACGAGAAAGCCAACTGGGACGGTCTCAACAACTTTTTTCGGATCTTTAACTGGTCACTATGCTTCCTCGATAGTGACGTAGACTCCAGCGCAGATATGATTACTAATATGATTATTTTGGGAATGAAAACTTTTATCCCGAATAGGGTTAAAAGCATCAAACCCAAGGAAAAGTCATGGTTTGATTCAAGCTGTAAAGAGGTTATCAGGGAAAAAGAAGTAAAGTTCCGGTGTTTTAGAGCCAACCCAACTGAGGAAAACCGGAACAAGTTTAAACAAGCCAGGAAGGCCTGCAATGCCCATATTCGGCGGACCAAATTTTTACATGACCAAAAATTAAGGCAAAAAATACTGCAATGTCCCAAAGGCAGTAAGAATTTTTGGTCATTTGTAAAAAATATGAAGAATTCTTCTTCTTCCTCGGTCCCTACGCTCGTTGACAATGACACTCCAGTTGTTAGCTCGCTCGCGAAAGCTAACCTTTTTGCTAGGCAGTTCGCCGCCAACTCTTCGCTGCCTGAGAGTGTCATGACTCCGCCTGCTCTTGAGCGCGTCAATGATTCCATGGGACAAATCTTCTTTCGCACTCGTGCTGTGGCGAGAGTCCTAAAGGATCTCAACATACATAAATCCGCTGGTCCGGATGGTATCCCCGCTATTATTCTGAAGAGGTGTTCTTCCACGCTGGCAAAACCCCTGCGTAAGCTTTTCCATCTATCCTACTCTTCTGGGCTCGTTCCGAGCAGTTGGAAAACAGCATTTGTCCAGCCAATCCCAAAAAAAGGCGAATCGTCTTCTCCCTCCAATTATCGTCCGATTGCACTTACGTCCCTTCTTTCTAAGGTCATGGAAACGCTGATAAATTATCAGCTCAAGAAATATCTCGAAGACCGAAAGCTTCTTAATGACCGGCAGTACGGCTTTCGCAGCAACAGGTCCACTGGTGATTTGATGGTTTATCTCACCGAACAGTGGAACAAATCTTTACATCGTTTTGGAGAAAGTAAGATTGTTGCACTTGATATTTCAAAGGCATTTGATAAAGTCTGGCATCTTGCTCTTTTATCGAAAATGCGTGCCTTCGGTATCGATGAATCCCTTCTTCGTTGGATTAGAAACTTTCTTTCGAACCGTTCAATACAAGTTGTATTGGACGGATTCAAGTCTGAAACCCACAACATAAATGCTGGTGTGCCCCAGGGCTCCGTTTTGTCTCCGACCCTCTTTATCATTTTTATTAATGATCTCTTGTCTGTTACTTCTAATCCAATAAATTGTTTCGCTGACGATAGTACCCTTAGCTTCTCATATTCGTTTCCAGATTCACATCCCTCCTCCTCGGATGTGGAACTGCAACGGCAAAATATGATAAGCTCATTAAACTCTGACTTAAACAGCATTGTACAATGGGGAATTAAAAACCGTGTAGAGTTTAATGCTTCGAAAACTCAATGCTGTCTTGTATCGTTGAAGCGAGATATACCCCCTTGCCACTGTCCATGAGTGGCACTTGCATCAATGAGACCGAACATCTCGAGATTCTCGGTATGTGCATCACTGACCACCTCTTGTGGTCCGAGCACATACGCGATGTCGCCAAAAATGCCGCAAGATGTTTGGGTTTCTTAAGACGGTGCAAGAAATTTTTCTCCCCGTCTGATCTGGCTATTATCTATAAAACCTATATCCGTCCAAAGCTTGAGTACAATTCCCACCTCTGGGCTGGTGCTCCAGCTACTTACTTAAGCCTCTTGGATGGAATACAAAAAAGAGCTGTAAGAATGATAGGTGATAGAGAGATCACTGACGCATTGACTCCTCTAGACCACCGTCGTAACGTAGCGTGTCTCTCCCTGTTCTATCGCTACTTTTACGGTAATTGCTCTAGTGAAATAGCCAGTTGCATTCCTCCCCTCAAACAATTCGTCCGTAATACTCGCGCTTCTAGGAATGCCCATCAGTTTACCCTCGAGCCCAACTTCGGACGTACTCTCAAGTATAGGGAATCATTTTTTAGCCGTACTACGCGAATGTGGAACTCTCTTCCACACTCTGTCTTTCCCAGTCATTACAATGTTCAAGAATTTAAGACCAATGTACACCGACACCTCCTTTCCAACCCCTTCTTCTCTTCCTAATGCACTCACTGCGTCTCTGGCATAAAAAGGGTATAAAAATCCCTTGAGTGTGTGCAAATTATACAAAAAAAAAAAAACTATTCCTCTTACAAATGATAATGTAGAGCGAAATATGTGTAAAAGTCAATGATTCCACATATGTAATATTTTTTATTGTATCTTATGTACCACCAAAAAGTAATTTTAATATTTATAATGCCTGCAGCGACCATCTCATAGTTATTATTATTATTATTATTATTATTATTATTGACTTGCTTAAATTAACTCTGTTTTCATTTTTGTTATCGTTATTTCATGTTTATTTTCATCAAATATTTTTAGTATAAATAGAGGAAATAATTTAAATAAAAATCAGTTCTGATTGGGAATTCAATCGATAAGGATCTCTTTATATATTTCCCTTTCAGGATTCCTACATTGGTGACCCCGATATACAAACACTCACACATTTGATTTAGTATCCCCCGACCAACGGTAAGGTGCCAATCAAATCACACAAATATACTGCATACAAGGTATCCCCCGACCAACGGTAAGGTGCCACGCTCATCTACACAATTAAGAATAGGTATCCCCCGACCCCTGGTAAGGTGCCTCTCTTAATACACTACTCAACATACATCCACACAAACAATATGGCCAACGAAGACACCGTATCGAAGGTATCAATGAGAATACCACCTTTCTGGAAACGGAGCCCCGATCTTTGGTTCCACCAACTTGAAGCCCAATTCCACACCAGTCGAATCACTTCCGACGACACGAAATATTTCACTCTGGTCGGAAATTTGGAAGCTGACATCCTCACTGAAGTCAGAGATGTCATACTGGATCCTCCTGTCACCGAAAAATATGCAAGTCTGAAGACCCGCCTTATGACAGCATTTCAGGAGTCAGAGCAAAAACGACTCCAAACGCTTCTGAGTGGAATTACACTTGATGGAAGACGACCAACGCAGCTGCTAAGCAAGATGAGGGAGCTTTCGTCAGCTAACATTTCTGACGACATCCTCAGAACACTGTGGATGCAGCAACTGCCAAATACAACACAGTCAATTCTGTCATGCAGCTCTAAACAAGACCTCAAAACTTTGGCAGACATGGCAGACAAAATTTCTGACGTCTACGGAAACTCTGTTGTTGCTTCCATCTCAGCACCATCCAGTGTTTCTGCCATCTCCGAACTTCAAGAGCAAATTTCTGCTTTAAGAGATGAAATGAAACACCTCAGCTTTGGAAGAAGGAGTCGAAGTTCTTCGAAAATGAGGAACAGATCCCGTTCTAGGAACAAAGACCAACGCCATCTTTGTTTCTACCATCGATGTTTTGGCAAAGATGCGAGGAAGTGCCAAGCGCCATGTAAGTTTCAAGCGGAAAACTAGCATGTGGACAGCAACCAGCGACTAGCCAGTCCGCAAACATAATAAGTCGCCTTTATGTTCAGGAGAAATCTGCAAATCAAAGCTTTCTCATAGACACCGGAGCCTCCATCTCAGTAATACCGCCTACATTGACAGAAAAACGCAATGGGCAAGGAAAACGCATCCTTTATGCTGCGAATGGAACTGAAATCCCAACCTATGGAGAACGACTGATGACACTTAATCTTGGCCTTCGCAGAAGCTTCTACTGGCCATTTGTCATCGCTCAAGTCACCGAGCCCATAATTGGATCCGATTTCTTATCATTTTTCGATCTATTAGTTGATGTCAAAAATCATAAACTGATTGATCGAAAAACAACACTTCAAACCTCTGGTTTTGGCGCAATCTCATCATCGAGTGCCGCAAATATTGGCACTATAAATCCGTCATCCTTCATTTATGATCTGCTCAAAGAATATGAAGACGTAACAAAAACAAATCTCCTGGCCAAGACGAAGCACACGATCACTCACCACATTCAAACTAAGGGACAGCCACTATATTCAAAGGCTAGACGACTATCACCCGAACAACTCAAGATAGCTAAGAAGGAGTTTGAATACATGCTCAGCCAAGGAATCTGTCGACCATCAAAAAGCAGCTGGGCTAGTCCTCTCCACATGGTGAAGAAGAAAAATGGTGACTGGCGACCATGCGGAGATTACAGAAGACTCAACGCAAACACCGTCTCTGATCGTTACCCCATTCCGCACATTGGAGATTTCGCTCACCATCTAAAAGGCAAGAAGGTTTTCAGCGTCATCGATCTCACACGAGCATACCATCAAATCCCTGTGGAGCCAGAAGACATTCCGAAGACAGCCATAATAACGCCTTTTGGACTGTTCGAGTTTATGGTGATGACTTTTGGACTCTGCAACGCTGCTCAAACATTTCAGCGGTTTGTCCACGAAGTTGTGAGAGGCCTGGATTTCTGTTTTCCTTACATCGACGACTTTCTCGTCGCATCCAACTCAACAGAGGAACATCGAAAACACCTGAGACAGCTTTTCCAACGGTTCAGAGATTATGGCCTTACAATCAATCCATCCAAATGCACATTTGAAGCGTCATCCGTAAGTTTCTTGGGTTACCTTGTGACTGAAGAGGGAACCAAGCCACTACCATCCAAAGTTGACGCCATCACCTCCTTCAAGAAACCGTCAACAGTTCAGGAACTGCGAAGATTTTTGGGTATGGTCAATTTTTACAGACGTTTCATTCCGAAAGCTGCTCAGATTCAAGCACCACTTCATGCATACCCATCCGGCAACAAAAAGAAGGACAAAACTGTCATCCAGTGGACACCCGAGCTGGACAACGCATTCGAAACCTGTAAAGAAGCCCTCGCCAACTCAGCTCTTCTCGCACATCCAACTGAAGACGCAAAGTTGTCAATCATGGTTGATGCCTCTGATACAGCTGCGGGCGCAGTTGTACAGCAACTTGTGTCAAATGATTGGCAACCTCTTGGATTTTTCTCAAAAAAACTATCACCATCACAAACTAACTACAGTACTTACGATCGTGAGCTTTTGAGTGCTTACTTAGCTATAAAACACTTCCAATACCTGCTCGAAGGAAGAAAGTTTGTACTCTACACGGACCACAAACCTCTTACCTTCGCATTTCAACAAAAACCAGAGAAGTCAAGCCCACGTCAACTCAGATATTTAAGCTACATTGGACAATTTACTACGGATTTGAGGCATGTGTCCGGCAAAGACAACGTCGTCGCTGATGCTCTTTCCAGAGTACAGGCCATATCTTTACCATCTGCAATTGACTACGATGAATTAGCAAGGCAACAACAGATCGATGACGAACTCAAGAAACTACTCAGCTCAACAACATCTTTGCAGTTAAAGGAAATCACTCTGCCTAACTCTGACAATCAAATATTTTGTGATATTTCTTCTGGAAAGGTCCGTCCATATGTTCCAGCACCTCTGAGGCGCCAAGTTTTCGAAATGATACACAACTTGTCACATCCTAGCGTCAAGAAAACAACCCAGATGCTTAAGGAACGTTTCATTTGGTCAGACATGAAGAAGGATTGTCGCAAATGGTCACAAACTTGTGTCAACTGTCAAAAGAGTAAGATTCACCAACACATCAAATCTCCAATTGACAATTTTCCACTACCTGAAGGAAGATTTCAACACGTCCATTTAGACCTTGTTGGACCTCTACCATTTTCCGAAGGGTACACTTATGTACTTACTTGTATTGATCGTTTCACTAGATGGCCAGAAGTCATTCCAATCACTGACATCACAGCCGAAACAGTGGCAACAGCTTTTCTTTCTGGATGGATTTCCAGGTTTGGAACACCAAAAGAAATTGTGACTGACCAAGGAAGACAATTTGAGTCCTCACTTTTCATTGAGCTCTCAAAACTTCTTGGAATCAAGAGGTACAGATCAACACCTTACCATCCTCAGGCAAATGGGATGATCGAACGGTTTCATAGAACCTTGAAGACAGCAATCAAGTGCCATGAATCACATGATTGGGTAGGCAAACTCCCACTTGTTTTACTTGGCTTAAGATCATCTCTGCAAGAAGACTATAAAGCGACCCTAGCTGAACTCGTCTATGGTACAACCCTAAAACTACCAGGCGATTTTTTCACACCTACAGACGCTACTTCAACTTCTAATCACGATTTTGTAAACAAATTTCGAGACCAAATGCATAATATTCAGCCAATACAGCCCACACGTCACGGATCAGTCAAAACATTTGTACACAAACACCTTCAAAATTCTACACATGTTTTTATTCGGAACGATGCAGTCAAAAAACCTCTTCAGCAACCTTATGATGGCCCATATCCAGTAATATCAAAGACAGAGAAATATTTTACACTAGAGATAAAAGGTCATCAGAAGAACATCTCAATCGACCGCCTCAAACCAGCTTTTCTTCTTAACGAACATCAGGACCAAGAACGTCAAGAAAAGAAAAAAAACTGCAGATATACCTTCAACATCTGGCAGACATGTCACCATCCCAGCAAGATATCGTTGACACTAGAGGGGGAGTACTGCAGCGACCATCTCATAGTTATTATTATTATTATTATTATTGACTTGCTTAAATTAACTCTGTTTTCATTTTTGTTATCGTTATTTCATGTTTATTTTCATCAAATATTTTTAGTATAAATAGAGGAAATAATTTAAATAAAAATCAGTTCTGATTGGGAATTCAATCGATAAGGATTCCTTTATATATTTCCCTTTCAGGATTCCTACATGCCCATATGCTTAATATTTCCGATATAATAATACCTACATTTGCGTTTTAGGTGATTTTAATTTAGGTGATATAAATTGGATGTATGTATTCTGAAGAAGGTAATTGTAATATTCCATTTAATGTTTTTAGTGATATAGAGATTTTGTTAATTGATCATTTGTTATCTTTCGATTTAAAACAAATCAATTGTGTAAAAATTCTAATAATCGTTTACTTGATCTCATTTTGTAAATTATGATATCGATTCATTTATCTCAGCTGCTACACCACCTTTTGTGGATAATTGCTTACATCATGTAGCTCTTGAAATTGAACTTAAATTTTTGAATTTCGTAACGTTACAATTTGATGAAGTATCATCAGTTAATTATAATTTTGCCAAAGCTAACTACAGAGCTGCTTACTCATACTTTTTGGAATTAAACTGGGATGAGATATTGGCTTCTTATAATCTTTCTACATGCTTCACTTCATTGAAAAACATCTAAGAAGATTCGTATAAGAAATTTGTCCCCTTAAAGTTAAAATCGCTAAGTCACAAACCGGTTTGTTTCAACTCACATCTCAAGAAATTGAAAAATAAATTGAATAAATTGTTGAATAAAATAAAAATTCATGCAATAATTGTTTGCATGATTACTTGCGTTGTCGTAACGATTATAATGTAAACAAATTTTCATATCAGCAATATTTTTGGAGTGTTGAGCATAATATAAAATCAAATTCTAGGGCGGTTTGGTCTTTTCTTAGCAGTTAAAAAACAATCCTTTAGATTTCCAGCATGAATTTGGTGCCCTTCGTACGATTGCAGCATTAAACGCATTGAATTTGAATCTGTTCAAAGAAAATTCACTAGATACGCGATTAAGAAACTCAATTGGTCAAATGGAGTAATACCATCTTATGAAGTGAGATGTCAACTCATTGATCTATGTTCGCTTCATTCCAGACATCAGTGTTATTTAGTTATGTTTGCTAGAGATGTGATTTGTAACCACTTCGACTCAAGCGCGGATCCAAGGGGGGGGGGGTCACGGGGGGTCATGACCCCCCCCCCAAACAGGCCGCATTTGAAAAAATAGAGCTAAATCGATATTTTGCAAGCCGATAAGAAAAAAAAAACAAACGAACAAAACCTAGTTTTTGCCAACTTAAGAACCGGGAAGTAACCAAATGACCACAATTAACATACTTTTCTGCCGTCTGAAAAAAATACTAGAACCAGAATTTTTACCTGTAGAACCAATCCACACGACCAATGGAAAATTTTGTTGAAAAAATCTTAACACAAGTAAAAGTGATAATCTTTTTGAAACATTCAAAAATAAAACTATTTAGCCACATATTCATCTTAATTTTCCTTTGTAAACAACTGTGTAAATAGTTCAGTCCCCATTAATTTTATGAGAAGATACAAACAACATTTTTTTTTAGAAAGGGAAAAGTTAAAGCACAATTCTTTGGACCTTCATAGAATAAGCTGTATTTAAAATGGCTGGGCTGGAAATTCCAACAAATGGCACCAAATTCACGGGTTTTTTGGAATTAATTGTTTTTTTACATATTGCAGGTCTGCAAATCAAAAAATTGATGATGTTTTACGATGACTGCGCCGAATAAATATTTTGTATTTGTATTAATTAATTAAATTTGCTGTGCCATAAGAAATATATAATTCTTTAAGGAGGCACAGTTCATACAGGAATACAAACGAATTGCTATCAAAATTCATCTTTAGCAAAACAAAACAAAACCTAAAATCTACTTTGAATACACGTCGGAGAAATTTAATTTGTTTTGAATTTCAAGTTTAGAAGAAGTCAACTGATTCCGAAAGTCAGAATAACTGATTCGTATTTGGCAATGCCTCTTTTGATGTCGTTCGGGACTTATGATTATAATTTATTCGTATTATTTGCTACGAGGAACTCTGTGATAGGGGTGTCTATTAAAAAAACATAACCTCAATTAAAATTTATTTGATTTGCTCCGATCGAAGAAGAAAATTCATAATAAAAACATTTATTGGCTAGATATTTAGTTAGTTTTGAGAGTACCTACATTTTTTATATACCTAAACAGTTTATAATTATACTAGCAAATTCCCTGCCCGCTTCGCAGGGCTTCGGCAAACAACGGTCGTGAAATTAGGGATTGGCTGGATGAAGAATACGGTATTCGATGGATTTGCAGAAATGGAACATTATTCCTAGAAATATTGTACAGACACAAGTCTGTAATCTGATGAATTCTATTGGTTTTTCAATTCTTTTATATCAATTTTTTAGTTCATGTACCCATTAAACATACCCCAAATTAAACTATCTGAGAAGAGTTTAGTTAGTTAGGGTTTTGACCCTCTTCAGGATTGCACAGTGTTATAAATTTTCTTGAAACTATCAATTCAATTTTGAAGTGCTACAGTAAAAATATTGAAAAAAAAAACCCTAAATTCGGTTTTCTTTCCTGTTTTAGATTTTTTCAAGTGTAATAAAATGTATCGGTTTTAAATACGCTTATCAATGAGATTTTATTTAATAACTTTTTTGTTCATTAGGTAAAAATAAGAAAACTTTGTGTTCCTTACACATTATTTGAAAAAAATTGAATTAAAGTCAAAATTTTGTTCGGGCAACAAAAAATTGAATACCATTTAAAATTGACTTTAACATGAGTCAGGGAAGGGTACACCAAAGTAAGCCTCTTTTTAATTCGTCAAAAAGTAATGAAAAAGTAAGAAATCAGACTTTATTTAAAAACGATAATTATAGAATATGACCAAGAATCACATTCCAAAGGATGGCAGACAAATTACAGGATACCCTGTATAGTTGACCATGAAAAAAACTGGTATTTCTAAATCAACACCACATATTTTTAACAATTGACCTTGCGTCTCATTTATTTTTGACAGGGAATGCAAGTCGAACAGGAAACTGACGACGTTTAGAATCAAATGACATATCTGGTAGCCCATTTGCCATTGACTTCTTTACGGCTTGTCTTGTACTACTGCAAAGTTTAAGTTGATTGATGTTCCGAAACATAGAAATTGACGCTCATACTTTCAGAGTTAAAAAATGTGGTGGCAGTCCTGGAATATGAATCAAAAAAATTCAAAAACTCCGTCTCGTCCTAAAAATTTCTACATCGTTTTCATTTTTGTAATTCTGTCAAACTATTTGTGACCAATAAATTGTCCACTAATTCATCTCGTTCAAAATAAATTGTTGCATCAATTTTAGAAAGACTTTTATCTGCATCAGCTAATATTGCACTTCTACTCAACTAAACGTGATTTTCTTTACACTTGGAAAGACATCATGAATCAACTGTTGCTTTGGACTTGCATTGCAATAAAAATTGTTTGGTAATGAAATTCGGCCTAAAAAAATTATGAAATTATTCCACTTCCAATGTCCAATAATTGCTTCGGAAATTCTGCTGCAGATACATCGTTCAGTAACTGCACACGAACATTTTTGGCAAATGTAAGTTTCCTGAAATACCTCCATAAAATAAATGGTTTTAAACAACGCAATTCGTCTGCAGCAGTTGACCGTGGTATAATCGGCAAAGTTTGTCCTCAGCAGCCACAAGATATAGGGCTCCAAATATTTTAAGTTGTAGGATTAAAGGCTTAAAGTACCGGGTTCATCTCAAAAACCACATCTTGCATAATTGTGTAATACACATATATACTTTTGTTGATCATGTTACTTCATCTCAATAGTTTGCGCAAATATTCGTAATCCAATGCAATTTGATTAGTGTCTTTAACGAAGTAGTGCTTGATCAAGAACATCTTACGCTGCACAACTTCGAGCAATCAATTCAATTGTGGCAATGCTTTATTCGCAAAACGTTTCTGTACACGGATGTGCCAGTTGCATTTGAAAGCATTCAGTTCTCTATCAGATTGGCACTTGCAATGACAATAACTATTGACTCAAGGTCAAAAAATGTCTGTTTGTGGATTAGAATTGAGCACACCATGTTATCAAACTATATTAATGACATATTCCATCAACGTTCACAACATTATAAATAAGCCTCTACCTCTCACATACTCATATACCAGCAACGCACTCACTAAAAACAATAGAAGTACATATGTATTTTCATACTCAAGAAATTTCATACATCAAAACAACGTTTGCCGGGTCAGCTAGTTCAAATATAATTTTCATATCTTCACTGACATTTTTTTTCGATCGAATAAAAATATTTGTCACAATTCTCAGACGAAATTGAGTATTCGTATATTGATCTATTTTTTTGGAGTGCGAAATATAATTTTGTTTAGCATTTTAAACATTTGAACCATTTGTGATTTGAAAAGTATACATTTTATTGTTGCTAAACCTTCTACACTAAAACCTCTTGCATTTAGAGAAAAAATTAGGAAAATCGGTCAATCAGTGTGCCCGGTTAGCGAACGAACACAAAAATAAGGCTGTTCTTTTATATATATAGATATACACAATAAATTTATATATTAATGTAATGAATTTTCAAGTAAAACAGAACGGACAAGTTTCAGCATAAGTTTATTCTGCCTTTGTTTTTTACTAACTGAAGAAATTTGGTTTGCGTTGTTTATTTGGTTATTCTTGTTATTTTTCTAATTTTTTAATTTTTTTCTATCCTGTGACCCCCCCCCCCCCCAGAAAAAATTTCTAGATCCGCGCCTGCTTCCACTGTGCCGCCTTGCTCGAGTTGTTTTCAATTCGAATCCCTGTTAAATCTTTACGTGTTTATAACTTTTTTTATGTTCCTTTTCATCCGACAAACTTTGGAAAATTTGAACCGATTTCTCATTCCACTTCAGTGTTCAATTCTATGTATAATAATATTGATCTGCAATCTAGTAGAGTATCGTTTAAGACTACAGTTTTAGAGCTCCTAAGATGTACCAACTAAGTAATTATTTATTTATTATATTAATATGTAAATTTGTTAAATTTTGTATTTATTTTTATAATGTTGTTAAGTTACCTGTTGTTTAATAAACATATATTGCTTGTTGTTATTGAAATCTTATAAGTAATGTACTAAAGATTGAAATAAACTAAACTAAACTTATCATATTTAGGCTATAGTTTCCTGGTATTGACACAGGTTATGTTTCAGTTTGCATAACGGGATTCCTGTATGATGGTCTATGAGAGAGGGGTCTAATGTAGAGCCTTCTCTTGCAAGCTCATCCGCTTTTTCGTTGCCTGGCACATCACTTTTTTTTTTTTTTTTTATAAGTGTCGGTGTACATTGGTCTTAAATTCTTGAACATTGTAATAACTGGGAAAGACAGAGTGTGGAATAGTGTTCCACATTCGCGTAGTACGGCTAAAAAATGATTCTCTATACTTGAGAGTACGTCCGAAGTTGGGCTCGAGGGTAAACTGATGGGCATTCCTAGAAGCGCGAGTATTACGGGCGAATTGTTTGAGGGGAGGAATGCAACTGGCTATTTCACTAGAGCAATTACCGTAAAAGTAGCGATAGAACAGGGAGAGACACGCTACGTTACGACGGTGGTCTAGAGGAGTGAATGCGTCAGTGATCTCTCTATCACCTATCATTCTTACAGCTCTTTTTTGTATTCCATCCAAGAGGCTTAAGTAAGTAGCTGGAGCACCAGCCCAAAGATGTGAATTGTACTCAAGCTTTGGACGGATATAGGTTTTATAGATGATAGCCAGATCAGACGGGGAGAAAAATTTCTTGCACCGTCTTAAGAAACCCAAACATCTTGCGGCATTTTTGGCGACATCGCGTATGTGCTCGGACCACAAGAGGTGGTCAGTGATGCACATACCGAGAATCTCGAGATGTTCGGTCTCATTGATGCAAGTGCCACTCATGGACAGTGGCAAGGGGGGTATATCTCGCTTCAACGATACAAGACAGCATTGAGTTTTCGAAGCATTAAACTCTACACGGTTTTTAATTCCCCATTGTACAATGCTGTTTAAGTCAGAGTTTAATGAGCTTATCATATTTTGCCGTTGCAGTTCCACATCCGAAGAGGAGGGATGTGAATCTGGAAACGAATATGAGAAGCTAAGGGTACTATCGTCAGCGAAACAATTTATTGGATTAGAAGTACAGACAAGAGATCATTAATAAAAATGATAAAGAGGGTCGGAGACAAAACGGAGCCCTGGGGCACACCAGCATTTATGTTGTGGGTTTCAGACTTGAATCCGTCCAATACAACTTGTATTGAACGGTTCGAAAGAAAGTTTCTAATCCAACGAAGAAGGGATTCATCGATACCGAAGGCACGCATTTTCGATAAAAGAGCAAGATGCCAGACTTTATCAAATGCCTTTGAAATATCAAGTGCAACAATCTTACTTTCTCCAAAACGATGTAAAGATTTGTTCCACTGTTCGGTGAGATAAACCATCAAATCACCAGTGGACCTGTTGCTGCGAAAGCCGTACTGCCGGTCATTAAGAAGCTTTCGGTCTTCGAGATATTTCTTGAGCTGAAAATTTATCAGCGTTTCCATGACCTTAGAAAGAAGGGACGTAAGTGCAATCGGACGATAATTGGAGGGAGAAGACGATTCGCCTTTTTTTGGGATTGGCTGGACAAATGCTGTTTTCCAACTGCTCGGAACGAGCCCAGAATTGTAGGATAGATGGAAAAGCTTACGCAGGGATTTTGCCAGCGTGGAAGAAAACCTCTTCAGAATAATAGCGGGGATACCATCCGGACCAGTGGATTTATGTATGTTGAGATCACTGCGGTGTTTGAGGATGTGCGTCACTTCCTATTGTCGTTTTGGTCGTGTTACGGAAGCGCTGTTTAGATTTGTACAACGCCGCCTTCTCCTTAGTCGTCAAGGACTCAGGAGTCCTGTTAGCGAAGCGCCGGGCAATCCTCGCAGCGTTTCGTCTTTGTCGTCGTCTTATTGGTTCTCGTTCAAAACTTAAGCTTTGCGTGTAGTCGTCCTCTTTCAATGACTGTTGAAATGCTATCGTTCGTGTTGATCGTACGCATTTCGGGTCCGGATCCGATGGTCTTGTTAAGGTTAACGCTAAGGTTAGAGATGTTCTTAAGAGTGATTTTTAATGAGCAGTGATCACTGTGAGCAGTTTACAAAAAGAGCGGTTTAAAGTAGCAGCTATTTGATCACTCTTAAATCAGCAGTTTATGTTGAAAAAGGACCGACAAATGTACATATTCTTACACAAATTTGTTTACACTATCAGATATACTGCACACATTTTTTCATTATTTAAGGAAAATTATGGCAAAATTATAAGGTACTGCGAAAGCCCCAAAGCTCAAGTCACTGGTCACTGCTTTGCGAGAGGCTTTCTGCTCACTGCTTTTCTGCTCATTTGTCATTGCTTATTTTCTAACAGCTTTTCTGCTCTATTTTCTTACTCTTATAAATGAGCAGTGAGTAGATGAGCAGAAAAGCATTGAGCAGAAAAACAGTGAGCAGAATAGCAGTGAGCAGAAAAGCAGTGAGCTGAATAGCAATGAGCAGATAAGCAGTGAGCAAAAAGCAGTGAGCATTGAGCAAAATAGCAATGATAATGAACAGAAAAGTAATGAGCAGGGTGGCAGTGCGCCGCCGTTGAGTAATGCAATAATATAGGTACACATTTGGTATTGGTTTTAAGTGAAGGGAAAAGTGAAGATTTTCTCAATAAAAAAAAAAAACACACAATTCAGAGAAATAAATCTTCACTCTACTCTCCACTTAAAAGCAATACCGAATATGGATCATTCAATAAAGCATTGAGATATTCTTATGCTCACTGCCATCCTGCTCACTATTTTTCTGTTCATTGCTATTCTGCTCACTGCTTTTTTACTCACTGCTCAGTGCTCATCTGTTCATTGCTATTCTACTCACTGCAAATCTGCTCACTGCTCATTTAATCACTGAGCACTTTAAAGAGCAGTGACCAGTATAGCAGTAACATTGAAGAGCAATCACTCCTGCTCACTGCTCAGTGGAATAGCAGAGTGATTAATAGAAGCTATCGCAATAGCTGCCTCACCACTGGCTAAGGTTGTGGCTAATAGCACTGCCTTCTCAAGTCATCTCATCCTTCCCCTCATTGAGTGCCGCTCTCTCGCTTGCTTCACCAACACCAGCTGATATCGGAGCGATCAGTGGCGGATCATCAGGTGGTATGATTGGCAACTCAATGTCTGTACATAGGATCTGTCCTGTCGGTGTGTCATGAGGAGGCCCAAAACAAGAAAGGACTGTAGCGTCACCTTAAGCAAATAAGTAGGTGACGGCTGGTGAGTGGTCCTGACGAGTTCGATCCCTAAGTAGTAGTCGTTGAATCTTAACAGGGCTCTATCGCTGTAATGTCGTGTTCAGTAGGTATTTGGTTGATTCTTCATCTCCACTCTCTATCTATACAAACGGAACCACAAATCAGGCATCATGGTTCATGTTTCTGCACCATGCATGACACTTTACTATTCAATTGCCTTTTTAGTCCAAAGAAGTAGCCATTGACTAAAGTTGTTCCTCGTTTGATTTCAGAGATCGTGTGCTTGTCTAAACTTATAGTGGATGCCAGTTAACAAATTGATCCTCAACTACTTCGAAGTTAAATCTGTCTGTACTGAAACTTTTTCCAAGACTTCGATGACGAGGGCTCTTCCTTGTTGAGAGCATTAACTTGGTCTAGACCCATTTCTCAGCCATCGTCTTAAGGTTAAAAATTTGAGTGTACCTCTATTAAAAAAACAAATATCAACAATACGTTATAATGCATTACAGATCACTTTTCCTATTCTAGTGCATGAAAATTCGTCCTTGTGTTTATGACAAATATATAAAGGCTGAATCACAAAGGCGCTTCAGCTTCAGCTTCACCTGACGTTTACGAGTTCAGCTATAGCTATCACAAAAGGCGTTTTTCTTTTTTAGCACCGAACGGGGCAAAGAGCGGGGCTCGAGCGAATCTCTTCTTTGCTTTTGCTGGTTTTGAATATTTCTCAGAATTATGATGATTAAAGGTCCCAACCTCTTCATCATCATCGTAGAATTTTAACGAAATTTCGTTCTATTTATATAACCACAAGGGCGCATAATCATATTTCTGAGAACACAAGCCTTTGATTAGTTATGGCGTCATTTCACCTTCGGTTTGAAAATTATTGAAATAATGATTTTTTTCAAACATCAGGATTTCCGGGAATTAAATAAATCGTCAAACATTTTTTTTAACTGTTTTCCACGCCATTACTCAATCTGTTGTTATGGAATAAGAAATTCATTCAACATAAAATTGAGAAATTCTAATTTCCAATTCTCGGTTTGATGAAAAAATTTACTGAAACGAGAAGCCTTTGAAGTTAATCGAAATAATGATATTTTTGATGATTCCTTTCCAGTTCCATGTACTTCAATCTTCAATACCAATTATTCCAGATTTTTCTTATTTTTTGTTTGAATTAAATTGAGCATGAGCAATGCAGAGACAAGAAACCTCCGAAATGAGTGTCCTTGCATGAAAATTAAAATTTCGCCGAATTCATTTTTAGATTGGTTCTTATATTCTATCCTAAGTTTCTAGATATGCAAGTATAAGCTTTTATTAGACATACGAAATGTCATTTGGTTTTCGAAATTCATTGGAAGTCGCTATGCGCTTTAATGAACGTTTGTGACATGTGAAAGCTGAAAAGTTGTGAATAAACAACATTAGACAGATTATATTAGTCAAGACACGTTATTAGTCACAAAACATGATTTCTAGCAAAAAGGTAAATTCGCATAAATGGCAAAATTTCTTGTGAATTTTCGTTATCGAGGAAATTGGTTCTTCATCGGAGCTCAAAAAACGGCACATGAAAACTAATCAAAGCAAAATTAATCTAAGTAATTTACGACATAAAATCAATGCAATGCACTATCGTTAAGGCAAGGTCGGAATGATTTGACATGGAGGAGGAATTGACATTAGCCCTGTTCTTGAAAACTATTCATTTCGCAGCATTTTAAGTGATGAACAAATGAAGTAAGTTTTGATGGGTTTAAGTGGTAAATAAATAACTAAATTAGGGCCTCTATAAAGCTGTGAGAAGTAGATGTTTTTTTTTTATTTTATTTGTTTAGTCGGTGGATGTATTTGTTGATGGTAAGTTATCAAAACGCAATTTCTTATATTCTAAACTTTAGATACTTCAATTGCAATATTGGGGTGCATCTGCATTCGACTAAAACGTAAACGTAGAAAAACTATTTTTCTGTGCGCATTTATAAGTCTTTTAGAATTTTGTCCAAAAGTAGGTTGAAAGGAGGTTGTGAGAATATTTTTGTAGGAGAAATTGACATAATCCAAAATCATGGAATGTCAATAAACTTGCTGTAAAAGCTTTGCTTGCGAGCTTTATGAGACTGTTGCCTAAGGTTAATAAAGCCAGAAAATATAAAAAAAATATAGAAATAATTTCTATAGGTTATTGTGGAAAAGTGATTTCTTAAATGCTCCTCTCAGTATCAAATCATCCTTTCCCGAAGAAGGAATTGAAAATGTGGAAGGGTTAAAAAAAATCTATACAGCTAGATACAAATATTCAAATCGATACTTAAACGATGTTTTTATATTGGCAAAATGATATTTTAAACAATGTAAATTTCTAAGACATGAAACTGTATACTTATTTGGATTTTGAAATATTTTGAAAAGTTTGTTAACGCGTCAAATCATCCTGACCTTACACAGACATCAGTCACTTGTGAATTTCTGCACGTTTTTGTATTCTTGCATTTTTCTATGCAAAGCGTAGAGATAAATTTGTGAAAAGGAAAAGGAAAAGCAAATGTACCATTATCAGTGAAAACGTCTATAAGACGCTATACATACAAGTTTCGCGCATCCCAAAATTATAAGTCACATAACAGTGATGTCATTTCAAAAATATCATGGGGACCATTTTTTAATTATTTTGGGGAGTATTTCTTATATTTGAGTGGTATAATTTGTTGAAACGTTAAGGGCGATAAATTGTCTCCAGAAAAAATTTACCTTGGATTTTTGTATATTTGGGTATTACCTTTTTGGCCCGTCAACTAGGTCTATTGGTAATTCCTAGAAAACATTTCCGGAAGAGACAGCAATATGTATTTCATTATAAACCTTCTTTTTTCCAGCAGATATTACTACTTACTATCAAATTCAAAACCCTGCACTGAAAGTTTCGTAAGTGAAGGATAACCAGCCTCAACTTCACTTTGCTTTAAGTTCGCTATCAGCTCTTGAGTTTGGCAACTCAAAGGCCGAAACAAGAATGATAAAAGTGAATAAAACGGCGTTTAATCTACTATTTTTGAGTCATCTTTGTACTCCTATTTGTGTTTCTCTATATTTTTCGGACGAATTAATATATTATGAAAGTTGAGCACTAGTTAAAACATTATTATTCCTTCATGAGTCAAATATTTGGATTTAACTTGTATCTCACTTATGAAATTGCTAATTGATGAAAAAGTAGAATTAATGCTTGAAAGAATAACTACTTGTAATTATTCTCCTACGCATATAGGTGTGTTTTTTTGGCAAAGCTATCCGTATCCGCAGTAGGAGATTACATGTATAACCAAAAGGTCTCCATAAGCCCCAACCATACTGCTGATAAAAGTAGAAGGTAGAAATCATACTGCGGGATAGGAATTTTGACATTATTCGACTCTCGAAAAAAGTTTTTTGTTGTTTGACTTATATGATAGTTTGTTACCAGTATCCTTATTATAGTTTGTAGTTTGTCCCCCATTTTTCACTGAGAGTTTTACTCTTTTTGCTTTTTTTATATTTATTGGCTCTTTTTTCAGATATATATACAAACCAAACAGTAAATGCCGTTGCAACAGGAAATTGAATTATTACTTAATATATCAAGAAAACATTATCAATAATTCGTCTTTTAAATTCATCATTTAAAAGTAGACTTAATTGAATGAATGACGATGATTACTCCTCTCTCACCCCACCTTAGTTTAATCGTAGCTTTAAGTTATAAGAGTAAGACCCTGTACATATTTTATACGACACAGAATTAACTTAGTCTTAAGTGAAACTTCGGCATAGTATGTATTCTATTGGTATCTCGGTTTAAAAACACTAAATCAAATCGTCACGCTCCATGCCGTGCCTATAAAACACTGGCAGTGTGATCATAAATGCAACAGACGTGGGGCCGCACACCTAGTTGTTGCCCCATAATCATGACAAACATGGAGAAACTCTTACGTAAGAAAGCCTTCTTCCTTTCTTTTTTGCTCCCGTTGAATTAGAACGAAGACGATGTACCTGCGTTGGCGATGGTTCGGTGGCTGTTGTTCGGTGGTTCTTGTTTCCGTTGGCTCTGCGGTTCGTTGAATGCAACGATGCTAAGTGGATTGGACATCAGTGGCGCTGTTTGTTGATTTGTGGGTGGATGATTCTGTGAAATTATTACAAACAAAAAATGAAGTAAAAAAAATAATAATAAATGTTAAGCTTACTGCTATTGCAACCACCCCAAAGTCGTGTATGGTGTTGCTTATTAAAGGCTTCTTACCGAAGAGCTATGCTGAAATTCGTCCTCCCTGGCACATAAAATTCCAACACGCTTCCGTCCTTCTCTGGTCCATTTTATTTCTTGTTTCTGTAATTAAATTAAACTTTAAACAAAATAAAGCAATTAATTTTCCATTTTTTAATTTACCTTTTTCTTTGTTCATCCATGTAATCGCTTTTCTGATATGATAACTGATTATTTCTTTTACTTTTTGCTGCCGAAAGTCAAAACAGATCATTTAAAAGACGATTATTGAATTTATTCTTAATATATTAAGTATTACTTCCAATTCTCCCCTGTTGCAATGGAATTGACGTTTGTTGTATATAATCTGAAAAAGAGCAACAAATAAAAAAAGCAAGAAGAGTAAACTATCATTGAATAATGGAAAACTGCAAACAACAAAGGTGTACCAACTATCATAAGTTATACAACAAAAAACTTTTTCCAGAGTCGAATAACGTCAAAATTCTATCCGCAGTATGATTCGACTTCTACTTTTATCAGCAGTATGGTGTTGTTTTTGTTATACATGTAATCTACTACTGCGGATGCGGATAGCTTTGCCAAAAAAATACCTATTGTTTACATTTCAAGTTACAAGTTATTGATGCATATTTACATGTATTTTTCATTAAAATGTTTAAATAATTTTGTAATAATAATTGTTTTTATTCTGTTAGTATTGATTTATCGATTTTTTTTAATTTGAAAATGTAAAAGAAACAAATTTACTTAAAGAAATCAAGTTTATTTTATCATCGATCGAAACATTCAATCCTTTTATCCTTTCTTCATTAGCCGTGTTTTATTGGGAACTCAGCTTAGCTTCAGGAAATAGGAAGTTACATGTCAAACAACCAACAACCGACAGCCGAGTAAAAATAAGTTAGGAATTTAATGTTAGGTAATTTAGACAAGATAAAAGTACCGGGGCTACTCGACGCTAGAGTGAGCAAATTATGTATTTTTTAAATCTAAATGTTGGCAGAACCAAATGGGATTTTTGAGCTAGTGGTGAGCATAATGGAATGATTTCAATAATCGAGACAAAATTATTCGACTGATTTGAATAATCGAGTGATCATTCGAATTACAAAATGTTTGCTTGAAATTCTTAATTGTAAACACCAAACTTGATAATATGTACTAGTTGTTTATCAATCGAATATTAACAGTCGTCATTTAAGTACTGCTCGTAATAATCATAATTCGATCTTTTTTCATTCGAATACTAATAATCGATTACTTTCATTTGAATGCTAATAATCGATTATTTTCATTGAATACGATAGTCGTCATTCAAATGCTTATCGTAGTCATTCGATTTATCTATTCAAAGACTGCTCGTAGTAATTCGATATTTTCAATCGAATACTAATAAGTAGCAGTTATACAGTAGTACCTACTAGAGGTTTAAGAAATCATCCGAATGATTACACAGTGCATAATCGAATGATATACGAATAGTTTCTTGAATCGATTAAATAGTTCGAATGCATCACTATCACCATGACATTTTCTTTCTCTGACAGGTTTTGACAGTTCTTGTTTGCAGGGATATCAACTTTTAAATATAAAATAGAAACTCAGTTTAAAGCTGAGTAAAGCGTTTTATTGGAATTCCTATTGCTAAGCTAAGCTGAGTTCCCAAGAAAACACGGCTATTATAACAACAGCGAATTCTAGCAAAATAATCTATTTTCCTTATAAGAAGTAGGAACGCTTGTATTTGATTTGATTGTAGAGACAATTTTATAAGACACCTAAAAACACCTGGGGGTGGCAAGCTTTCATCCAAGATATGGCTGAGATATTGAGTTGATGGATTAAAATTGTTCCACACTTTTTCAGTGAACTTGTAGTGTGATCTGTTTGACAATTTTTTGGGTGGGACTCGGGGGGGGGGGGCGACTTACTCAGAAACTATGATTGGTATTGTTGTCTCTTCTGTAGACACTACAACAAATTTCCATCCAAGCCATGCTGAGAGATTTTGACGGCTTACAAAGTCGGAGTGCTGATTTTGCCTGACATGGATTCAAAACACGTCACCGAAAAGAGCAGAAAACGAAACTCAATTTAGGTAGTTACGCCTCAATTTCTTCAAAATCCCTTGAAAATTAGATCTAGTGAATCTCGGGGCTAACGTTAGAACACTTAGTTTTTAAGAGAATTATTTTGGAAATCGTGGTGTTTTTATGTGCGTGATGCTGTTACAGAGAAACGTGGGATTTAGAAGCCTACTCGTGTCCCATAAAGCTATGGATACTAATTTCCATTCCAATTTTTACCGTAATTTTATGGATGTTGAGAAGGTTTCTTTTCTGCCAACAGTTTGAACGAACTGTTAAGAACCTTTTGCTTGTGTAAACGGACAGCGCTGAAAAAAATTGGTGTCGTCCCATGGTAATAATAGTGTCCCACCGGATTGCCATTCGATAAATACGGACCGTTTCTTTTCTTCCCAGGATAACGTTCGCATTTGTACTCAAAGTCGAACGTCCGTAAATAGGATTTAATCAAAAAATTGTATCCATTATCGTTTAATAAAACCGCAGTTTTTACAAGGCACTAGACCCCTATTGGGGGTTGTCTAATATATATCGAAGATTCTAACTACAAACAATAGTTCTAAATAGAAGTTCTAGCACCTAAGAACTTGATGAAGATAACTTAGAACTCAAATGAGTTCCAAAATTTCAATAAACCGAGTTTTAAAGGCTAGAACTTGTAACAGTATTTATGCTTTTTCTATTCAATTATGTGCGATCGTATGCAAGTATGTACACCATAATACCATTGATCAACAGGATCGTATAGAAAGGGTGGGATCATGCGGCTCTCCTTGGAATATAACGTGTCTTGAGTCGAATATTGCCCTACTACAAAATAATCGTTTTAACGGCAACAATAGCTTTTTCATTGAGGCTCTCCTTAGTCGATACCGTGGTCACTGTGACTCTCTTCCTAGTTTTAGTATTAAATTAAAAAAATGAATAGAGTGACGCGACAGCTCCTGAAGAACCAAGGCCTTAGTGACTTACTCTCATCAACAATTCTCTAGGTGCGTGTGAAGAATTGAGAGGACCTACAATTTAACGCCGATTCTGAACGGCAAAGTTGAGAAGTACTTTTTCATGACAGATATAAATACTCTTTGAAGTTTTGTCAGTTCTTCGCAAGAGGCAGTGCCCGTGAAAGATGAAATAAAAACTATGGTCACAAGTAGGACTCGCACCCACGTTTAGTATTACCTAGTTAAATTTGCTTCTAAAAATATTCTGCTACTTGATGCAGGACACACTTCAGAAGGTATTCCGCAATTTAAAAAAATATGTCGAAATGTCAAGAACTCAAGAAAAAAATATCAAAACTTGCTGTATGACAGCAAAAACAATAATAAAAACTGTTTGCAGTAATTGTAAAATGGCTAATTTGCAATCTCTTCTCCAATGAGAACGCCTAATTATTTGTATCATGTGATATGCATACCCATCGTATTTTTTAAAAGTCTCACGGTTGATACATTACTCAAATAGATAATACAAATAGAATAAGAAATTAACAGCGCCAACTAGTGAGAAGATCCAGTCTTACATCAAATATCTCTTATGACTACTATAGCGATTAAAAATACATGCCAATAACGATACTCAATGTTTTTTTTATCAAACACTATCTCAATTCTCTCTTGTGTTTTTTAAGTGTAGGGTATGGTGAATATACCTGGCCCCCTGGATCGTGGGGCCTTCAGGCAACCACCTGGGTCGCCATACCCTAAAGACGACACTGGTCGAAACGATAATATTACAAACGACAATTCTATGGTGGGGTCATTCCCCAGCCTCGACAGTACATGGGATTTAATCCCTTCCCTAGTCGAAATGATAACACTACAGTGGGATGTTTTCCCTAGCCTTGACGAAAAATGGGATTTGATTCCTTGTCTAGACGATTTTATAAAGTTGAAGCCAAAAACTTTATTTGACGTGTTAACTAAGAGCATGCGTCAGGATATCTCTGAATAAATAATTTATTTATTGTACAGTTACAGAGCAACTCAATGGTCAATGACCAAACTAAATCAGATATTCATAGTCAAATTCACTCCTTCTTGATATATTTCGTGAAAAAAGTAGGAGTGAATAGAACGAAATAAGAAAAATGCGGAGCTTGCAATAGCCCGTGCAACCATATAACTTCTATATGTTGTTGTTTGTTGCTGCTGATAAACGTGATTAGATTAAATTGGTTTGTTGTTGTTATTTAGTTTTGTGCTGTTGTCGATGGGAAGAAGAATAAAATAAAACGACGCCAGTGAATTTTTTTTTCTTTTTTTTTTTTTAATTTGCAAAAACAACAATTTCGTAAGAATAATAATGGAAACTTATTTTTTGAAAAAGAAAAATGTGTTTTTTAGACATTAGTTTTTGTTTTGTTTAAAATGTTCTTTGTTAGTTAAGCTCTGAAATGAAGGAGCAAGATCGTGCGACCCAGTCTTGCAAATTTTTTCTATTGAATGAAGTGTGATTGTCAGATATAACCATCTGCTCTAAGAATAAGCTCTCTCACAAGGCATTCACTGACATTCTTATCTGAATGGTCTTAAGGTTCCTATAGATACTTACTCCTTTAAAAGGCTCTTCATGCAATCATAAAGTTGAGATATCACAAATATCAGCTTACCTGGAAATAAAAGAAAAAAAACAATGAAGGTTAAAATGATGGCATTTCTGTAAGAGTTACTAAGACACATAATTTTGCGTGAGCTTATTTTCTTATATATGTAATTTTAAACATACAAAATGCATATACAAAGAAGTGAATTTACTGTTCTTGAAAAGCAAGCCAGTTTAATGATGTTTGCTTTATTTTTGTTCTAGCATTTCTGCGATCAACTTTGTTGCTTACAGTAAGTTATTAATCACGTTTGATTAAGTTTGGCATCTATTCTTTAAAAACTTTCTTTTGAACCATTCAATACAAGAGGTATTGGACGGATTCAAATACAAAACCCACAATTTAAATACTGGTGTGCCCCAGGGCACACAACACACCTTTTTGACTCCGACCTCATTTCAATGAATAATCTGACGATAGTAGTACCTTTATTTTTTTAAATTCCAGCTCTGACAGTACCTATTGTTCAATGGGGAAATAATAACCGGGTAGAGTTTAATGTTTTGAAAACCCAATGCTGAAGAAGTAGTATCGTAGAAGCGAGATATACCCCTTTGCCACTGTCCATGAGTTTTAACATGCCTCATGATACTGAATACGTCGAAATTCTTTGGGCATCACAGCCCAACTTTCTTTTGCGATGTCACAAAACATGCCGCAAGAAATGTTGGTTTCTTAACACAGTGCAAGAAATCGTGAATAAAGCGAACTCAATGCTTGGATTTATAAAGCGTTGGTCAAAGGAGTTCCGCGATCCAAATATAACCCGCGCTTTATATTATTGCTATGTTCGTCCTCACTTAGAATACGCTTCCCAAGTTTGGTCACCTCATTACAATATTCATATTGAGAGGCTAGAATCTGTTAAACGAAATTTTACTCGTTTTGCCTTGAAAGGTATTCTATGGAGTGATCCTTTGAATGTCCCTTCTTATAAAAACCGTTTGCTAATTCTCCAAATAGTTATTACTGTCTCCATCAAGTTATTACTGGTGTAACAGATGCAACGGAATTACTTGGAGCTATACCTATCTTTCAACCATCGGGGTGGCGGTTATAATTTTCGTAGGTACATGAACCAAAACATCGTACCAACTATGGTTTCTATGAGCCCTTGACATGTATGAGTAGGCTTTCTATCTGCAACTCAGACTTATTTGATTTAAATATAAGTAAGAATAAATTGAAGTCTTTGCTCAAGACCAGTGTTATACACTTTTAAATGTTTCTCTATATACTTAATGTTTGTAATTATTAGTTATGTATTAATTTTGTTTTGTTAACTGTCTTGTTTTTGTTTCATCCATGTGAGTGTTTGTTATGTAATGTTTGCTTACTAACAACTAACACTGCACTAAGTGATGAGCTGGTGGTATAACATAGTCTACTATGTTGGCAAACCATTGGTCGTAAGACTGTGCTTGCTATAAGCTCTCTTCGACCAATTCTGATAGTGTAAAAAAAAAAAAAAAATTATTCTCCCCGTCCAATCTGGCTACTCTTAAACGTTTGTCCGTCCAAAGCTTGAATGAATGTGTTTCCTGTTTCAGGGCTGGTGCTCCAGTCACATACTTGAGCCCTTTGGATGGTATGCAAAGAAGAGCCCTAAGAATTATTTAAAACCACTGACTCTTTCAGAAAGTTAGAAAACCGTGTCGTTGGTCATAACGTTTCATAATATCCCTTTAAAACCGGAGTTAAGACATTTTTGAACCCAATAAACCATATATCCGGAAGACCAAGCTTTTCCCAAAGCTATTCAGCTACAAATACATGGTCATGCTCTCTGGATTCAGAGATAAGAAATGCAATAAGAACTCGAGGAAGCTGTTAACATCACAAACGTCGTATTCGCGCTTCTAGAAATGCTTTAGTCATTTTACCCTCCAGCTTAACTTCGGATGTACATGTTAGTATTTAGTTTAATTTTTTAGCCGTATAACGCGAATGTGAAATACTAACACACACTATCATCTGCCGTCACTGCAATATTCAGTAATTTAATTTTCCTGATGATCTTAGCATATAAAAGAGTATAGAAATAAGCCCTAAAGCCTGCACAAGTCTTAAAAAAGAGTGAATCATATAACAAATAAGCACACTCCAGATGAAAAACGAAGGTTGACATTTAAAATCCAACAAAATGTGTTTTTTCTTAGAACAATTAGCAAATCTGAGATACCGTCTTTCAACATTAATCCAAAGTGTTAACTTTTTTCTGCATAGTTTTTGCTTCCTTGCATAATATGTGTATTTCGAAAAAAAGACACGTGCTTATTAAATATATTGCAGAGTGCTGATTTAGATAGATAGATATATTTTATTTGGCTTAAATATTTTATATTATCCGCACGTTTTACATTCAGAGATTTGAAAAACATTACATTTTTCTTTCGTCTTTAATGAAGGGGCACGGTAGTGCCCAGCAAAGTTCTCTTTGGCACTACATCTTTATTTACAGGAAACGACTCAGACCATTTTCCACACCCCTCTAACTTCTTTACCAAAGTAGCAAAAAGTTTCAAACTCGCAATTTTTGTTAAGCTAGTCAAGCAGAAGCACCTCAGTAAATTTCAGATATTTAGCACAAGCAGTTTCTAAGAAGATGTAGTGTCCGTAGCTTAGTGGTTAGGTGCGTTGGCTGCTAAGAGGAACGTCGTGGGTTCGAATCCTACTCGGGCCCATAATTTTTATTTCATCCTTCACTGGCACTGCTTCTTGCGAAGAACTGACAAAACTTCCAAGAATATCATCTGTCATGAAAAAGTACTTCTCAACTTTGCCGTTCGGAATCGGCGTAAAATTGTAGGTCCCCTCATTTCTTCACACGCACCTTGAGAATTGTTGATGAGAGTAAACCACTTAGGCCTTGGCTCTTCAAGAGCAGTTGCGCCACTCTATTTATTTATTTTTAGTTTCTAAGAAACAATGTTCTAAAGATCACGAAAACCGTAACTGACTGACTGATTCACTCACTGATAGATCATCAAAATTATGAAGCACTTCCCGTTGCCCTAGAAACTTGAAATTTGCACAGTGATAGCTGATAGGTCATGTGGTACCTACATACAAAGGAAAAAAACGAAAATTTGAAATTTTTCAATCAGGTTCAGGGCAGGGCGCGTGGAATCCGCCTACTTTAACATTATTATTTTAAATTATATGGAGCACTTTGGAGTGCAGTAGAACCAAGAAATTTGACACAGTGGTAGGTGGGAATTTGAAATTTTTCAATCAGAGGGCGTTTTATTAGTATAAATTATACGAAGCACTTTGGAGTATAGTAGAATCATGAAATTTGGCATACAAGTACAAGGTGCAATAGATCAAATAAAATATGAAATTTGTTATTTTCAACTGAGGGGGCGTGGCACCCACCCATTTAAAAATAAATTCTATAAAATAAATGGGGCACCCCCAATCATTTTATAGAATACTAGCAAAATCCCTGCCCGCTTCGCAGGGCTTCGGCCCACAACGGTTCGGAAATTAGAGATTGGCAGGATGAATAATACGGTAATCGATGGATAGGCAGAAATGAACAATATCCTTAGAAAAATCGTGCCTGTATTTGCTAATCTGATGCATAATCTATTCGTTTTTTCAATTCTTTTACATAATTTTTTTAGTTAATTTACCCATTAAACATATCTTCCCCAAATTTAGCTCCCTGAGAAGAGGTAAGGTAATTAGGATTTTGACAGCAAGCCAGGATTGCACAATGTTATAAATTTTCTTAAAACTAACAATTATTGGGATATTATAAAGTGCTGCAATAAAAATATTGACGAAAAAAAACCTAAATTCGATGTTCTAAGCTGTTTTATTTTTATTTTATTATTTTCCCAAGTATTATAAAATGGGTTTTTGCTTATCAATGAGATTTTATTTGCTAATTTTTTTGTTTATAAGGTGAAAATAAGAAAACTGTATGTTCTTTACGCATTATTTGAAAAAAAAAAATATCTTAAAGTCAACACTTTGCTCGGGCAAGAAACATTGAACAACACTTAAATACAAACTTAGCCTCTTTTTTAATCGTCAAAAAGTGATGAAAAAAGTAACATTGTCTTAGAAGGACTATTTTCTAAGAATATGACCAAGAATCACATCCCAAAGTATATGGCAGACAAATTACAGGATACCCTGTAAAGTTGACCGTGAGGAAAAACAGAAATTTCTAAATCAAAACCACATATTTTTAAAGATTGACCTTGCGTCTCATTATTTTTCAGGGAATTCAAGTCGAACAGGAAACTGTAAAGTTTAAGTTGATTGATGTCCCGAAACATAGTAATGCTCATACCATCAGAGTTAAAAAATGTGAAGGCAGTCCTGGTACATAAATTCATAAATGCAAAAAATTCAAAAACTCCGTCTCGCTGTAAAATTTACTACATCGTTTTCATTTTTTATTGTGTCAAACCACTCAAACGACTTGTGGGCAAAAAATTATGAATTTATTTGTCTAGTTCAAAATAAATTATTGCATCGATTTAAGAAAGTCTTTAATCTGTACCAGCCATTATTGCACTTCAACTCAATGCTTCAACGTTTGGAAAGACTTCTTGAATCAACTCATTCCGTGGATTTGCATTACAATAAAAATTGTTTGGAGGTGAAATTCGGCCTTCAGAATCAAGTGAAATTATTCCATTTCCAATGTCCAATAGTGTCCCTGGCTAAGTGGTTAGGTGCGTTGGCTGCTAAGCAGAACGTCGTGGGTTCGAGACCTACTCGTTCCCAAAGTTTTTTATTTCATCTTTCTCGGGCATTGCCTTTTGCGAAGAACTGACAAAACTTCCAAGAGTATCAAGAGTATGAAAAAGTGCTTCTCAACTTTGCCGTTCGGAATCGGCGTTAAATTGTAGGTGCCCTAAATTCTTTACACGCATCCAGAGAATTGTTGATGAGAGTAAGCCACTTAGGCCTTGGCTCTTCAAGATCTGTCACGCCACTCTCTCTTTAATGTGAAATAATTGGCCAATGTAAGTTTCCTGAAATAGAAGTTTTTAAACGACTCCATTCGTCTGCAGCAGTTGACCGTGGTATAATCGACAAAGTTTGTCCTCAGCAACAAAAAGATTCAGAGCTCCAAATTCTTCAAGTTGCGGTTAAAGGCTTCAAGTAAATTTTTGTGCGCCATTGTGCTCTCATCCCACACAAATATTCAGCCATTACCAACTTTTTTGAAATATTTTGTAATGTCAGTTTTATGTCTAATAATGTGCTCACAACTCCAGAAGAAGAAAGAGCCAACTCTTTTTTTAATTTCGCATCCTATTGATGCTAAAATTAATGATAACAAAAATGATTTCCCCATTCCACCGGGTGCATCACAAAAATATGTACCACCACTCAGACTGATCACACCTTGCATATCGAATGGTGTCATACACATAGGTACTTTTGTTGATCGTTTAACTTCGGCTCAATAGTTTGCGCAAATATTCTGATTCCAATGCAATTTTATCATTGTCCTTAACGTAGTATTGTTGTCGAGCAACCAATTCAATTGTGGCAGTGCTTTATTCGCAAAACGGTTTTTTCGTAAGCAACTGGCACATTTCAATTTGAAAGCATGCAATTCCCCATCAGATTGCCATTTGCAATGACTATTGACTCAAAGCTAAATAATGTCTGTTTGTGGCTTAAATTTGAGCACACCATGTTTTTCATTGAGACAATAAATATACGTGGAATACCTCCAGTTCGTTAGTGTTGTGAAATTTTATTAATGGCACATTCCATCAACATTCAAAACGTTATAAATAACAAATAACAATATAATTAAAAAATACGTACCCACTTAAAATAAATAAGATATACATACATATTTTCATACTCTAGAAATTTCATATATCAAAACAACGTTTGTCTGGTCAGCTAGTTCAAATATAATTTCCTAGGTTCACTGACTTTTTTTTGTCGAAGAAAAATTATATTTGTCAAATATTTTTATTCTTCACTGACATTTTTTTTTGATTTTTTTATTGAAAAAATAAATTAATTGACAAAATTTTCAAATTAAATTGAGTGTTCGTATATTGATCAGTTTTTTTTTGTAGTGCGAAACACAAAATTTTTAACATTTTTTAACAATTGAACCATTTGTGATTTGAAAAGTATACATTTTATTTTTGCTAAACCTTCTACCCTAAAACCTCTTGCATTTAGAGAAAAAATTAGGAAAATCGGTCAACCAGTGTGCCCGGTTAGCGAACGAACACAAAAATTAGGCTGTTATTTTATATATATAGAAGATTGTAATTTGGCAAACTAGCAATTCTGTCAATCAATATAAAATTAATTTTAGAATTTTCTGCTAAGGAGGAATGGTACCCGCAACCCGCCCATGTTTTATGAATTTATATAATATATCAAAGAAAAAAAAAATCCTTGCAAAAAGTAATGATATCACACCAAAAACATAAATGTGTAAAAAAGCCAAGTTCTCCCGTACAAAAATTCTGCCTAACAAATCAGCCACAAAAAGTTATGAGATCTTAAAGAACGCCAAGTCCTAAGATTCAGCAAGTACTCGTAGGTGTATTGCAAAGGTTTTAAGTGGACAGTGGACTTACATCGAATCAACTATTAGTTTTGAAAGAAACTTTTAAACTAATGTAAATTAGTTAATTTTTTTTTTACTTGGCAGGTTTTACCTTAAGAACCTACTATTAAAAAAGTTTTGAAAACTTGCAAAGTAAACAAAATTAACTAATTTACATTAGTTTACAAGTTTCTTGCGAAACGTATAGTTGATGATGATGTTTTTGGTGTGATATTATTTTTCAATAAGTTAGAATGCAATTAATAAGAAATTATATATTTGCAGAAAAACACGATTGAAAAAACCTTCATGCGGTAGTATGTTTATTTTGTTCAAAGTTTGTTTCAAGGTTTTGTAAAATTTTGAGGTTCCTAAATCGAATTGAATGGTTTTTGATTTAATTAAACTAAAACTTTAATTCATTTTCTTACAGCGAACTTTCATGTCAACAAGTTTGAAATTGAATTTCTGTAAAAATTTAATAAAAACCCAGACTCAAAAGATGTGTCATCGCTTGACAACAGAATGGTTATATTACCAGGAATCCTTGCTCTCATAATTTCCATCCATGAGCAACATTTTGATCCTATTTTGATTCCACGAAGTAGGATTGTTGAATAAACAAGCTTTATCACCATGAAGCTGTTTCAGTTAAGAGCACTTTATGTTTTGTTTTTTTCAGAATTGGATTCAAATTAAGATACGGTAGTGGCACCTGCTGCCGAACATCCCCCGTTATGTATTTGGATGTAGACATGAAGTCACCATATCTTACCATTTTTTCTAATGAAAACTTCAAATTCATGTTTGGGAGATTCTTTTTCTTATGAATAGTTATAATTAAAACATCACACTAAAAAAATTTATCTGAAGAGAGCAAAAAGGTCAGTTCAGTGGTAGGTTTTATTTCAATGCATTTTGAAGAAAAACAAAACTAGATTAGGACTCCCTGAAAAGTTGTTTGAAGAAAAAGTATTTGAGTAAGTACTTTTCCCAGCGTTTTAAAATAATTAAGTATGAAAGATTATTGATATAATAAACAAAAATTACAATACTAGACTCAGTATTTTTTGCAACATGTTCTTTCCTTATAGTCCGTTAACTGTTCGGTAACTGGTGCCACGACCCTTAATTTGTTCCGTTCGGAATCGGCGTTAAATTGCAGTTCCCTTCAATTTTTCACACGCACCTAGGTCCCAGAGAATTGTTGATGAGAGTAAGCCACTAAGGCCTTGCCTTTTCAGGAGCTATCGCGCCACTCTATTTTTACATGAGCTACAGCTTGTTGCGCAATTTCAAAATAAGGACGAGTTGTAATGCATCACATCAGTTTCTGGAAGAGGAAAACTGTTAATTGACCTTGAATTCCGATTTGAGTCTATTTTGAGATAACATCCAACATCATTTAAGAATAGAAAAACAAGATCAGGACTCGGTTTTCATGAGTAAGTGCGCAAATTCCATCTTCCTGAAAAGCCAACTTTCAATTTTTATAAGAAAACTTCTACATAAAAACGAAATAGCTAGATACTTCACGTTAGGAAAGGCCAAATAGAAGAGCGTCTAATCTACTGCGTAACGTTTGTTGCAGATATTTGTGTATGTATTGGAGTTTCTTACTTTTTTTTTGTAGAGCTTCTGTTATCCTACGCGTACTCTCCAACAAAACGGCCGGTCCAGCATACAATTTATGTGTAAAAAGGATAGTGTCAACTTTTTTGGAATTCCGAAGTATCAATAACGATACTTAAATGCTCCCTCCTGGACGATTGTACGCCGCAGTATTCACCGCACTCACTACAAATACTGTAAGGACGAAGATAAGAGATTCGAAAGGCATCCTGGAGTACTGAAAATTGTACTTTAATGAAAATTATTACACGTTGAGCTAGCTACAGAAACGACAGAATCACGTTCATGAAGACGATAATATCTTTTTACATCAGCCACCAAGAATTGAGTTGAAAATGCAGTTAACCGGCTAAAGGCGAATTTAGCAGCAGGAACGCATACCAGACGGTCCGAAGAAAAGTGGAAGTACATCACTCCAGGTGTTCTTCAACCTTTATCTTACCCTTCTGATCAGTATTTTTCCGGTCTATCCCAAAAAGGCGTCCTATGACCGACAGAATGTCCACAGGTAATCTGATGGTTAATCTCACAGAGCAGTGGACAAATGTTTACTCCGTTTTGGAGAAAGTTAAATAATTGCACTTGATATTTGGTCTCCTATCGAATATGCGTTCTTTTTGCTGGATGAACCCCTTCTTGGCAGCATTAGTAATTTAGTTACCTCTTGGATCATTCAATAAAATTTCGTCTTGAACATATTCTAGTCCTACAAACACAAAATAATATCTCGTGTACAGCAGGGCTCTGTATTGTCTCTAAAACTATTTACTTTTATCGTGAAATGTTCCTCTTCCTTACTCCGCTGACAACAGAAACAGAACAGGCTACAAACTAATTAAAGTCTGACTTTGACAGCATCATCAAATGTCGCCAGATGTCTTATCTTCTGATCTAGCTACAAAAGCTAGTAGCGCTTCAAAGCTTGAATACAACTCCACCTCAGGACTGGTGCTCCAGTAACGTACTCAAGCCTATTATCCAAGACAAAACCCACAAGATGATTAACCAATTTTGAGTCATTGCCGTTGCTTGAACACCTTAGCAATGTCTCATGCCTTATCCTCTTTTACCGATATTTACACGCACCTCCATTATGGCCTATGAGTTCACCTTCCAGCCGTATTTCGGTCGTACTGTTAAGTAAAGAGATTCGTTCCTTAGTCGAACAACACGAATGTGGAACTCTTTCCGTCACTCTGTCTTCCCAGATCAATGCAATTTTCAGAAAATCAAAACCAATGTTAAACAACACATGCTTATTAAACTAAAAGTACTAAACATTTCCCTTTTACATTTTCTTAAGCTTTGACCAAACACTTAAACTTAAGCAACAGAATTAAGTTTCAGTTGAAGTGAACCTTGCATGAATTTCATTTATTTTCATTTCGAGAAAATACATTTTCTAAATTAAATGGCAATGTGGCATAATTTTAAATTATCACAATCTATTTCGGTTGTCGTTAGAAGAGACATTTCGTTTAGAGAACCTGACACGTGGGTCGTTAGGAAGTAATTGTGGCAGTAGATCTTTGGTTGTTTCAAGGTTGATTTTTTTTTTATTGCACACAAGTGAGTGGAAAAGATTGTGTTTCGTTCTTTGAACAAATAAAGGTAGATGACATATTGAGTAAAATTAAATTTAGATAACACGATTTAATTTAATTTTAAATACTTCGAAGTTCATTGAGGAAGATTCCAAAGGAGTATTTGGTTACTTTTTTACAATTTTCTTCTGTGGAATACCCGAGAAGTAAAGACATGTTCACAAAAATTAGTTGACAGCAAACAACTCGTAGGCTACAAGTTATCGCCTAATAAAATACTTTCGGCTGCTAAAAGCCATTTCAAGTTATTTGAACACTTGCTGATGGATTCCAAAATCATGTACTGTTATAGTTGTACCCCTCAAACTTTTATTCACCAAACTCGTTTTGCATATTCACATCTGGGTAAACTCGTTTGCTGTTTGCTCCAGTTAGAGGATGTGTGCGTTCTTCACCGTTAAATGAAATTGGTGGCATCGCCGACTATAGGCGTTTTCATCGGATTGCAACATACTGCTTTAAATTTATCTTTCAGCTATAATAGTTAACAGGTATATTTCTCTTCTTGTTACATACGACACTGTGATTCCATCCAGGAATTACGTGTAGTGATGGTGATTTGTGCCAGCTCAGTTGTTATCCTATCAGTTTTGACTTTGAGAATTTAATGCGAATCGGAACGGAAAATCCTTGAATGGTAGTGTGTTCCCATGTTTAAGCAAATGCTGTTATTTTGAAAAGAAAAACAAAAAGGTAAACGTTAAAAGCATGGTGTTTCTGTGTATTATTTGCGTTCCATATGATAGGTCTTGCATAACATCGATTGTTCGGCTTCAATAACTCACAAGATAGGAAATTTAAATTTTCTCTTTCAATTTGAAACCACATCATTTATCTTGGAAAGCCATATTTGAAACTCTTGCTTCTTAGAAAGCCCAACGAAGGAAATCGGATCTTCAAAAAGGGCACACATTGAAAAATCTTGAAAGGTATGGAACCTATGGATGGGAGAGAAATTCAATATTTTCTTTTAGGAAAGGAAAACAAATTTACTGCCTGCGTAGTGTCCATCCTTTGGTAAATGTGAGTTGAGGTATAACGTGTAAGTGATAACAGAGGAAAAAGGCTTTTTGGAAAAGTGCTTTAAGTAGTTTTCTCAATAAAGAATTTTTCAAAGTGTTAGTTAAAGGAGCAAATAGATTTTCTAACACTAAGACATTTTGGAAAGAGGAACTCAGAGAGCAACCAAATCACTGGACACGGTTATCGATTTTATTTAAAGAGGAAAAGTCAGACTCGTAACAGATGCAGTCGAAAATGTCAAATAATGGTGTTTTTTTTTATATAATTTAACAGGCATACAATGGGATTGGAAGAGTCACCGGCCGTTCTTAATCGATAGCGTAAAGTCTAACCTGATTCTTATGGTCTTCTAATTTTTTTTTATGTACACAAAATTTACATTTGAAGATGTGAAACATTGTCACTCACACTTTTATATGAAAAGTCACAGGGTTCATACTTTTGATCGGTTAAATAGCTTCATAGCATTTGAGCACATGCCAAAAAAGGATTTAATATGGTTTCGGTGTAGATATTATGGATGAGGGGCATTTTTTGATAGGAACAAAATATCGTTCTATTTTCTGACTTTCCCTGGGAACAACGTCTGTCAGGGCAACTAATTACGAAATTTGAATTCTTCAATCGCATGCAAACATATTTTTCTTAACTCTCCCTTAAAACTTTTCCAGAAGCCAATCATTGCTGGATTTGCTAGCAACCTTAATTGTCTGGCTACACATTTCTTCAAAATTAGTTAAGCCATTCATGAGAAGTAGTTGCATATCTTGGATTTCCTTTACCAATACGTCGGGAGTGTAAACTAGCTGAATTGTAACCCATATCCATATTTCAATTCATTCCAAAACATATAGGAAACGGTTCAAATCTCACAAATAAAATACGATATTTAATATTTAAATATTAACTATTAACTTTGTTTGACTTTATTGAACAACGAAATAAACTATCGTATGGCATTAAATATAATTCTAATAGTTCAATTGATTGGGAATTAAGATTTTGTAACAATCCTGTTAACGATATTATGTTTGAAGTTTTCAAAGAAATAATTTTACATGTTATTGAACAGTTTGGTCCTATTTTAAAGAAAAGATCATGTTTTAAGTTCCCATGGTATAATAAAAGATTAAAGCATTTAGAAAACGTTAAGAACAAGAACTTTTAAAAGTTCGAAAAAATCGGGTAAACCTGATGATCATGCTCGCTTTCTTCAACTTCGTAAAGAATTTGCTTTTTTAAATACTTGTTTGTATCATCAACATAAAAGTACAGTTGAAAGTAATATTAAAAGGAATAGCAAATCGTTTTGGTTCTTTTTAAATTCCAAAAGAAACAGTTATATTTTGCCCTTAGAAATGGAACTTGATCTTCGTGATCAGGTCATGTGATATTAAGTCATTCTGTAACCTATTTGAAAAAATATTTTCAATCAAACTATAATAAAGACGTTATTTCAAATTGTCGATTTATATCCATCTATTTCTCCAATTATAGATTTTGATTTGAAATGTTTTTCAGAGCAAGATATCCTTGATGGTTTGACTGAACTCGATTCAAATAACAAAGATGGAGTTGATAATATTCCGCCATCTTTGCCATTTAATTGCGCCTCGTCTCTTTGTAATGCTTTAAAAATCATTTTCAATAAATCTTTACAAACTGGTGTATTTATTGATGATCGGAAGATTTCTTATGTAAATCCAATTCTTTAAAAGTGGCCTAAAACATCTTGTTAAGAATTACAGACCAATATCAAAATTATCTGCGATGCCAAAATTATTCGAAAAATTGGTTACCCAAAGGCTATTCTTTTCAGTCAAGGAATTCATATCTACAAAGCAACATGGGTTTGTGAGTGGTCGCTCAACTTCGACGATATGGTGCCTATTTTCTCAATTCTGTTTAAAATCTATGGAAAATGGTAAGCAAGTCGATGTCTTGTACACAGACTTCGTCAAGGCTTTTGACAAGGTTCATCATGAACTATTGCTCCAAAAACTTCGAAAATTGGGCTTGAATGCTAAGTTTTTGATTTGCTTGAGCCCCTTCTTGTCAAATCGGAAACAGGTCGTTCAAATTGAAGGTTTTTCATCGAACTTTATTACAGTTGATTCAGGTCTTCCCCAAGGAATTCACCTTGGACCAATACTGTTCAATTCATTTATAAATGATATTCCGCAAGTTCTCAATTCTTCTGTTTGATGCTAACTGACGACGTTAAATTATATAGTGGAATATCTTCGGATCGCGACTGTTTAAATTTCCAAACGATACTGATTTGTACCTTGACTGGTAAAAATACAACCACCTGGAACGAAATATTGCTAAATGCTAGATTTTTTGTGCCCATAGAACCTTATCGCCGATAACCTTTATTTATAAGTTTGGAAATGAATCACTCGCAAGAGTCAAAGAAGTTAAAGGTCTAGGAGTTGTATTCGACTCAAATTTTTCTTTTTCGGCTCACATTGATATTATTGCATCAAAGGCAAATTCTATGTTAGGTTTCCTTAGAAGAACATCAACTGTATTTAAAGGTGTGTTTACACTAAAGGCAATTTTCATGTCATTGGTGTTACCCATATTAGAGTATTGTTGTGTCGTTTGGTCACCAATTTATGACAACGCTATTAAGAGAATAGAAAAAATACAAAGAAGGTTCACGCGTTTTGCATTCAGTAATCAAAGATGGTCCGCAGAATTACCTGATTATTTCTCAAGATGTGCGTTACTAGATTTGAAAACCTTGGAGAGTCGAAGACAAGCTCAATGTGTAGTTTTTATCAAAGATATATTAAGGCTGATTTTGTTCACTATTGCTCAACTTGAAGCAAACTTTCAAGTTAACAAACTTGAGAGTTGACTCAAACTCGAGAGTTAAAACAAAAGTTAAGAATCTATTTTGTTCACTATTTTTACTTGCGACATATAGAATACTAGCAAAATCCCTGCCCGCTTCGCAGGGCTTCGGCAAACAACGGTCATGAAATTAGGGATTGGCTGGATGAAGAATACGGTATTCGATGAATTTGCAGAAATGGAACAATATTTCTAGAAATATCATGTCCGTACTTGCTAATTTGATGAATAATCTATTGGTTTTTCAACTCTTTTATATCCATAAAAAAACAGGAATTTCTTAATCAATACCACATATATTTAACGATTTACCTTGCGTCTTATATATTTTGACAGGGAATGCAAGTCGAACAGAAAACTGACGACGTTTAGAATTGACTTCTTCACGGCTTGTCTTGTTTAAGTTTAAGTTGATTGAAGTTCCGAAACATAGAAATTGACGCTCATACTTTCAGAGTTAAAAAATGTGGTGTCAGTCCTGGAATATGAATCCAAAAAATTCAAAAACTCCGTCTCGTCGTAAAATTTTCTACATCGTTTTCATTTTTGTAATTCCGTCAAACTCCTTGTGGTCAAAAAATTGTGCATTTATTTATCTCGTTCAAAATAAATTGTTGCATCGATTTTAGAAAAACTTTAATCTGCACCAGCTAATATTGCACGTCAACTCAATTAAACGTGATTTTTTACTTGCGACATATAGAATATATGGCAAGTATTGAATTCGTAAAAAAAAAAAAATTTGAGATGAGGATGAGATATGACATTACGATGATAGAGAAGTCGAAAAAAGTGGGTCCGGCGATTCCGTCTGTCTGTCTGTCGGAAAGTTTACAGGCATACACAGCCTTAACTACTGGTCCGATTGACTTCAAATTTGAAAATTAGAGGTTTGAGCAAAAAGTCATATCCCAATTTTTTTATTTTTGTTTTAAGATCAAAATTTAGGGTAGCCACCATACGATTTTTTTAGCCAAAAACCAAAACATTTTTTTTTCTCCAAAACGGCCCGATCGATTTTTTTTAAACTTTCTCGAGTTTAATTTTTTTAAACATTCATGTATTTTATTTAAAAAAAAATTTTTTGTATTGCTCCAAAACGGTACCTCCCATAGAACCGTTTTTTTGTTATTAGATTTTCTCGAAAACTGAAAGTCCGATTAGCGTAAGTTTTTTTTTGAAAGTACGTATATATTGTTCAAATAATATTTTGTTTTCAAAAAAATTTTAAATTTTTTTTTGGATTTTTAAAAAATATTTTTAACTTTTTTTTTCAAAATTCTGTATCTCAAAAACGGATCAATTTTAAAAATCCAAATTGGAGTATAATATGTATATTTACATGATCTTAAAAACTGCATACCCAAATTAATTTTAAAACATTTTTGAAAAATTTTATGTATAAAAAATTAATTTTAAAAAAAACGGCTCCGACGATTTTCAAAAAAAAAATTCAATAAATCAAGAATGAGGTTTGAATTTGTTTGGAATTTAAATTTTTGGAATGAAATGTTTTTACGAGGTTCATTTTCAAATTTTAATTTTTTTAATGAATTCTAATTATTTTTATATATTGAGTTTTTTTTGCGTGAGTTACGTGTAAGCTGTAAGTAAGAGTGTAATCAGAATTGCTTAAAGTATATCTCTTATTTTAAAACTGCTTTTTGCAATTTAAGTAATCATAAATATTTAGTTTTAGCATGCAGGAGCAAGTTCGTACGACCCAGTCGTGCACATTTTTAAATTTTGTTTACACTTGGAAAGACATCTTGAATCAACTCATTCTTTGAATTTGCATTACAATAAGAATTGTTTGGAAGTGAAATTTGGCCTTTAGAATCAAGTGAAATTATTCCATTTCCAATAACCAATAATTATTTAGGAAATTCTGCTGCAGACACATCGTTAAACACACGAACATTTGTGACCTGAAATACCGCCATTTAATAGAAGATTTTAAACAACTCAATTCGTCTGCAGCAGTTGACCGTGGTATGATCGGCAAAGTTTGTCCTCACATCCAAAAGATATAGGGCTCCAAATTCTTCAAGTCATGGGATTTAAGGCTTAAAGTACCTTCATTTTTGTGCGTGCGCCAATATCCAACACAACAATTCGGCTACTTCCGACTTTTTTTATAAATATTTTCATGTCGGCTTAAGACTAATAATGCGCGCGCAATTCCAGAAGAAGCAGGAGCCAATGCTTTTTTAGTTTCAGATCGTATTGACGCTAAAAAAAATGATTTCCCCATTCCACCAGGTTCATCTCAAAAATATTTACAAACACTTTGACTGACCGCACCTTGCATAATGGTGTAATACACATATGTACTTTTGTTGATCATGTAACTTCGTCTCAATAGTTTGCACAAATATTCGTAATTCAATGCAATTTCATTAGTGTCTTTAACGAAGTTCTGCTTGATCAAGAACATCTTACGCTGCACGACTTAAAGCAACCAATTCAATTGTGGCAATGCCTTAAGCAACTGGCACATTTCAATTTGAAAGCATTCAATTTCCCATCAGATTGGCATTTGAAATGACTATTGACTCAAACCTAAATAATGTCTTGTGGCTTAAATTTGAGCACACCATGTTTTTCATTCAGACAATAATTATACGTGGAATACCTCCAGTTCGTTAGTGTTGATTAAATTTTATTAATGACACATTCCATCAACTTCAAAACGTTATAAATAACAAATAACAGTATAATTTACAAATATGTGCCCACTAAAAATAAATAAGATGCTAAAAATAAATAAGATGCATACATATTTTCATACTCTAGAAATTTCATATATCAAAACAACGTTTGCCAGGTCAGCTAGTTCAAATATAATTTCCTAGGTTCACTGACATTTTTTTTGTCGAAGAAAAATTATATTTGTCATATATTTTTTTTCTTCACTGACATTTTTTTTGATTTTTTTATTGAAAACAAATTATTTGACAAAATTGAGTGTTCGTATATTGACCAGTTTTTTTTGTAGTGCGAAATACAAAATTTTTAACATTTTTTAACAATTGAACCATTTGTGATTTGAAAAGTATACATTTTATTTTTGCTAAACCTTCTACCCTAAAAGCTCTTGCATTTAGAGAAAAAATTAGGAAAATCGGTCAACCAGTGTGCCCGGTTAGTGAACGAACACAAAAATTAGGCTGTTCTTTTATATATATAGATATGACAAGTATTGAATTCGTAAAAAAAAAAATTTGAGATGAGGATGAGATATGATATTACGATGATAGAGAAGTCGAAAAAAGTGGGTCCGGCGATTCCGTCTGTCTGTCTGTCGGAAAGTTTACAGGCATCTACAGGCTTTACTACTGGTCCGATTGACTTCAAATTTGAAAATTAGAGGTTTGAGCAGAAAGTCATATCCCAATTTTTTTATTTTTGTTTTAAGATCAAAATTTAGGGTAGCCACCATACGATTTTTTTGGCCAAAAACCAAAACTTTTTTTTCAAAAAAACGGCCCGAACGATTTTTTTTAAACTTCTTCGAGTTTAATTTTTTTAAACATTCATGTGTTTTATGAAAAAAAATTTTTTTTGTATTGCTCCAAAACGGTACCTCCCATAGAACCGTTTTTTTGTTATTAGATTTTCTCGAAAACTGGGAGTCCGATCAGCGTAAGTTTTTTTTTTCGAAAGTACGTATATATTGTTTAAATAATATTTTGTTTTCAAAAAAATTTCAAATTCTTTTTTGGATTCTTAAAAAATATTTTTAACTTTTTTTTTCAAAATTCTGTATCTCAAAAACGGATCAATTTTAGAAATCCAAATTGGAGTATAATATACCAGAGAATCCCTTATTTTTTCTAGCACCATCATTGTCGTCCGTTTTGAGAGACGGAAACGATGCAAAAAGTCACGGTCATCCAACGTGTTTAATTGAATACGTTGGAACATTTTATATTCCCGTCTCTCAATTGGCAGACTTTCTTCATCTTCGCTGCTTGAAGATGAATATGCCGAATTTTCCCAAAAATAATTTCTTCGATACATTTTTTGTTAATTTGTCTTTTTGTAATATATAAAATCAAAAGTTTTATTCTTAACTTCTACTTTTTCGGGAAGTTATGAAAATCAAAAGTTTGTAAACTCTCGAGTTTGAAACCGAAAAATGAAAACGTCAACTTTGAGTGAACAAAATCGAATTCTCAAGTTTACAGTAAAAATCCCCAAGTTATGTTCAACTTATAGTGAACAAAATCGCCCCAAGTTCTTATAGTAAACCTGAAGAACTTCTAGTGTTAGTTTGTTTTTACCAAAGATTAAATATGTAACAAGATGGGAAACAAGGCTGTCAAAGTGACAGTTGCCTACAAGCTAAAATTTACGGATTGCAAAGATGTATGCGTGTTTTCACAAATACATTCTTTCAATCCGTCTATTCACCAAAGGGGAATAATTTTGGCAGTTAAATTTGAAAAAAAGGTGAGTTAATGGATATGTTCATAAATAGTGTAACATTTGGTAAGCAAATATCAACGAAATAAAACGGCGTAGAAATTGTTCGTGAAACTTTATTATTTGGTTCTTTCAAATTTTGACGGTGATGGAAATTTTGTGCATCCTTATCAATTTAAAATTAATAGTAATTTAATTATAGTAAGAAAACACGTCAAATCAGATGAATACGTATCTTAATTTTCTCGAAATCTAAAGAAATTAAAATTTTTTGTTTTCTTTCAAACTGATAATTTAATGTTTTATAATTTTTATTTTCCAACAATGAGACATGAAGATGAAGGATTTTTAATTTTGTTCTACTTGTTTTTGGAAACGATCTCACGGGCACTTATGACTCGTTCTAAAACATACATTTTACATATTCGCAGGTAGAAACTTTGAATTATAGAACGTTTAGTATAATACTAGGTTTTTTCTACCCTAAATTTCAGAAAAGATGAGATTTGTTCTTAATCTACTTCGCTTATTCCCGTGATTATTGTCAGTGGAATCAGCATATTATAACACTAAATACTCTTAACATTGTTCATGTTCATTATCGGACTATAATTTTCAGCCAATATTTTTAAACATTTTAATGCGTTTCTGCATATAAGCATACCTTAATGTAAGGCACAAAAAAATATATCTTCGGTCAAAAGCTTCGGAACGCATCCTAATCATAAGTTCTAGTATTTTCGTGGTGAGTTTAAGAAAAACGTGTTTGACAATTTCAAATTCAATCTAGCAATCCACGCTAAATTTGAAAATGCGAAAGCAAACAAAAGAGAACTGTTGAAAATGCGAAAACAAACAAAAGAGAACTATTAAAAATAGAAAAATCTCACCTCATCTCTTTGTTTTTGTAACTCACATGTATTCATGTAGACGAGAAGAAAAAAGTAAATAAAGAAATATGAAAATTGCGGGATCTAGGGAGTGAAACGTAAGTCAGTTTCCCATCTTGTTACATATTTAATCTTTGGTTTTTACGTTCCGGAAAGATAACTTAGAATAAGAAATGATGTGCTCTATGTTCCCAATCATCGAACAAATTATGTTCTTAATAGCCCAATAACTCGTTCTATTTTGTTGTACAACTCTATTTCATGTGAAATCGATCTTTCATTGGGTAGAGATAGTTTTAAGACTATTATTCAAAACATATTTCACTTTAATTCGAGCTTAAATAATAATTTAGTTTAAGCAAACATTTGTAGTCAACAGATTGTAAATCCATTGATGAAATAAATAAATAAACAATAAGCGGACAACCGTACACCATGAAATAAGTTAAAAGAGTAAAGACTAAAATTAATTTTTGATACTGCGATACTGGCAGAGAGAAGGGGCGCTATTGCCTCTTTATCTCAGCAATCGCGGGTAACACCGCGGGCATAGCTATGTGTCATAAATAAATTAGAATCACAATCGTTACCAAGTGCACCCAATTACTGACACACGTAGACGACATTGAAAACATTGGAAGGGACCCACAAGCTGTAAAATCCTCATTTATCCAGAGTGAGCAGGCTGCAAAAAAAATTGAGGGAAAAATTAAGTAGGTTCAAGGTGGCGCCGACTGCTGAAAATGGTGGCAAAAGTAGAGGAACAACTACTAAGGTGGAGGAGCTGCTCAAAACCAACAGAATCTACTTAAGTCTTTCATGGCTCTTTACCTTTTATATATAGGTAAAGAGCCATGAGAGACTAAAGTAGATTCTGTTGGTTTTGAGCAGCTCCTCCACCTTAGTAGTTGTTCTTTATATATAGGTAAAGAGCCATGAAAGACTAAAGTAGATTCTGTTGGTTTTGAGCAGCTCCTCCACCTTAGTAGTTGTTCTTCTACTTTTGCTTACCATTACTTCGAAACTGCTACTGTTTAAGACGATAGTCTTACCAGTAATCGCTTACGGATCCGAGATCTGAGTACGTAGCCAAACGTCTCCTTTGTGAGGAAGGACGATTCCGAAGTCCATATAACCACAAGCTATATATCAGTTCTACGACGAAGTAGACTTCATGACAAAAAAAGTCATTTGCAGTACAATTCTTAGTAGTATACAGCGCGGCAGACCAAATTTTGCGCTGGAAGGATGGCATAGATCAGATCGCCTAAAGCTTTGGGTTGCGGAACTGGTTGGCCCGGACCGGATCCCTGTTGTGGCGCAGATGCAGGGAGAAACTTCATTGGTCAGGCTGAAGATGATGATGATGAAGACTATAAATAACAAGCAAGACGAGGTTCTCAGGGTCATATTATAAAAAGTGAAAATCTGTACGGGGTCAGAATCAGAAGATCATGCCTTAACAACATCACAAAATAACGAGAAAATGTACAGTTCTTTATTTTACTCTCAGAACGGTTATAAGCATGTTTTTTTCTCAACAAATGTCGACTTCAAATTGCGGGCGAGACGAGGTTTCCAGGTTCGGTTAGTTATCTATGTTTTAACTATGAAAAAAAAATATTTTTTTTATTTATTTCTCAATAAAACTTAACAAATCAAAAAGTATCTACAATTCGAAACACTTTTTATTTTGATTTCGATACAATGCTGCAACGCGATTTTTCATCCCTGTAGTAAGTGTTTAGTGATATCGATCAATCATGTCAGTTTGTCAAGTATTGCCAACCGTGTCCTAATCTACATAACATTATTTTATACAAAATATCATAATAATCGGGCAAGTCGTTAATGAGGAATAGAAAAGAAAGGCTGGTTATTGAGTCCATGAAAGTTAAGAGATTTGAGATATTGCTCTAACAATCACGAACACCATTCCTCCACTATTAACCTCTAACTCTTAATAGAACTTAGTTTATAATTGAAAATGAAGACCATTGAATTTTTGTAAAATAAATTTAAATAAATATCTTTACAATGTTTCAATTTTCCCTCCCTTTTAGAGACTATCTCAGCCTCACACAAAAACATTTTCACTCAAAAAACTAATTTTGCAAGAAAAACAAAACTAAATAATTTAAGGCTGATTTTGTTCACTATTGCTCAACTTGAAGCAAACTCTCAAGTTAACAAACTTGAGAGTTGACTCAAACTCGAGAGTTAAAACAAAAGTTAAGAATCTATTTTGTTCACTATTTTTTCATAACTCTCGAGTTTAAAAAACAAAAGTTGGCAAACTTTCAGGTTTGAAAACATCCTTGGGATATTTGTGACAGTCAATACAAATTATGTCAGTTTTTAATTTGAAAAGCAAACGAGTTGTTGAAGTTTCAATTTATAGAATTTTCATGTGAAGATTAAGTTTTAAAATATCATATTAAGCTATCTAACATTGGCTGAAAATATGAACGAACCAATCGAGTGCGAAATTTTTTAAGTAGTTGCGGAAGCGGGTCCCAAAAGCGTATCTGAAGGAACATCTGTAGCGGCCAGCATATTAGCAAAATCACGCAATATTATGGAGAACGGCATAAGCATCTATTACACTATTACCAAACGCTATATGAATGTTCCACACAATTGAGAGTTCGAATTTGTGATCAGTTATACAAGTTTTCTACTGCGTATGTGACATTGAGAAATGGTGTTGCAACAAATGTGGTATTTGTATAGCCTGACTCTTCGTCTTCAAACCGTTTCTTTAGACTCAACATGTTGAAAATTAGCTGATCATGAGCAGACCCCTTTCAAAAGAAAATAATAGTAAATAACTTTACGAAATTCTTCATTTTAAAAGAGTATAGGCTCTACTTGCCACCGAGCCACGATATCGTTAATTTTTAAATTAGCTGCGGATACCGTCTGGACGTTCAACGAGAACCACCCTTTTCGGTTTCTAAAATTTTCTGCATCAGTTCCACTTGGCGATTGAATCCAAATATGGGTGCAATCTATTGGACCAATTGTTCGTGGGAATTTTGCCGCTGCAAAAACGTTCTTTAGCTGCTTTCAAGCGCTCGTTTTGCGTTTGGGGCATATGAATATACCGTGGGGAAAGTTCGGAAAGAGCTCTGGACACACGTTTCAACACAACGTGTTTACTTGTAATACAAACCCCTGAAAATCTGCGATTGCTAGTTGAAAAGATCCGAGCGCATAATACCTTAATACGATTAGCAATTGCGTGATAGGTCGTAATTCGCGCGATCTTTTTAGAAAAATGAAAAATATTTCACGTAAACACTTCAACCAAAACGAGAAACTTTTACCTCCTCTCATCACACGGCAAGGAATCCTTTATTTCTTCTAGAACAATCATTGTCGTCCGTTTTGAGAGACGGAAACGATGCAAAAAGTCACGGTCATCCAACGTTGAATACGTTGGAGCATTTTATATTCCCGTCTCTCAATTGGCAGACTTTCTTCATCTTCGCTGCTTGAAGATGAATATGCCGAATTTTCCCAAAAATAATTTCTTCGATACATTTTTGTTAATTTTTTCTTTTTGTAATATATAAAATCAAAAGTTTTATTCTTAACTTCTACTTTTTCGGGAAGTTATGAAAATCAAAAGTTTGTAAACTCTCGAGTTTGAAACCGAAAAATGAAAACGTCAACTTTGAGTGAACAAAATCGAATTCTCAAGTTTACAATAAAAATCCCCAAGTTATGTTCAACTTCTAGTGAACAAAATCGACCTAAATGAGTTCATCATTCAAATAATTTTCTCTACATTAATTTTCCTGCAGCTGAGGACACGATTTAGTTGTTGCCATTCGTATTCAAAGCCCCTTGTTAACTTCTCTATAGCGAAGCCTTAACACAGCCATTCAATCGTATTAAATTGCTTTTCATGGCATATGCAATCATGTCTCGCAGTTGGGATGTCATCCAAGGATGAACTTGAATTAATTTTTTGCAGAAGTATTTAAAATCAGAGTCTTCCGTAAATTGAAATTGCAAACTTCTCTCAATAAAAAGAAGTATTTTAGATACAAGGATATTATTTCTCTGCAAAAAGTAGAAACAATAAATTTTTTTAAAGCAATATATTATAACGGTCAATTTTACAATACAACAAATCAGAAGTGGGATCTCGAACTCCCACGAAAAGAATTTGCCTAGCGAGGAGGCAATGGACCAATGCACGTCTGCCGCAAAAATACCTTCAAACAAATATATGTTAATTGTTTATGTAAAAAGGCTTTAGAAGTGCACAAGGAGAAATGACGTTTCTAGATTTTTGCGTTTGTTGATTTTGAATAACCCCGAAGCAATATAATGAGGATTAATGTGATGTGTGATTTTGACTTTATGTTTTCTTGAAGGTTTTTTAATTACGAAAACAATTTTCATTTAAAAAGCTTTTGCTCATGCAAGAATAATAATGTTTTAGAATTTGAGGATAATGAAGCACGAAGGTTAGGTAGGTATACAACTTGGGGCCAAGTTAGCTTTATTACAACAGAAAAGGACTTGAAAGCAAGTTAAATTTTTTAACAGTTTGTAACGGAATCAGATGTTGAGCCCTCTACACGCCACTAAAAGATGAGGGGGGTGATAGGGTGTTTCTGTAGAGGGGGAGGGTCGTAGATGGGGATGACCCTCGAAGGCTTGCCCACCCATATATCACAGCGATACCACCATGTGGTATGTGCTTCTTCCAGTTTGTGCACTAGCCCCTAACCAAATATGATTTTATCTGCTTACCCCTTCTTTCTACTGTTCATCTCCAATTAACACACCTCCACCGTTGACCTTTCAAAATTTAATCGAAGCCTTCATGTCTTAGGTTCAACCAAATATCCAAATTGTCATCTGTGATGTCATTTAAAGTTTTTGTTAAGTTTATACAGGGTGATTCACGAGCGTTGTGCCAAAAAGCTAGAGCGTGTAGGTTGAGTTGAGACAAGAAAACGAAGCCGTTGATTTTCAATATTTTTATTTATAAAATAAGTCAATTTTTCAGAAAATTGCCCCTCCCGGCTAAACGGGGGGAATAGATCCCCCCCTCCCATACAATTTTTTTCTTTTCTCAACTAAACCTACACGGTCTAGCTTTTTGGCACAACGCTCGTGAATCACCCTGTATATGTTTATTATTCATTAAAATCCCAAAATTCAAGATCCGACATTCCCTTCAAGTCATACGAAAACAAGATGTAAGAAATAAGTAATAAAAAAAAATACCTTACCAGAATAACAGTAAGTATCCGCCGTGGTGCACCGCGCTGGAACCTTTTGCTTATGCTGAGAACTCAATTACATAATTAGCAATAAATTGAAAAGTAAAACTTAATTTGACGATTGATTACGGCCTTTTATATGAACCCTTTAAATTTTTTTTTTCAATGTGGTGTACAAATAAGACTGAGTCTTTTATAGTACCTTTAAGTTGGACTTGGAAATTTAATAATTTTAGCTTAATTTTACTTATAATAATAAGATACAATTATAAGTTTAAAAGAAAAGAAAAGAAAAGAACACTTTCGTTTTACATTTTTTATTTTTTGTCGTTACCCACACGCACATCAAATTTTAAAAAAATACATACTTATAATTGGTATTGATCTGATTATAGACAAAAATTACATTATATTTTTAAAAGAGGTAACCTAAATACTTTTCGATACTCTCACAAATTATTCAAAAATGTAATTGAACTACACGGGAGACAGAAATCGTTTATGTTCTATTTTATTTTCTTCGTTAAATTAACAGGTTATCAGGGTAGCGTAGAATTCGCACGGGTAAACTCTGATCAGGACAGAGACAAAGAAGAAAGGAGATCGGAAAGACGGAAACTGACTTACGTTTCACTCCACATGAATACATGTGAGTTACAAAAACAAAGAGATGAGGTGAGATTTTTCTATTTTTACATTTCTCTTTTGTTTATTTTCGCATTTTCAAATTTATCATGGATTGCTAGATTGAATTTTGAAATTGTCAAACACGTTTTTCTTAAACTCACCACGAAAATACTAGAACTTATTATTTCGGATGTGTTCTGAAACTTTAGACCGAAGACATATTTTTGTGTGCCTAGTGCCTTACATTTGTTAAGATGCAGAAACGTCCAATAATGATTAATGTTAAGAGTATTAAGTGTTAGAATATGCTGATTCTACTGACGCTAATCACGAGATTAAGCGAAGTAGATTAAGAACATATCTCGACATTTCTTAAATTTAAGGTAGAAAAAACGTAGTATTATACTAAACGTTCTATAATTCTAAGTTTTAAGTTCTTAATTCAAATTTAACTGCCTAAATTATTCCTCTTTGGTGAATCGACGGATTGAAGAACTGTCACTTTCAAAGCCTTGTTTTCATTTATTTATTTTTCTTCCAACACATCAGATATGCATATTTCGAAGGCAAAATTCCCATATTTAATAATACATTTTTCTAATACCTATTACCGGCCCTTCATTAGACTGAAGCTTTTTCTTTATTTTCATTTATGTTCAATTTTGATGTCGGAAATTCAACTGCTAGAAACATTTGATGCCATTTACTGCTTAAGCCTAGTACGCAGATCGGGAAAAAACAAATTTTATCTCTACAATTTTTATCTCTACAAATCAATTCTTTATCCCACGCAAAATTTTGAAGTTGGAGAAATTAAGAAAAATGTCTTTTTGTCGACAATAATAATTGCCAACATAACATATTTACAATACACCAACATATATTAATTTACTTTTGTTGCGAATTGAATAGAATTTGTTTTTTTTTCTTGATTTTATGTTGGATTTTATTGATAACGTCTTCTCTTCAAAATATATGCTAAAATTAAAATAGCCCATCTAAGTTTCTTTTTATTTTTTGTTTATTTTTTTTTTCTTGTCACAATTTTTCTGGCAGAATAATGCTTTGAACATTATTTGTCCAGACAAAAGTAAGCGGAGATTTTTTGTTTACAGCGGTTCCAAATATTAAAATTTGCGCTTGAGCTGCGTACCGTTTGGAAATATATTGAGGACAAAATTTGTCCAAGGAAAAATGTTGTATGAGAAATAAATTTTTTCCCGATCTGCGTACTGGGCTTTTTACGCAATTTTACTTTTTTGCTATCTTTCTAAACATATCCCTCTTCTCACTTTTACTCACCTTTCGTACGTTTAAACTACAAATTTTCAAATTTACCGGTTATTGTATTCCCCAGATGGGGTGCCTTACTTTACTGAGATAGTATTGGTAAAAATACGCATACTCTTGCAGTAAACGTTGACCGCAGCTTGTAGGCATTGTCGTTTTGACAGCTCAGTTTCCCATCTCCCTTTTAAACTTATCTGTGGATCAGGATTCAATCTTGTTTTGTTTGTCACATCTTTATTATTTTAAATACATATTAATACATACGACGTAGAATCAGCACGGGTAAACTCTGATAATGATTCAATCTTACTACTTTCTTATGGTGGCGCTACACTCCAGGTCGGACCAGGGCCTCACGCAACAAACTTCTCCAGCCAGCTCGGTCCCTGGCTAACTGTCTCCAGTTTCGCACGCCAAGTTGGTTCAGGTCTACTACCACCTGTGTGCTCCACCGGAGTCGCAGCTTCGAAGACTCTACGAGCCAGAGCATTATTTTCCATTCGCTCAACATGACCCAACCATCTAAGTCGTTGGACCTTAGCTTTTCTGGCTAGGTCAGTGTCGCTGTACAGCTCGTACAGTTCTTGGTTGAATCTTCTCCTCCATTCGAAGAATTTTTCTCTTAAAGCAGCCCAAAGCGTTTTCATCAGATGTTGTCATAGACCATGTCTCTGCACCATGCATGAGTACCGGGATGATGAGGGTTTCGTAGAGTGTCACTTTAGTTGCTCATAAGAGGACTTTACTACTCAATTGCCTTCTAAGTCCAAAGAAGCAGCGATTGGCAAGAGTGATTCTTCGTTTGATTTCAGCGCTGGTGTTGTTGTCTGAGTTGATAGCGGATCCCAGGTAGACAAAGTCCTAAACTACCTCGAAGTTAAATCTGTCTATGTTGACGTTTGCTCCAAGACGTCGATGTTGGTTGTCCTTTAACTTGGTCTTGCCCTCGTTAACCGCTAGACCCATCTTCCTGGCCTCCGTCTCAAGGCTCACAAACGCTCCACTGACATCACGCTGTGTTCTTCCAATTATGTCAATGTCGTCTGCGTATCCTAGTAGCTGGACGGACGTTTGAAAGATTGTGCCTCTGGTGTTGACATTGGAGCTTTGCACAATCTTTTCAAGAATGATGTTGAAGAAATCGCATGACAGCGCATCGCCTTGTCTAAAACCTTTTTTGACATCAAAAGCGTCCGTTAGGTTTTTTCCGACCATGATGGAACAGCGTGAATTTTCCATTGTCATACTACACAGACGGATGAGTTTTTCTGGGATGCCAAAACTAGATATTGCTCTGTATAGTTGGTCTCTACAGACGCTGTCATACGCGACCTTGAAATCGATGAAAAGGTGGTAGGTATCGTTTTGAAGTTCCTGGGTCTTCTCCAAAATCTGCGGGAGGGTGAATATGAGATCGATGGTGGACTTTCCAGGCCTGAAGCCACACTGATAAGGAGCTAACAGGTTGTTGTTGAACGGCTTCAGACGTTCACACAGCACGGCAGACAAGATCTTATAGGCGATGTTAAGGAGATTTATACTTCTGTAGTTGGTGCAGTTCAGGTAGGGTTGCCAGATATGTTTTGATGAAACTAGAACTTGAGATTCAAAATTCCGGACTTTCCCGGACAAATGGGGACTGAAAAAAGAGTACACAATGAGGACAGAATAAACACACAAAAATTGCACATAAATATTTGAGTTCCTGAACCGTTTTTTTTTTTTTAATTTATAAGGACTTATTATCAAATCGAGGGTAAACTTTGAATCTCGAATTAACAAAAAAACAAATTCACTCTGCAAGAAAAGTAGATTTTTTCCCTTCGTAATAAAATATGTGATAGGGTTAAGACGTAAGATAAGTTCGCCTTACAATTAGGTCTATTCCTATAGAAGTAGATACCTAAAGAAATTCCTTTAAAGTTTTAACTAAAGAGTTCTTTCGTTGAGCCCTGGATTTGAATTGACCCTCGATTTTACAGCTGCGCAATGCATACGGAATGCAAACATTTTAAGGTCTGTTCTTTTACTTCCTAAAACTCCCAAAAACTCAATAAATTTCCCAAATTCTCACACTTTTATGTTCTTTTACTAAAGTGTTTTGTAAGTTCTGTCACTTTTGAAGGAGAACAATATTTCTTCCGATTTTATATTTTAGGAGAATTGCAAAATTACATCCCCATTCCTCGAAGTTTAACTCCTGAAAAAGTGAAAGAACGGACCTAATGATGAATCTTTAAGCTTCGAACTTTTATTAAAACCACAGTTAACTTCTGTTTATCAATTGCTGTAATGGGGGAATCACAAATTAAAAACATAACAAACAAGCTTATTCCCATTTATTCATACACGAAGTAACATAAAAATATAATTCGCGGTATCCGGAGAATAAAACGTACGTCAGTTTCGGATCTCCTTTTATCTCTGATTCTAACATACAAACAAATTTGTTTTTTTTTTTTGACATAAATGACGGCACAAAAGTTGTGTTCGAATACTAATTTCGTATCTTAAGTAGTAGACCTGTTCGTTCACTTTATTTAGAACGTTTCGTTTTTTGAATAACTTTAAGCTTTAGTAGTATAAAAGTATATGGATACTCAATGGATAAAAAGAGTACAAACCCGGACAATTAACAAAAACTATCCCGGACGTCCCCCGCAGAGTGAAAAAAGAGTACATGTCCGGGAAAACCCGGACGGATGGAAACCCTAAGTTCAGGGGATCTCCTTTTTTGAGGATCGGGCATACGATGCTGAGGTTCCATTCACCGGGCATGCTTTCGTCCGACCAAATTTTGCAAATGAGCTGGTGCATGCTCTTAACCAAATCATCTTCGGCTGCTTTGTACAGTTCGACGGCTAGCCCGTCTGCTCCAGCGGCTTTGTTCGACTTTAGTTTAGATATCGCTATCTTCACTTCGTCCATGTCGGGTGGGTGGAATTGTTGACCTTCTGTACCCTTATTGAATGGTTCTGTATTGCTGACGGAGTTTTGGTCGTCATCGCCATTATACAGCTTGGAAAAGTGGTATTTCCATATCCTCAGCACTGACTGGGGTTCTACTACGATATTGCCATGATGGTCTCTATAGGCTTCAGTTCGGGGTGTATAAGCCCTGGAGGTTTGTTTCGCCATTTTGTAGGACCTTAGAACCTCGTTCCTGTTGTGACATCCCTCTATCTCCTCGATCGCGCGCTTCTCATGCTCCCTTTTTTACTTGCGACATATAGAATATATGGCAAGTATTGAATTCGTAAAAAAAAAAAATTTGAGATGAGGATGAGATATGACATTACGATGATAGAGAAGTCGAAAAAAGTGGGTCCGGCGATTCCGTCTGTCTGTCTGTCGGAAAGTTTACAGGCATCTACAGCCTTAACTACTGGTCCGATTGACTTCAAATTTGAAAATTAGAGGTTTGAGCAAAAAGTCATATCCCAATTTTTTTTATTTTTGTTTTAAGATCAAAATTTAGGGTAGCCACCATACGATTTTTTTGGCCAAAAACCAAAACATTTTTTTTTCTCCAAAACGGCCCGATCGATTTTTTTTAAACTTTCTCGAGTTTAATTTTTTTAAACATTCATGTATTTTATTTAAAAAAAATTTTTTGTATTGCTCCAAAACGGTACCTCCCATAGAACCGTTTTTTTGTTATTAGATTTTCTCGAAAACTGAAAGTCCGATTAGCGTAAGTTTTTTTTGAAAGTACGTATATATTGTTCAAATAATATTTTGTTTTCAAAAAAATTTTAAATTTTTTTTTGGATTTTTAAAAAATATTTTTAACTTTTTTTTTCAAAATTCTGTATCTCAAAAACGGATCAATTTTAAAATCCAAATTGGAGTATAATATGTATATTTACATGATCTTAAAAACTGCATACCCAAATTAATTTTAAAACATTTTTGAAAAATTTTATATATAAAAAATTAATTTAAAAAAAAACGGCTCCGACGATTTTCAAAAAAAAAATTCAATAAATCAAGAATAAGGTTTGAATTTGTTTGGAATTTAAATTTTTGGAATGAAATGTTTTTACGAGGTTCATTTTCAAATTTTAATTTTCTTAATGAATTCTAATTATTTTTATATATTGAGTTTTTTTTTGTGTGAGTTACGTGTAAGCTGTAAGTAAGAGTGTAATCAGAATTGCTTAAAGTATATCTCTTATTTTAACACTACTTTTTGCAATTTAAGTAATCATAAATATTTAGTTTTAGCATGCAGGAGCAAGTTCGTACGACCCAGTCGTGCACATTTTTTCTTTCTGAGAAGTTTATGCTCCTCTCTCCTTTTCTGCTCGTAGAGCTCACGAGCTGCTCGTGTCCTTCTTTGCAGCGCCGCCGCCGCTTTGTATGCCTCTTGTTTATCTGCTTGTGCTCGCCGGCATTCATCGTCAAACCAAACGAAACCCCGTTGTGGTGGCCTTGTAACTTAGCACTTCAGAGGCGGCATCTCTGATGGCTGCTTGGCAGAAAATGTTGCAACTGGTTCTCTTTATTGTTGTGCATGGTAGCAACGGACGTCTGAGGAGATTTGCGGAGACACGATCGTGAAAAGGAGTCTAGCAATCTCTTGCGATTGTTAGCCGCTTGGCGTCGAATTTCCTCCTAGCATTTCGCGTGTTTGGCCGTGATCGGGATATCCGCATTCGTACCTTGGGGGGACTACAACGAGGTAGTGGTCCCGAGTCGATGTTGGTCACCTCGGAATTTGCGGACATCTTTTTTTTATGCTAGATGAAGTGTCGTGCGTCGATTCGCAATGTGATCAATCTGATTGGACGGTTGATTGGTCAGGAGAAATTCCATGTTTTAATTGATTCAATCAGAGAAAAATGTATTTATGATTAATTTGTATGTATATCACCTACGAACGTATGTTTTTTTTCCGCTCAATATTGTTTTATTAGTTTGCAATATTTAATTATTTCAAATACATAGACGTAATGCACTTGCAGTAGTTGGGTTGGGATTAGGAATCAGCAAACTGCTCCTTCCACTTTTCACACTATATTTGGGCTAGATTGTTTAAATTTATTTTGTTTCTTGCAAATGTACGTTTGTATGGATTTATTAAGTGTGCTGTAGCTACTCGAGATTTATTTGTTGAAATTTCGATTTTATCAATGTTAATTTTTTTTATCGATTTCTTGTTAAATTTTTGTAAATCACTGAATTATTTTCCACTAGGTAATAACACCAAAAAGACAAACTGAAATCTCAAAGCCAACAAAACACAACTATCTCCAACAAATCATAAAACAGAACCTCTAGAAAAATCTTCCATTTTTCATAGCCGAAGCCGAGTTTGTTTACGTTTTTCCAACGTACTCGATGAAAAAAAAATTACAAAGCGTTGTTTATTTCAAAGCAGTTTAGTGTACAGTAGTTTTGTCGTGTAGTATAGTATCATTATTTTAAGTGTTATAGGTTACTAACGTGGTTTAACCATATTTTATGTTAATTTGACTTGTAAATAAATGCAGAGTAAGTATTGTTTAGTGTTATGATGCATAGCGATAATGTTCTTCAGGTATGTATATTTAAGTCTTTTAATGTTTTGTGTTGTGTAAGTTGTGCGGTCGGGTATCGTTCCCCACAAGTTTTTGTTCCAGTTATTCAAAGCGGCCATAAAAATGTGTTGAAGATTGTGCATTCATTCAACTTTTACTTGGTTGTGCCACCGTTACGTTGCCGCGGTCATCCCCTGCTATGACAATTGAGGTTTGAGATTTTGCAAGCATTTTTGTCAATTCGCTCAACTTGACTTAAATTTTCTGGCTGAGATCCTTCATGGATTGGGAACCGGTTAGTTAGTAAGGTAAGTGAGCTAGTACTGCTTGTAACTTGCTTTGAAACAAGGATAACCGAAAATCAACTCAAGAACTTTTTTTCAATGCTATCTAAGAAGTATTGAGCAAGATTTAAATAAGTAACAAGATGGGAAACAAGGCTGTGTAAGTGACAGTTGCCTACAAGCTTCGGTCTTCTGACCCAATACCCAGTCAAACTTGCCTTCGAAAAATGATAATCATTAATTAATTCTTAAAAGTGTGTAAAAGTGAGAAAACATCCGAATATGAATTCATTTATGATTCGATTTGGATCAGAACCATTGGGTAACGTGACACGGATATGAATCTTTTTTACGACTCATTTATGATTGGAAATTCCTTCATTAAAACGAATGTAAAGAAGGCCCTTATATATTCAGTTAAGTGGACAATAAATGAACCTTTTCTATATGACTTACCTATATATTTTATTTTTTAATATCAAATATTTTAATGTTTTTCGTTTGATTCTTACACTGTTTAGGTACTTTACACTACACTTTTTTTTTTTTTGTTAAATGAAACACTGCACAATTGAAGTGAAGAATTTTAAAATTCGTTAAACATTGTTTCGATCTCTTGTCGCGACACGGTCCCATTATAATTGCCCCATTGCAAAAAGAAATAAGGAAAAAGAGATCATTCGCAAGTTCGTTTTCCTTTATTTTTATATACAAATCCTTGAGGATCTTCCATACCTTTTTGTGCCTGTGCACATTCATATTTAACTCACATACATGAATCAAAATCGAAAGTCAATATGCTCGTTTTGTTTTGCAAGTAAAATTTTGTAGTTTTTTTGTCTATCTTCAAAATATACTCAGAAAAATGAACGTTTTTCGAATACATATTCTTCAGATTTACTGAAGGAAATCTGAACCTTCACCAAAATGTTTTCTGGGTAGTTACTGTGAAAGTACCCAGCAAGCATTTTGGTGAATGTTCGCTTTTTCTTCGATAAAAATGAAGGTTATATATTCGTGAAACCTTCATTTTAACGGATGAATATCGAATAAATGCATATATATAGCATACAATATCAGAACATTCGACGTTCATTCACTTTTTTCGAAATAAAGTGAACGTGCACAAGCAAAATCGAAATTAATGTACATATAGCTACTATATACTTTTAAATTCTTATTTCCTTAGAAAAAAAGTCTTTTTTTTACTCTGTGAACAGATACAACAACATTCAGATTTCACCCATTTATTCTTATAAAATGTGGACGTGCACAAGCAAATGGCAAGTTTTTTAGTCTTTTTCTTCTTCTCCTTTTTCGAAACGAAACGCTGTACCTTTTTTACTTTGTTTTTATATATTTTTAATAACGGAATCAAGTCGCGCCGAGAAACTGCAAGAATGCTTTTATAATTTGAAATTCTTCATTTCGGAAAAGAATTCATGTGTTCAAGTAATAAAATAATATCTTATTTGTGAAAATTGTTGATTTTGAAAAAAAAAGTAAAAGATAAGTGAAAGTGTTAAAATACTGGAAAAACAATAAGAAACAGTGACAGTGACAAACAAATTTAAGATTAAAAAACAGTGCAATACTCACTGTAAGAAAGTGACTAACAAATAAAAGTGTAAAAATAGCAATAGAAAATAAAGTTCAATAGGCTCACATGTAGTTAGTTAAGATTCTAAACAAATAAAAAGTGTAAATATTGCAATAGAAAATAAAAAGTTAATAAAAACAAAGGATCACCCTGTATTTAATTTGTAGTTAAAAGTGCATATCTGAGACGATTTACTATTCAAGCAAGTATGAAAGCGAAAGCGCTTGTGCGAGTCCACTTTTATGAAGAATATACGGTTCATTAATGAGTCAAGAAAAAGATTCAAAAATGTGTTTCGCCGCCCAGTGAAATATACCCAAATCGAATCATAAATGAACCACTTTGAGTTCATTTATCTAGTTCGAAAAGGATTCATAACTAGGCCATGTAAACGAATATATAAGAGCTTGTGCGCGTCCACTTTGATGAAGAACAGCCGGTTCGTAAATGAGTCAGGAAAAAGGTTCAAAAATGTGTTTCGCGGCCCAGTGAAATATACCCAAATCGAATCATAAATGAATTCTTTTTCGCTTATGTTCTTCGTTTACATGAATAAGTTATGATTCGTTTCTGAAGGGCATTGTTTGCTGGGTATGCTTGTTTTTTCCTATTACTATCCAACAGTAAATATGGTCCAACCATCTGAAAAGCGAAAACAAAACAAAAGAGAAATGTTGAAAATGCGAAAACAAACAAAAGAGAATAGAAAAATCTCAGCTCATCTCTGTGTTTTTGTAACTCACATGCATTTTGTAGGACGAAAGAATAAAGTAAATGAAGGAATATGAAATTGCGGGATCTAGGGAGTGAAACGTAAGTCAGTTTCCCATCTTGTTACATATTTAATCTTTGGTATTGAGGTTGGCAGTTGTTGTCTACTTTGGTAGCGTTACCAAGACAGACAAAGTTCTTAGTATCTCGAAGTTTTAGCTACAGATAGTGACGTTTGGAACAATTGTGTAGTGTTGTGGGGTGTTTTGCGTGGCAATTCTTTTTATATGACTCCGTTTATGCAACATTTGCCCATTTTCGTGACTTCCATCTCCATTATCTCAAACACGTTAGTAAGTCGGTCGATACTGTCTGGGCTAGCGAGTGGTTTGAAAGACTTTTGAAGAATTGTTTTACTGGTGTCGCATAATACTTCCAAAAACAACATAGATAAAGCCGCATGATAGGCGAACAGTTACCAGAAAGGTCGACGATTCTGATGGAGCAGCCTGAGTTTTCCATATCGTTATTCAGCACAAACCAACAATCCTGTTAAAAATGCAAAACGGGAACATTGGTCTTATTACTGTCATACACAGCCTTGAACTCTACGAAAACGTGTCCTTGTTGGACATCAATTTGGTGCTACTTGGCCTCATCTAAAACTCTGACGAAGTTTGAACATTGATTTTACCTGAGGATTTGATTTTTTCTGCAGTGGAATAGTCTACTTCTGTTCCCCTTGGATGGAAATTGTACACAAGCTCTGGATGGATGAAACAGAGTTGCAAAAGCTTAAGTAATTTCTTAGCGATATCAATTCCCAAGCTAGTGTTTTACTAATGAATTAAAAACCATTTAATTTACAAGCTTAAAATTCCCAGACTTCAATATGAAAATGAATGCTTAGTTAATATATTGTTGAAATGCAATTAATTATTTTGTTTTTAGTCAATATTTTAAACACCTTGCCATATTGATTTCGTTCTGATCTTGTTGTTCATTTCACTCAATGTCATAATCTGTTCGTAAATAAAATATTACATATTCTCATTTTAAATTCAAAGGAAGACGTGCATCGTGTTTTCTCAATAGGTAAGTACAATAGGTTATGAGCCCAGGAACTACCTAATTGAATAAAAATAATTTTCGAGAATCAAGTAAGAGGAAAAGATTGTAACATAAAGGAACGAGAAGCAATTTAATACCGAGAAGCATTATCCGTACGCTGACGATTGGTATTTGGGGATTGCCGTTAAAATTTGTAACATTGGTTTTTTGAATTATTTTAATTCATTTTTTTTTTTCTTTTCGCAAATTCAAAAAAATTAACAACTTCGCTCGCTAGTGATGATATAAGAAATACATATTCTAAATTATAACTCATAAAAAAAAAACATACAACAGTAAAAACATGTTATTAAAATTCATTAATAAAAATTGAAATTGAAATATGAAGGTATCTCAATAATACGTTTTATCTGAAAAAAGATAAAATGTCATCATAAGATTTTTTTTTAAATTATTGATTTTAAAATTTAAAAAAATCTTATAGCGTTTTTTTTTATTAATTTTTTATATATTAAGGTTCAAAAACGTTTTAAAATTGATTTGGGTATGCAGTGTTAAATAATATGTTTACATTTAATAATGGAAACTCGATTTTTATGATCCGTTTACGAGATACAGAATTTTGAAAAAAAAAGTTTAAATATATTTTTTTAAAATACAAACAAATTTTTGAAAATTTGTTTAATACAAAATATAATCAACTAGCTGTCCCTGCAGACTTCGTACTGCCTCAATCGATAATCGATAAGGATAACCCTCTACCACTCTACCCAACCCACTACCTCCTTGTGCTACCCAGTACGTCTACCCATATCCGCTCCCCCGTTACGACACTACTATGTTCGCTACGAATTATTTCTACACGCTTACCGTTACACCATTAGCCAGAAACCCACTTCTCATTACCCGCAACGCGCAACCAATTTTTTTTTTACATTTCAATTTTTCCATTTTTCCAATTTTTTTTTTTTTTTTTACAGTTTCCATTTGAAAACCAGTGAGTTTTCCGAGTTCCTTTCTACAATCCATTTTTAAATTTTCCAGTTTTCCATTTGAAAACCTCTGCACCTAATATTACACGGAACTTTCCCTTTGAAAACCAATGAGTTTTCCGAGTTTCATTCGAAACCCCATTTTGAAATTTTCCAGTTTTCCATTCGAAATTTTCCAGTTTTCCACTTGAAAACCAATGCATCCACAATTTCATGCAATTTTCCATTTGAAAACCAATGGGTTTTCCGAGTTTTTCATCAAGAACTTTCTATTTTTCCATTCTAAAACCCATTTTGAACCAAAATGAAAAAAAAATTTCAATTTGTGACCTTTGTATTTAAGAAACCACGAACAAATTGTACGATTTATTTTTTGAAACTTAAACTCACCAGAACGTATATGTACATTGTACAGTGCCTTGCATAAGTATAACTGCACCTGAAAAAATGCGTTTTATAAAAAACCTACAATAGGAGTGACTCCTTACTATTTTTTTATTGAGTTGCATCACTGATCAAGCAAATTGAGAGGAAATTAAGTACAGTTATTTCCTCTCCTGATGTTTAAAAATTAAAAACAGATTTTGATGTATTGCAAAAATATAACCGCACAATGCGAATCTCTTTGAAGCTGCATTCAGTCAATTGCTTTCAAATAAAAAAAAAAAAAAAAACAACAATGCCACGTGATACGCATTTAGTCCGAATTCAAAACGCAAAATCTTGGCTTTTCATTCAAGCGGCCTAAGTCTTAGGGCTATTGGACGACGATACGATCGGATCGTATCGTTCGAAATTTCTTAAAAGATATAGAATCTTATGGGACAAAAATAAGACCCGGGCGTCCGCAGAAACTGACATGTCATTACATGCTTAGCTTTCCGGGTTCCTTTCGAAAACCCATTTTAAAATTTTCCAGTTTTCCATTTGAAAACCACTGCAACTACAGTTACATGCAATTTTCCCTGTGAAAACCAATGAGTTTTCCGAGTTTTTTACCAAGACTTTTCAATTTTTCCATTCGAAAACCCATTTTAAACCAAAAAATTCCAAGCAAAAAAAATCAAATTATCGCCTTTTTTTGGTTTTTCTAGTTTTCCCACTTTTCCATGAGGTTTTTCTAATTTTTTTTTCACAGAAATCATCACTGAATACAACAGTATTAACCATGCAAATTTCACAAATATCTGTTGGGCCGTTTCGGAGTCTATAGAAGACATACAAACAAACACACATCCATTTTTATATATATAGAAGATAGAAGATAGAAGATTCATAATTATAAGGACTTGTCAAGACAAATGAACAACCGCAAATGAAATTTTTGCTTTGCAAATAATTGAAAAGCTTTTCAGTATTTGAAATGCAAAGTGCAAAGTTTAAACGTTTGGTGAAACGAAATCGAAGAATTCTTTGCAAATTCACAAAACTTTTCACTTTTCAGAAAAGTACTTTTCACTTTGCAAATTTGTGGTTGGTGAAACAAAATTTGCAAAGAAGGATTTTTTTGTTTACTTTTCAAAAAAATAATTTCCTCTTTGCAAATTAGCGTTTGGTGAAACAGAATTTGCAAAGTTGAAGTGAAAAGTTGCAACGTGAAAAGTGGTTGGTGCAATAGGGCCCAGATCTCTATAAATATGTGTCAGGTGAAGAAGCTAAGCCTCAAGAAGCTGAAAAATTGTTATTATGGAATCGCTCTGAATTGCAATACATCGAAATAAATATGGGATAAGCTTCTAAACGTTTGTGAGCTTAAATCAAATGTTATATCCACATGCTACATCAGCAGTTTCATAGTTTTGGCATAGAGGAGGAAAGTTGACATAGCTCTCCACATTTCCAAACTGCAAAACATTGTGTAACAGCTAGCTGACGCTGGAGAAAACGTTTCTGACTCAATGGTCATTACTAATATCCTTATGACTTTGCCCGGTTCGTATAGCTACTTCCATGGTGCTTGGGAGTCTACTGCAGTTGAAAAGCAAACATTGGAATGTCTTACAAGAAGAGACTCGATTCAAACCAAAAGACAACTCTTTTGAACCTGCACCATGTGCATTGGTAGCAAATAAGCAGTACACAACGAGCAAGTGTGTTAATAAAAATAGAAAAGAGGGAAAGTGTAAGCAGCTCGGACAATGATAATTGGACGCAAGATATGGGCAGAGGCATGTTCTGAATTTAACAGGCACCTGTCCAACAAAGGGAAAATTGCAATTCGAGCTTTGATACGGAAAACATCCAGATATTTCAAATTTTAAAGTTTTTGGAACTGATAATTTTGCTCATATTCCAAAAGAAAAGAGAAATAAATGGGATAATAAATCCAAAAAGGGTGTAATGAGCTTATCATATTATCTTGCCGTTGAAGTTGTACATCCGAAGAGAGAGATGGGATGGAATGAAAAGCTTAAGAGCTGAACAGAATGCAGTCGCATTCGTCGCCCCGCGACGAAAGTGACAGCTGTCGAAAATTCGCCTTCCAAATCGCTGAGAAATTTGTGAACTAATCGCGCGACTTTTATTTTTTTTTTATTCCTTCAAATTAAAGGATGAATGAATATGAAGTAGTATTTTGTGTTTGGTGCATGGTAATGCAATGAATTTGCGTATCGGATATATTCCATAATAATTCGTCACTTCTAATTAATTCCTTGAAAATTCCTGTATTTTCTTAACCACACAAAAAATTAATATGATTAAAAATTCCTTGAGTTGAATCAACAAATAAATTGCTTTACGAATACAAGGAAACAGTAACGCAATAAAAAAAAAAACAAACGTCAAACTCGTTGCGCGACTAAGTTGAAAAAAGTACAACTTTTGGGCGACTAGTTTGGCGACGAACGACGCATTGAGTTGCTAGTGGGCGACTGCATTGAATAAGAAGTACAGGAAGCGGTGTTAGCTACATGTACAGTGTACGTGAGTGAAGCAACAAAAATGTCTGATGATGTCCATTTTTGGGGTACGTGCTGTCAAATTTTGACTGTGTTGTCAGTCGAGTTCAGGGGTGTATTACTTCTGGTGGTGATGGTAAGGCGCTGCAATTCGTTGAGTTCTCGCGGTGTGTACGATTGTGTTGAATAGTTCTTCCATTGTGTTTCCCAACGTTTTTATTTGTTGATTGTATTACAATGTCCTGTCTATTGTGATTTATATCTTCAAGAATTTGATTAAAAATGAAGAAAATTTACTGGAAAATAAAAAATTAAACATTAAAAACCGTACATGTGCACCTTTAGTGTTAAAAGTTAAAACACCATGCGTCAATGCGAGATTAAAAAAAAAGTCTAAGCGAAATCGATGAAATCTTGGTTCAATCAAATTTCGCTTGCGGCGTGAGATTAAGCATTCAACTGCAGACCAGCCCTGTTGTAATGCCAAACGCATTAGTTTGTGAAACTCACACTACTTAGAAAAATGCTTCACTTCCTTTTCATAAGACCCCTTCCTGTACTTCTTATTCAATGGACGACTGCCATACAAATTTCACATTTTTGACAGCTGTCATTTTAGTCGCCGGGCGACTTGCATTGTATTCTGTTCAGCTCTTTAGGGTATCTACTATTGTCAGCGAAACAATTTATTGGATTAGAATTTGCAGACAGGAGATCATTTATGAAACTGAGACCGAAAGTCGGAGACAAAACGGAGTCCTGGGGCACACCAGTATTTATATTGGGTTGAATCCGTCCAATACAACTTGTATTGAACGGTTCGAAAGAAATTTTCTAATCCAACGAAGGAGGGATTCATTGATAGCGATTTTCAATAAAAGAGCAGGATGCTAGGATCTATGTTGAGATTTTTTAAAACCCTCGACATAGCATGAGTGCGAGATTTTGCCGTAGAATCAAAAACTTGGTAAACCCTTGTTCAGTTCAAACAAACTTTATTTGAATTTGTTTTTAAAAAAATGTGCGTGTTCTCGGAGATGGTTTTCTCTGGCTTCTTGTTTTTTAATTACGGGATATCAACTAATTTTCCCTCGTTGTTTTATGACTGCTCAATACTTCCAATTCTTTGTCGAATGTTTTCAAAAAAAAAGTTGTTGTAAATTTAGTGCTTAAAACTGATGTCAAAAATTATAGAAGGAATGAATTTTCATGAGATTTGTTTGTGCGAGGATTAAGTTTCATGTACTCGTATGCGGTAAATTATTTTCAAGATTAATGGATATTTCATGCAATGGTAGAATAATTATTGCAATTTGCAATGCACAATTCGATGCAATGCTATTCTCTTCATGTAAAACTTTTTTTTAGCTTATTTACATGTCAAACCCCGTAACGCATGCATCGAAGGTATGACAAGACCTAACGCTGAATTCTTTATTCTTAGTGAAGGCCTTCCTACGGATTTTGTAAAACTTAAGAAATTATTTATTCAATACCACTTTCTCTTCAACCTTAGTCCTCTCGAGGTCGTTAATGATCTCTCTACCCATGCCACGTATTTAAACTCTAAACATCTCTTACTTAACCCCACTGCTCAGTTTTTTCGTTACTAAAAATCCTTCGCCTAAGTGCACCTCTCGTAACTACAATACACAATGCCTCTCGATTTACTATCAGAATGTTAGAGGGCTTCGTACTAAAACCTCAAAAATATTTATTAACTCTCAAAAAATGCCCTACGATCTTTTTGCGTTGACAGAAACTAATCTCTCTCCCGGCATAGTTAACAGTGAACTTTTCACTTCAAATTTTATTGTTTACCGCAAAGATATCCTAGCTAAGAACCCTTGTAATGAATCAGCTTCTATTGGTCGTGGCGTTCTTTCGGCCATTGGTTCCAAGTTTGATTCTTCAGCCATATCTATACCTATCACGTCAAACTTCGAACTTATATGAATGAAAATAAATCTGACTAAACGATGCATGTTTGTTTTATGTTTCTATATTCCCCCAACTCAACCTGTCGTAGTGTATTCTAACTTTGCTGATGCAATTGACTATTTAGATAACCTGAGTAATCCAGAGATATTATTGTTCTAGGGGACTTCAACCTTCCTCGTCTTTCGTGGTGTGTCTCTGCTGATGAAATTTCTTCTGTCCCCAATAACGCTACTTCCGAAAAGGAAATCTTATTCACCGACCGCCTTCAAGCCTCCGGACTTTTCCAGATGAGCAATATCAAAAACAACTAGGTAGGCAGCTAGATCTGGTTTTCAGTTCTGACCCTGATAACACAAGTGTTTCTGTTAGCCAAGCCCTTTTAACGAAACTTGATGAGTACCACCCCCCAATTTGTATAATCTGTGCTTACGTTAGTATTAATACTAATCCCGAAGTTCTAAACGAACACAAATTCAACTTCCGTAAAGCAAATTTTCATAAACTCAATGACTTAATTAAAAGAACTAACTTCGATTTCTTATCTGACCAAAACGTCCACGTTGAATTGACCTTAACTAAATTTTATAAAGTGATTTTTGATCTAATAGCACAGTCAAATCCGATTATTCCCATACGTAACTTAACTTCAAAGGAACATTAATAACTGATTTAAAGTAGAACAGTTGCTATCAGTTTTTTTTGTAGCTTTGCAATGCCTTCAAGAGTTTCGTAAGAGCCATTTTGAATCATAAGAGTTACAGCAAGGTCTTTTAAATTGCTTATATAGCACAGAAATTTGCTCTCAAAGCTAAGAAATTGGCTTCAAATAAAAGATACAGTAGCTCTTGCAGCACTTCTAATACTGTCTTCAAAACTGAGGGCAAAAAATTACAGCTTTATAGGTGATGAAAGAACTTCAGAAAAGCCTAAAATGTTACTTGGGCATGGTGTGTTCGCTAATTGGGTTTTGGTTTTGTTAGAAGTTGATCCCAATTTTGGTCGAAATATCATCTTGAGCGATGTGGCCCATTTTTGTATGAATGGGTACCTGAATAAGCAAAATTACCGTATTTGCGACCACACCGCTCCACGCGTGATTCACGACATACTAATTCTGGAGGGCTGAAGGTAACATCGGTCCGTACTTCTTCGAAAATGATTCTGGCCAGGACATCACCGTTAACGGCGATCCCAATAGATCGATGGTCACCAACTTCTTGTGGCCTGAGTTGGATGATATGAACAGCCAAGAGGGGGAGACATATGGTTTCAACAGGATGGCGCTACGTGCTACATAGCTCAAGACAAAATCGATAATCTGAACGGGCTGTTTCATGACAACGTGAACAATATAAATTCAAGCTGATTTATGTGCCATCCATAAATTAACGAAAACATGACCTTTCGAAAACGCGCCACCCAAAGAAGCAACCTCGGCCAATTGAGATAAATCAATTTAATTTATAAAATGTTAAAATTGGACACCCCTAATGGAAAACCCTTTATTTTCGAGTTCAAAAAATTAGTAGAAAGAGAGAAAATGTAATATGTTATTCTCATTAGTTTTAAAAGTGTCGCTTTTGAATTTAGTTTGAGATATGCATTTGGAAGAGGACACAGTTTCATATTTTTCATTTAGACTCACATTTTGTGTTTGTGTTCTGTCACATATGCCCTCGAAATTTGTCTCAATTTTGAAAACTCAGAGAATCAATGCACTTGGACACGTGTTGGAAAAATGGTTAAAATTAACTCATAAATTTATAATGATTGATGGAGTGAAAAATACATAATACTATTTAGATATGTAATTTTCCTAATAACTTACCTTAGCTTTAGTTAGGGTAATTGCAAATCAGTCAATAATAAACTACAAACTCATTTCTCGTGTTCTTGCATAAGCTCTTACGAACATGTTTGCAACTAATTTGCTAATTTGAAATTTTAATGCAAGTGTACAATGTATACATACCTACATTATGTTTACATAATTAGTTTAAATACTTCATTACGTTGGTTTAATAGGATTTATCACATGTCCCCTGTATACAATTTTGTGCAGGGGACAAGGGCACAAAATTATGCACCATCAAGAATTTCTTAAAATCTACTTCACTCAAAAAAAAAAATGTAATTCGATTTTACTTCATATTTCTAAAATCCGCTTCGATTAATTCATTAAGACATCATAAGGTCTGTTTAATGAATCTGTTCCGCACAGAAAAGTACAGAAAAGATCCAAAAAGTACACGTTTGTGTGTTCCATGAGTAAAAACCTTGCCCCAAACTGTTCTACAATCTGTCATTTTGTGTTCCATGAAGTTGCCCAGCTCAGTTTAGTACACATTTTTCTGCCCCTACTTTTTTGCTGGTGCAGCTTTGTGAAAACTATCAAGTGTCAAAATTACAAATGCCAAATTATTTTTTTTTTTCCAATCAAACAATTTTTTGAAATTATCTCGATTAACGAGTTTTCCGAGGAAGTAAAAACATTACTACTATACTCCCAAGTAAAAATTCCTCGAAAAAATCTAAAAAGCTATTCAGAATCTTGTTTCCAACAAATGAACATTTTATTTAATTTGATTTGACTTGGAATATTCATTTTACAGCTGATTTTATTTTGTCAAAAAGATTAAATAGGGAGCTGATCTTTTCTGTTCTTACATGTTCTGACAGTTTTCATTTACTTGTGCTGGTCTGTGCTGCTCTGATCTAGTTTTTCTTCATTAAACAGTCCTATAATCTTAAGCCTTTAGTTTACTACAGTGAAAAATCGCACGCCTTCATCATATTTCTCTTATTTTCATCAGGAAAATATATCAGTGATATCGCAATAGAGTTTCTAATGTTATATATGCGGACAATAAGTGGACACAGTTTACAAACACGAAATATTAACCCATACAAATACCTACGCAAAGAATAAGTTACGTCCTTATATTAAATTGTTTAATACTTCAGACCGCGTGGGACTTGCGTTAAAATGTTGGTTGAATTTAACCAATAGTGTCATATTTTAGCCTGCTAGTTAATATTTAACACATTTTATCCACCATGTAGTGTCAAAATTACCTAAATCGAACATTTAACACAATTCGGACACAATTCCAGATGAAATTTAATGTGCGACAATGGCCCCATTCACTAACGTAGTCACTACGTAGTCAAGTCATTCTGATTGGCCAAATACAACTAAGAAATGAGTTGAAATTTCCCCTCCGACGTAGTGTAAAAATTTCGACTTGAAAGGTAGTTGACAGATTTTGACATTTCATAATCAGCTGATGAATAATAAACAAAAGTTCAATTTCAAATTTCAAAAAAATTTAAAATGAAATTAATACGACAATATTAATTATCTGATAGATTCTGAACCCGAAATTTATGTTATCAGATCTTATCAGGTAGTGTTTTTCATAGTATAACATGCAAAAGAAGACAGCACTTCTATTTAAAGTTCCCTAACCTCTAATCACAAATTCACAAGCATTTCTCACATCATATGTTCATAGTCCAGTCATTTTAGGCATTTAAAAAAAAAATTGGAAAAATGTCCTAGTGAGCTGAACTTTTGGATACATTTTTATTACGGTGTTGTTATGAAGGAGTTAAAAATTGGCGTTGATATCATGCCGTTTAAAAAAGTTATAAGGGGGAAAAGGTCACGACATTCACTTTTTCGCAAATATCTCGCGACCTATGAACACATATAAATTGTTCGTGAAATTATCTAAAACGCTGGTCGTAATGAAGGTGTATACAAAGATACATCTCATTAGGAATTTTTCGGCAAATAAAACCTAAAATTACTGAACTATCATTATTTGACATTTTGTTTTCGACCAGCTTTGTAGTGCAAATTTGCATTCACAAAGCTAGTTGAAAATCGACTACGTTGTGACTAGATTAGTGAATGCGCCCAATGTATCCAAGGCCAATATAATATGTATACACTTCATATTTTAAAATCTACTTCGCATTTTCTCAATCTTCTTCGCTTTATTCCCAAATCTACTTCGTTTCCTTTTTTTTCAAGTGTAGCGCTTCTCCAAAAACAAATGAATTCTGTGTGTGTATTTTTTCTAAACAGCTTTTGAGCTGTCAGACAAAGCAAAAGTTCGGCATATTTGAACTAGAGCTTCCGTTTGGAGTCACGTTACGTACGAAACGTGAGGTCGAAGCGTCTTTGTGATAGCAAGCATTGAATTCCTATAGCTGAACTCGTAAACGTCAGGCGAAGCTGAAGCTGAAGCGCCTTTGTGATTCAGCCTTAAATAAATAGAGTGGTGCGACTCGCGACAACTCTTCAACGCAGTTTGATGACAGATTGATACTCTTGGAACATTTTTTCAGTTCTTCTCAAGAGGCAAAAATAAAAACGTTATGGGCACGAGTAGGATTCGAACCCACAACGACACTGACACTTCATAATGACCAAGAGCCCACTGGGCAGCTGTCTAGAGATCAGTGCGCAAACTGTCTTTGAAATTTTTGGTATAAAAAAAAAAAAAAAAACTGTTACTTTTCATAAAGCATACGGATTTTATGATATATGAATACAATTATTTTTTTGTTTTTATGTTAAGGGCTTGGTTATTCAGGTGATCAAAGTTGACTAGTCAATCGCAATATCTACAATCAGAGAAGTGCAAGTAAAGTTGATTCTCCTTGTTTCAATTTATGTATTTGAACAACGATAACAACTTAGAGTAGCTTCCACCTATGGCTTTTTCCGTCAATTCCTTTATTTGGCTGGACTTAAAGCTATTCCACGGGTGCCAAGCCGATTATCAGACTCCTTTATTAGTGGTGCTGTCTAGTTGTTTTTTTCATTTTAATCGAAAAACCTTTTGAGTTCACATTTGGGATTTGAACCTAGGACCAGCTAGTTGGGAAGCCAATGCACTACGCACTGCGCTAACAACTCCACTGATGTTTTGGTTTCTCTTTGCAGACTTTTTATTGTTTATCAATTGCGATGAATAGACATGCATTTTAACAAGCTCCTCAAAGTATGCTATCTTGTTCCACTTTAATTTTTTTTCTAATTTCCTATCTTTGTCTATCTATCTATCCTTGTTTCTTTTTGCAATTGTTTTGTTGATTTACCTAGAAAAACTGTAAAATATGTCCGCGCGAGGTAAAAATGTATGCATTTTGTTTAATTTAAAAACTAAAATGTTCACGACTGGGTCGTACGAACTTGCTTCTATATTCCAAAACTCAACCTACAAACAATATTAAAAATTAAAACATGTAATTAAAGTTCATAAATAAAAATACAAACTTAAATATTTACCTCAAAACTAATGCCATAAAATTTCTGAAAAAATCGTTGATTTTTCAAATTAAAAAAATAAAATTCTGTGGAGTGGTTCTTATTTTAATTCATTTTTATACATACAATTTTTCGAAGATGTCTTAAAATTAATTTAGGTATGCAGTATCTATTGAAAACAGGTTATCTTATTTTATGAATATAGATGTTTATTTGATGAGATTAATTTTATAACAGAAGAAAAAATAATTTAGAAAATAATATTGATATTCAAAGCTACATTAATTTCATATTGAACATAAAGTATAAAGTGTTTTAATAACAAGTAATATTTAACAAAATACACAGAATTTCTTTCAACACCCCTTCTCATTCTTTGTTGCTCATAAGTTCCATTTTCATTCGAAATAAGACGATCTTCTTTTTGACCAGTGAAGAATGCAATGGCAGGTGTATTCATTACTGGCATTAGGTTCTTGGCCATCGATCTATCGATGCAATTTTGGAGATGAAGTCAAAAGGGCTTGCAAAAATGCAAACGGTATTAATATAGACAGTTGTAACAATCAGAATTCTTGTTCTGTTTGTCCTATCGCCAAATCTACCCGAAATCCTTTTCCTAAGAAAAAAGATTGGAGTTCAAAGGCAATGCTTGATATTATCCATACTGACGTTTATGGTCCTATGGAAGTATCTACACCATCAGGTAATAGGTACATGCTGACATTTATTGATGACCTCAGTAGATATTGTCATATATGTATACATAATTAAAAATAAGTCCGAAGTTTTTAACAAACTTAAAGAGTTTATTGCTTTGATGAGAAATACCATGAATAAGACTCCTAAGATAATAAGATCAGATAGAGGGGGTGAATATGCAGGAAATAATGTAGTAGATTATGTCAAGAAGGAAGGCATATTAATCCAGTATACAACAGCTTATTCACCAGAGCAGAATGGAGTTGCAGAGCGCAAGAATCGTTCTCTTGTTGAGATGGCAAAGTGTATGCTTACCCAATCTGATCTTTCAAAGATGTTATGGGGTGATGCAATAATAACGGCAAATTATATTTCGAACCGGCTTGTAACAAGAACTACAATGAAGACACCATATGAACGATGGTTCAATTGTTTAGGTTTTAGGATTCGTTCATTTATTCCGAAAATTAAAAGAAAAAATGTGCACGACTGGGTCGTACGAACTTGCTCCTGCATGCTTAAACTAAATATTTATGATTACTTAAATTGCAAAAGGTAGTGTTAAAATAAGAGATATACTTTAAGCAATTCTGATTCACTCTTACTAAGCTTACACTTAACTCAAAAAAAAAAAAAATAAATAAATAAAAATAATTAAAATTTATTAAAAAAATTAAAATTTGGAAATGTACCTCGTATATACATTTCATTCCAAAAATTTAAATGACGAACAAATTCAAAGCTTCTTTTTGATTTATTGAATTTTTTTTTTGAAAATCGTCGGAGCCGTTTTTTTTTAAATTAATTTTTTATATATAAAATTTTTCAAAAATGTCTTAAAATTAATTTGGGTATGCAGATTTCAAGACCATGTAAATATACATATTATACTCCAATTTGGATTTTTAAAATTGATCCGTTTTTGAGATACAGAATTTTGAAAAAAAAAGTTAAAAATATTTTTTAAAAATCCAAAAAAAAATTTGAAATTTTTTTGAAAACAAAATATAATTTGAACAATATATACGTACTTTCGAAAAAAACTTACGCTGATCGGAACTTTCAGTTTTCGAGAAAATCTAATAACAAAAAAACGGTTCTATGGGAGGTACCGTTTTGGAGCAATACAAACATTTTTTTTTTACATAAAACACATGGATGTTAAAAAAAATTAAACTCGAGGAAGTTTTAAAAAAATCGTTCGGGCCGTTTTTGAGAAAAAAAAGGTTTTGATTTTTGGCCAAAAAAATCGTATGGTGGCTACCCTAAATTTTGATCTTAAAACAAAAATAAAAAAATTTGGATATGACTTTTTTGCTCAAACCTCTAATTTTCAAATTTGAAGTCAATCGGACCAGTAGTTAAGCCTGTAGATGCCTGTAAACTTTCCGACAGACAGACAGACGGAATCGCCGGACCCACTTTTTTCGACTTCTCTATCATCGTAATATCATATCTCATCCTCATCTCAAATTTTTTTTTTTTTACGAATTCAAAACTTGCCATATATTCTATATGTCGCAAGTAAAAAGTTTGATGACAAGGCAGAACCAATGATTATAGTCGGATACGATTCAAACTCAAAAGTATATCGTATGTTAAAGAACAATAATAAGATTGAGATTTCAAGAGATGTTAATTTTAAAAATACACGAATAACTACAAATAATCGGCAAATACATTCAGAAGGGGAAAAGAAGGTTAATGACCTTGATGACAGCAAATAATTCACTTATTGAATGGTCATTTCCTAAAAACTGTGAAGACGACTTGGAATCCATTAGCTCTTTCGATAGCTCCACTGAAGATGCTGATGAGAATGACATTTTAAATGTAAAATCAAGTCAATCGGGAGAATCAGTTGAATCCCTACCAGAACAAACGTTAAGAAGATGAAAAAGAGAAAACAGAGGTAATCCACCAGTGAGATTTGTGAATCGAATGAGTGAAACAGATCCTGCAACCTCTGATGAAGCTACTTGTGGGTCTGAGCGCGAACTATGGTTCAAGGCTATGCAAAATGAAATTATGTCCCTACAAGAGAATAACACTTGGACTTTAGTAGATAAACCTGAAGATAGAAAACCTATAGGTTGCAAATGGGTCTTCAAACGAAAACAAAATGAGAATGAACAAGATATAAGGCGCGACTTGTAGCTCAAGGATTTACGAAACGTTTTGGCATTGATTACAATGAAGTGTTTGCACCAGTCGTATCCCATACTACGCTAAGAAAGCTTTTGGCTATTGCAGAAAAAAGAAAACTCCTTATTCATCACATTGACTTGCAGTCTGCATTTCTGAACAGTGACTTGAAGGAGATTGTTTATATGGATCAACCAAATTGATTTAAGAAGTTAAATGAAGAAAAGAAAGTTTGTTTACTAAACAAAGCACTCTGCTCGTTCATGGAACAAAAATATTCATGGTGTATTACTCAGGTTGGGATTTAATCAAAGCATGTTTTTATAATTTGATTGAAGAAAAGAAAATATCTTTTATTTTAATAAAAGTCGTTGATGTACTTATTGCAGCAGAAAATGAAGAAGATATTAACTTATTCAAGAAGCAAAATACAAAGAATGTCTTTCAACAGTATCTATTCAATAATATGTAAATATACATTTTATAATGCTATTTCGATTTTTAATATTTATTCGTTTTCCAGATACAGATTATCGATTTTTTTAAACTACAAAAACTACTTTTTTTAAATTTTTTTAATGCAAAATATGAAGAACGCTGATCGGACTTTTATTTTTCGAGAAAAGCTTCTAACAAAAAACGGTTCTATGAAGGGTACCGTTTTGGAACAATAAAAAAATAGTTGTTTACATAATATACTTCAATTTTTAAGAAAACAAAAACTTCGAGGAAGTTAAAAAAAAAAAAAATCGTAGGAGCCGTTTTTGAGACAGTGGAAAATTTTGGTTTTTGACCAAAAAAGTTGTATTGTTGCTACCCTAAATTTTGATCCCAAAAAAATCAAAAAAAACTCTAATTTTCAAGTTTCAGTAGTTAAGGCTGTAGGTGCGCTTACAGACAAACATACAGCCGGACCACTTTTTCGACTTCTCTATCAACGTAATGTCAGATTTAATCGAAATATCAAATCAAAATTTAGGGTAAGATACCATACGATTTGTTTGGCTAAAAACCAAAACTTTCAATTTTACCAAAACGGGCTCCTTCGATTTTTTTTTGTTAGCTTCCTCCAGTTTTATTTTTATAAACATTCATGTATTTTTTGTTTATGTAAAAAAAATTGTTTGTATGCTCCAAAACGGTACCTCCCATAGAACCGTTTTTTTGTTATTAGATTTTCTCGAAAAATGAAAGTCCAATTAGCGTAATTTTTTTTTGAAAGTACGTATATATTGTTCAAATAATATTTTGTGTTTAAAAAAATTTCTTTTTTTTTGGATTTTTAAAAAAACATTTTTAATTTTTTTTTTCAAAATTCTGTATCTCAAAAACGGATCCAAATTGAAGTATAATATGTTAATTTACATGGTCCTGAAAACTGCATACCCAAATTTATTTTAAGACATTTTTGAAAAGTTATATATATAAAAAATTAGGTAAAAAAAACGTCTCTTACGACTTTCAAAAAAATTCAATAAATCAAGAATAAAGTTTTGATTTGTTTCGCATTTAAATTTTTGGAATTAAATGTATTTACGAGGTATATTTTCATATTTTAATTTTTTTGATAAATTTTAATTATTTTTATATATTTTATTTCAACACTACTTTTTGCAATTTTTGGAACATAAAAGTAATCATAAATATTTATATTAAGCATGCAGGAGGAAGTTCGTACGACCCAGTCTTGCACATATTTTTTATTACGAATACAATTTACTTGCCATATACTTATTCTATATGCATGTCGCAGGTAAAAGGAGATCATACCGATTAAAAAAGTGGTTTGAAGAGCTATTGATTCCTTTAGATAATAGTATGTTCTCACCGACTTGATTTAAAGCATAAGATTTATGAATTACGATGAACTTTTTCACTGCACTTTTTACCCAATTTGGCTTGAGATTTATGACAAACTTAATATGCTGTTTCCACTGACGCTAATCACGAGATTTAGAGAAGTAGATTAAGAACAAATCTCTACTTTTATGGGATTTAGGGTACATATTCGTCGACCAAAACGTAGCATAATAGTACGTTTAGTATAATACTACGTTGTAACTACGCTAAATTCCAGAAAAGTCGAGATTTACCCTTAATCACTTTAGCTAAATCTAGTGATTAGCGTCAGTGGAATCAGCATATAACTTTACTTTTGAATTTTTCAATAAAATACGTTAATCACAAAATTTGAATTTCGACTGTCAAAAGGAAAAATAATCAATTTTATTTCTTATTACTCTTGACCATGAAATCATTCAGCCTGGAATCATCAAAATGATTTATAATAAAAAAAAAGTAAAATCACGTTATTATAAATCATTGAAAATAATATATGGCAAATCATGTAATTAATTACATATGTGATTTAGCTAAATCAAGTGGATTTAGCTATATCACGTGCGTTGGAGTAAACATGCTAGAAGCCTTTGTTTTAACTTTTGTATAATATCTTTTGATCCGGCAATAGTTTAGTAGAAGTATTTGTTGTCCTTAATAAAGACACATTTCCTTTATAAGAATATGATTGTAAGACGTTTTGAGTGTTAGACGGCAATACAATATGTTCGATCTTTTCTGGATAGATTTGTATCGTTGTTACATGATTTTCTTATTTATAATATTTAGATTTACTTACTTACTTAAGGTGGCGCTACAGTCCGTTGTGGACTTGGGCCTCAATCAACAGGCTCCGCCAGCTAGCTCGATCCTTAGCTAGTCGTCTCCAGTTTTGCACTCCGAGTTGATTTTATTCTTTTAGTACATTGTTGCTATGTTTAGATAGGTCTTTTCTAGCTTGTATAACATAACGGCAGATTGTGAGTTTTGCAGAATGTTAGTATAAGAATATTTCCTTTACACAGAAATAATTCCTGTTGTTTATGAAGATGATTTGATAACGGCCTAGTTTTCTATAATATGTTTTCAATTTTGTTTCGGAAGA
>CAKKXW010000003.1:39170623-39198571 GCA_920937365.1 Sphaerophoria rueppellii | reverse complement strand
GTAGTGTCAAAATTAATGAGTATTAAAACTAGAAGTTTGGTTAAAACCTGAATTATAATGCAATTTTGTTCACGCAAGCACTCTGAAGTGAATCAGCGAATACACATAAACCCTATGAGCAAACCATAACGTACTTAAGCAACGTTCGTTAAATTTTTGTTCAAACTTTACATTATATGTTATATGTTTTGACAAACAAACAAAGGCAAGCAGTATGACCTTTTTGAGGTTTTTTTAACCTCTCTTAACAGAAGACATTTGCCTTTATATAGGTATACAGGATTTGATATAAAATAAGAAACGTGTTTTTTTACATTTACGTGATTTCTTTTCTAACATTTTTGTTTTCAAATATTTAAACCAAAAGTGGACTGCGGCAACCCTGATGATCATATATCAAGGTTTAATCCTAGTTTTTGTTTTATTTTCTTCCCGCCAGAAAAAACAAGGTTATTATAACTTCGAGATTTAAGTTTCAGTAACTAATTAGAAACGATGATAAGAGAAATCAATTCATTTTTGTTTTATAAACAACGTAAATTACGTTGACGTTTTTACTTTGTTGAATCTTTGTTGTAAGTACAAAAAAGTTATAATATCAATTGACAATGTTTTATTGATGTTTCCTGCAACAAGTGCCATTTTGTTCACAATCTAATGACCTATTATTGAAATTTGATCTGATATGCTACATTTTAAAAATAAGTTTTCCAATTGGTTTCACTTTTTCCATTGTGAAAGTCAATGAAAATGGATAAAAGATCCGTTTCCCAACATAATTCATTAATATTTTTGCAACTTCTAAGCCTCAATACAATCATTAATTTTTTCTATTTTTCTATTTTTCGCCCAATTTAATTTTTTGGGTAAGTTTTCTAGAAGTAGAACATCAACATTTATGACAAAAACAGCGTTGCATTAAAATTTTCCGTTCATAAATGACTAAAACTCACATTCTCAATTACTATGTTAGACATATTAATCGTATTCAAGGCATTGAAGTTTATCTTCTTTGTAACATAATTAAAGGCATTATACATTTTAAATGAGATTGATTAATAACTTAATAGAAACTTTTACAATGTTTTCTGAAACATTCTTTCTCATTTAACTATAACAAAGTAGGTAGAACAAAATGGTTAAAGTTATAGTCATATTTTTGCAACATTAGTAGAACTTATCTGCCAGTTCAATTAAAGTTGCACAAATGTTCCCTCATCTCAACATCCATAATAGTACATGGAGATCTCCTGATCAATCAACCGTCAACCAGATTGATCACATTGCAATCGACGGAAGGCACTTGTCCAGCATTTTAGATGTTCGAACTTTCTGAGGAGCTAACATCGACTCGGACCACTACCTCATCGTAGCCAAGGTAGTGCTACGGATATCCCGAAAACGGCCAAAACAATGAAATGCTGCACGAAAATTCGACGTCGGACAGCTACAATCGCAAGAGATCGCACACTCTGATCGAGTGTCAAATAACCTCTTAAGGAGTCCTTTGCCGCAAACATCAAGTATCGAAGACCAGTGACAACATTGCCAGAAAGCAGTTAGAGATGCCGCCTCTAATGCGCTGGGTTTCACACAGCCACCAAAACGAAACCGCTGGTTTGACGAAGAATGCAGGCAGGCCCATGCAGCCAAGCAGGAGACATACAAGGTGGCGCTGCATAGAAGGACAAGAGCTGCTCGTGAGCTGTACTAGCGAAACATGAGAGAGGAACGCCGGCTTCTCAGGAGAAAAAAGAGGGGGCATGAGAAGCGTCAGATCGAGGATGTTGAGAGAGCCAACAGCAGGAATGAAGTTCGGAGGTTTTATCGAAAGGTTAAACAGCTGGCTCAAGGTCATCGAGCAAGAACCGATGCCTGCAGAGATAAACAAGGGAACATCATAGTAGAATCGCTGTTAATGCTGGGGATTTGGAAAGACCAGTTCTGTAGATTGTATAACGGCAACGACGAACAAAACACCGTCGTTAGACAGGTGCCTTTCATCGGACACGATGATAGCCAACAATTCCGTGAACCTGACCTAGAAGAAGGGAAAACCGCAATATCACGGCTGAAATCCGCTGGAGCAGATGGACTAGCTGCTGAGTTGTTGAAAGCAGCAGGCGACGAGCTAGATAGGAGCAAGCACCAAATCATCTGTAAGATATGGTCAGAGGAATGCATGCCCGATGAATGGAACCTCAGCATTGTTTGCCCGATCCTGAAAATGGAGATCCTCTAAACTGCGCCAACTATACAGATAAATAAGTCTACTAAACATCGCTTACAAGATTCTCTCTGCCGTAATATGTGAACGTCTGAAGCCTTTCGTCAATTGATTGGTCCTTATCAATGTGGCTTCAGGCCAGGAAAGTCAACCGTCGACCAAATTTTCACGTTGCGGCAGATCCTGGAAAAGACCTATGAACACCAAATCGATAACCACCACCTTTTCATCGATTTTAAGGCCGCGTATGACAGCATCTACAGAGACGAACTGTACAAAGCTATGTCTAGTTTTGGCGTCCCTGCCAAGCTCGTTCGCTTGTGCAGAATGACGATGGAGAACTCACGCTGCTCCATCAAGGTTGGCAACGAGCTAACGGAATCTTTCGACGTCGAAAAAAGATTCAGACAAGGCGATGCACTGTCATGCGATTTCTTTAACATCGTTCTTGAAAAGATAGTGCAGAACTCCAACGACAACACCAGAGGTACTATCTTCCAAAAATCTTTTCAACTTCTCGCGTACGCCGATGATATTGATATAATGGGAAGAACACAGCGTGATGTCAATGGCGCCTTTGTGAGAATTGAGACAGAAGCGGCAAAAATGGGTTTAGCGGTAAATGAGGGAAAAACGAAGTATATGCTGTCTTCGAGGAAGGACACCCAACACCGACGGCTCGGGCAGAACGTCACAATAGATGCATATAACTTCGAGGTAGCAGAATAGTTTGTCTACCTAATCACCGCAATAAACACGGGCAATAACACCAGCGCCGAGATCAGACGAAGAATAACTCTTGCTTTGGGCTAAGAAAGCAATTGAGTGGAAAAGCCCTTTCTCGAGCAACTAAGTTAAAACTGTACAACACACTCATCATCCCAGTCCTGATGTGTGGTGCGGAAGCATGAACCTTGACAAAATGAAAGTGCCTTAGCCCTTAGGCTGTTTGGAGAGGAAAGTTCTTCGGGTCATCTTTGGCCAAGTATGCATTGAAGGGGAATGGCGAAGAAGATGTAACAGCGAACTTTACGGTTTGTACAACGACATGGACCTAGCCAGAAGGGTCAAGGTCCAGAGACTCAGATGGCTCGGTCATTTAGAGCGGATGGACACCAATGCTCTAGCCCGGAAAGCCTTCGACACTATTTCCAAGGGACGTAGGGGGAGAGGAAGACCGCGACTCAGGTGGCGTACTCAAGTGGAAGAGGACCTCAATCAATTTGGAGTGCAAAACTGGAGACGACTAGCTAAGGACCGAGCTAGCTGGCGTAGACTGTTGATTGAGGCCCAAGTCCACAACGGACTGTAGCGCCACCTTAAGTAAGTAAGTATGCTTCAGTAGCTCGCCTAGAATCAATCAGACTTTTAATGGCTCTGGCTGTCCGCGAGAACTTAAAAGTATACCAAATGGACGTGTCAGCAGCGTATCTGAACGGTGATTTGGAACAAGAAATCTTCATGAAAACTACAAAATATTTTCAGCAGTTGTTAGAAATGCTTACAAAAGAAGACGGAAACAATGATGGAGTAAAAACAAAGGCCAAACAGATGCTGAAGAACCTCAAAGATCGCGGTAGAGTTTGTCGATTGAGGAAGGCGTTGTATGGTCTTCGGCAAGCAGGACGACAGTGGCACACTTTGCAAAGGCATTTGATAGGGTTGATCATCATATTCTTCTAAGGAAACTTAAAAGATGCGGCTTTCACTCAAATTGTTTGCAATGGATCAAGTCGTATCTCAGTGGACGAACACAATTCGTTCGCCTCAATAATGTCCTTTCTGATGCCATTGAGGTTACATCAGGTGTTCCCCAAGGAAGTCGTCTTGGACCTATTTTGTTCCTGTTGTTTGTAAATGATATCCCAGATGTTTTGATGTATTCATTCCTTGAATACTGTTCGATTATTTGGAATTCCTTCTATGCCATTCATTGTACAAGGATAGAAAACATTCGTGTTACCAGACACTTATTTTATCTCTTACGTTGGAATATCGTCCGTCCTTCATACGATACTCGTTGTTTGCTTTTTGGTATCCTTAGTTTGGAACTACGTCGAAAATATTTTGGTGTTATGTTTATAAGAGATATTTTAAACTATAAAATTAATTGCTCCTTTTTGCTAGATTTAATTGGACTTAATTGTCCTATTTATTCTTTAAGATTAAAATCTACCAATTCCTTTTTCGTTCCTCAACACTGAGTAAACTATGGTCAAAATGAACAAATTTCATGTTGCTTAAGGCAGGCTAACTCGATTTCATATTGTGTTGAACTAGATTTTTACAATTCTCTTAATAGAAATACTTTTAAAAATATTCTTTTAATCGAATTAAAATTTAATAATTAAAGTAAAATTGTTATGTCACTTTTAATAAGTTTATTTATTTTATTGATTTGTACTTATAGATACTGTTATTAGTCTTAAGTTATTTTGTAAAATTTGTAAGTAATCTCTAACTCATTAGATTACTTACAAATTTTCGACTTGATGAAATAAACATTAACTAACATAACTTCACTAAGAAAAGAAGAACTATACAGTTTATTAATTGCAAACAAAATAATTTACAATTAATTTTTTTTTTTTTTATCAATTTTCAATTTTTGGAACATAAAAATAATCATAAATATTTATTTTTAGCATGCTGGAGCAAGTTCGTATCGTACGAGAAAGTCGTTCAAATTCGTGGTTTTATTTCTTTGTGGAGATAAATAATTGATTTAGTGCCAAATAGTAAAAGTAAAGTAAAGTATAATTGTATTGAAAATTGCAGTGAAAATAGTGTTTTAGAGACATGTGATGAATTAAAAAGGGCAGTGATAAGAAATTCAATATTGTCGCGTCGCCCTGTAGACACAAAGTTGTCTTGCCTGAAAATTGCAATGCAAAAAACGTTAAAAAATAGAAAAAAGAACATTATTTCCAAGTAATAACAGTGAACAGTGTTGTTTTGTTTTGTGTATTAACGTTAATGTAGGTATACAAAAGCATCAAAAGATTTGAGTGTTACAACTTACAAATAAAAAGCAAATTATTGAATCAGTAAACAAGTTCTACGCTATTTTGAAAAACAAAACAGAAGCAAGCATATGACGCACTGTTTCGAACTACTGTCTGTATGAGTTATGTATATTATTGTTTTCGCCAAGTTTCCACGGTGCATTTAATAAAATATACTTTGGTTTTAATTTTTGATATCCTAGAGAACTTTTCGTTCTTAAGTGTTTTTTTTATTATTTTGTTTTAACGTCTCAAAACAAAGTTTATTAGTTATGGAACAAAAAATAAACTTTAAGCTAATTAAACCAATCAACCAGGATATCATCTCTTAGGTATTTTCTTCAAAAACATAATTATATCTAATTAACTTTGATAAACATTCCGCCGACCATTGTGGCGAGCTCCTGTTTCTAAAACAGACTGTATTTTTATTAATTAAGATTATGCTCGTGGCTTTGACATCCAATAGCAGAAAAAAAATAAATAAAACAACAATATTGTGATGAAATTACTCTCCCCTCATTTAAAGGTTTGTGGCCTGTTGTTGTTGTTACAATATAGACCAGACCAAGGACTTGAACATGCCGTAAATTACAAATGGGTTTCCTTTATGTTTATTGTATGTTGGAAACACATCTGCGGCAGAAATAACATTGTCGACTGCTGCCCACTAAATATATTGGTAAGCTGAGTCTCGTAACGCGTAACCAGTGCTGCCATATTGTTCACAATGTATTATCATACAATGTGTTGAATTCTATCATATCAGAGTAATAATTATCATACCTAGTACCTACCTACACGAAATAAAAAATAAATAACAATTATTCCGAAATTTCCCATTAAAAATAAAAACAAAAAATAAAATAATTTTTTAAACTTCATTTATTTATTTATCATCTATACTTATATCTAAAGTAAGACTTTTGTTTGTTTATCGGTTGTATGTTTGTAGTCGATAAACCAATAAATGCAATAGAATTCTTCTGCGATGCACTGAGTGTGCAGTAGGATACTCTGAAAGAAAAAGAAATAATTATTAATAGGAAACAACATTGATTTAAATCTACTTACTCGAACATTTTGTTTGGAAATTCAAAAAAAACTGACAGCCGACATCAATTTTTTGAAACGTCTTTCTATTTTCATTTCATTTCATTTCATTTCATTAATTCTTCTATGTTATATTTAAAGCTGAACTCCTACCAAAGCTTTTGGACCAAAACAATGTTTACTTACATGCGAACTCTTGAGCACGACTTTCTGTACAAAAGAAAATTTTAACATCGATGTTCAAAAAAAGCATGGATTTTATTTTCCAATCTCTTTTCCTGAAAATTTCGCACTATGAAAATTGGTTTTCAATGGAAAACTAGAAAATTTCAAAATGCGTTTTCGAATGGAAAATAGAAAATTTTTCATGAAAAACTAGGAAAACTTATTGGTTTTCAAATGAAAAACCGGAAAATTTCAAATTGCGTTTTCGAATGGAAAAAAATAACTCGGAAAACTAATTGGTTTTAAAAGGGAAAATTGCATGAAAATCCTCTGCCTCTAATGAATAAAAGAAATAAAATGTTATATTGGGTTGCTCTGCTCGAATGGAACTATAATGTACTTACTAGATATGTTCTGCTGGTGCAATTTTGTTTTGGAATGGTTTCGCAGAACAGTCTTTGTGGCCTTAAAAACCAAATTGCAAGTGCTGCATTTGGCGCTATAGACGTCTGTTGGACTTTTTGAATCCAGCCTTTGAATTCTGGTAGTTCCTACTCGCTATCAGCCTCCATTTTTTTTTTGATTTTTTTACTTTTAAAATATTTTTCTTTTCAAGGCACCAACAACCAATCGTTTAATTTTCGGAAAACACAATTTTCGAAATAAAAATAACAATACAAAGTTTGCTATTGCGCTTGCGGTTAACGGTAAAAGGCAACGGCACGTTTATTTGAACAAGCAATAAAAACAAAAACAATTCTCTTCTGTGCAAAAGCAGAAGTTCCGAAAACTTAGTCGAAGACTGACGGCTGCATTCAAATGAATTTTAAGAATTGGTTTGTTTTAAATTTGAATTTTTTATTTTAATCAAGTAAGACAATTATCATAAATTAAGCGTATGATAATGATTTGCAAACATACATCATACAAGGCATACAATTATCATACATGTAGCATAATTATCATACGTATGGCAGCACTGCGCGTAACACAGCGTTGCCAAAGAAACAAAAGCCAATGCAAACACAAAGCTATTAACTTGAACGAATAAATAAATCTGTATGGGTGCGTTGACGATTCAGCTCTGGTTACTTGAATAATTGCTGTTTTGATGGTTGCATTTTCTATTTCGAATGTTTTTTGTTACGCATTTCGTTTGAATTCGATTGCGATTTAAATTTTTGCGTCATTTTAACTTTTTGATTAAATTCATTTGAGTTTTTGAATGTCAATGAAGTGATTTTATACATAACAGTAGCAACAGATTTTACACTAAGGAAAATGACCAGCTTATAGTATAATATAATTTTTATGAATTTGTGACTTTTGAAATTATTTTGTTTTTGGACATAAGCAAGATCGGGAAATATTAGGAAAAAAAAAAATAGAAACAAAAAATATTAGGATAATAGGACTGGCACTCAAAATACAGGATGAATCTCGGCCTCAACCTAGCTCCTCCTAGCCTTCAGTTGCTTACATCAATTTGGTTGAGGTTATTCTCCAATTGTGTGCATCACCAAAGATGAGGGGTGGAATCGTGTAAGGTGATTTGTGATCGGTGATAGTCACAAATCACAAATTTTGTTTGCGTAAGGTGATAGTCACATGTGACAATCACCAAATTGATACTTTTTCTTGTGACAACTATTTTGTTATCACATTCATATAACATTGTTCGCGCTTTTAAATTATTATGGTTTTTTCTAAAAATTTCGTACAAAGCGAACGTGTCTGTTCCAGTACACAATTATATAAAAAAAAAATTAAAATGATGGAAAGCGAGAAAATTAACAAAAACAGGGGTTAACCTGCGAAATAAAATAAATTTGTTTGAACTTCCAAATACAAAGCTTGTTTTGTGTTTACGCAGATTGTTTATATCTTCTGAAAAACAATATATATGTAAACGTTTTCATATTATATCCCCCAAATTTTGGATTTTGTTATTTTGTATTTGAAATTTGAATGTATAATGTCTATGTATTTATATAACCTCGCAATGACTAAATCGGAGTCAACAACTGCTGTGCCTGCATATATGAAATACCTAGTACTATCGAGAATCGTGTTTCTTTTCTTCTCAATACCAACTTATGTACAAAAAATAGCTTTCTCAGCTTGCAACTAGATGGCGCGATGATCGATTGCGAGTTTGCCATATACATACTAAGGATTCTTAGGTCAAAAATGAAACGTCAAATGTTTATTTTTGGAAGTAGTGCCAAGTTGCGAATAATTTTTAGTGATCACCTTACACAGAAGGAAAATAAAATGTGATCACATTTGATAGTCACAAAGGTGATAGTCACAAATCACCTTACACGATTCCACCCCAGGTCTTTTTCTTCTGGACTGTGCTGCTGTAACGTCGCGTCGGTGTGTCGACAGTTCTGTTCCTCTCTTCTCGATTATAGCATACCTATATGTATATTGTCTTTCTCACATTCACAGCCAAACCCATTTTTGCCGTCTCCGTCACAATGTCAACAGACTCACCGCTGACAGCTCGCTTCGTTCTGTCGAGAATTTCAATGTCATCCACGTAAGCCAGGAGTTGAACAGGCTCTTAAGAAATTGTGCCACTATTATTGACTTCTGAGTTGCGCACAATTTCTTCAAGTTAGATGTTAAGGAAGTTACATCACATGATAGCGCATCACCCTGTCATAAACCTTTCTCGGCATCAGAAGCTACGAAAATGTTTTGGCCGACCTTAACCGAGCAACTAGAATTCTTGAATGTTGAATCTTGAGATCGATGTTTTTACATTTTGCAGGTCGAGTATATAAATATTTTGGTCATCATATTCCAGGAAGCATGTAATTGAGTGATTTGCATAAAAACAAAGTATGTGTTTACTTAAAGTAAGTGATCAAAGTAAATACTTTGACTTCAAGTTTTTCAGTATTTACTTCGTTTCGAATGCATAAAAAAAAGTAGATACTAAAAAGTAAAAACTTTAAGTTTTTACTGAATTCATCCAAGTAAATACTGGAATTCATCTAAAATTGATAGTAAATACTTTTTTTTAATTTTATATTGACTTTTTACAAAAGATAAGGCAGGTGTCCAACCTACAAAACTTCTGAGTGCAGGTGTTCAATTGACAGGACATCTGGCTAGTCCCAGGAGCAACGATTATGTTTGGTATATTTTCTACATGTAATCGTATACAATTTTGAAGAATGGGAAATCTTCTTTTTACTAGACCAAAACATCGTTCAATTATTACTCTTTCTTTTGAGTGTACTTTGTTATATTTTTTTTCAACGTTTGTCAAAAGGTTTTAATAAGGTGTCATTAACCACGGTGCAACTCCATATCCTTCGTCTCCCAGCAAAACAATGCCAGTAGAATTCCGCATAGTGTTTTCCACCGCACTGTTCCTCCAAATCCTGGAATCGTGAACCGAACCCGGCCATCGGCAATCAACACTAGTAAAATATTCTTTACCGTCGCAAGTTGCTTGGATGTTAATGGACGCATATCCTTTGCGGTTTATATATTCTCCAGGATGTAATTTTGGTTTTAAAATTTCCACATGTGTGCAATCCAAGGCGCTTATGCAATATGGGAATCTGTACTTGTTAAGCCATTCTTGTTTTGCCTTTAACTGCTGCTCATAATTTAATGGAAATTTTATCCAGTTAAAAGCTTTGTTCCTAATTGATTTTGCAACTGAATTCACTGTTCTACAAACAGTACTTTGATGGACACCAATGTCTTCACCAACACCTACTTGGAAGCCAGGATCTCCAACATACCTCAAAAAAATCTTCATCTTTTCTTGGTGAGTAGTCGCTCCTACTCTCGTTTCAGTTTGATTTAGTTTAAAATTGGGTCAATTTAATTAAATACTCACCAATAAAGTGTTTACTTAACCAATCCACATTTTCTTTCTCAAAACGGAATAGTTGCTTAAAATTTGACTCCGAATTGGATCTTCTGACTTTATAAGATTTTTGCGAATCAATACGCATAAATTCTGTCATTTCGACAAAAATGAAAAAAATCCGCAACAGAGGAAATATTAATATTTTGAACCTGGTGTCAAATGTTCTTTATACTTCGATTTAAAATGTAAGATTGAGGAAAAAAGTATTTACTGTAATATTTTCAAGTTACTATTTTGTAACTTTGAAAAAAATGAGTAAATGCTGAAGAAAAAAAGTATTTGCTTGTTATTATGCATACGGAATAAAGTATTAACTGAAAAAAATCATCCAAAAAAAGTATTTGCTATGAAAAAAAGTATTCACTATATTTTCGGCTTTTACTTTGTTTTTATGCATATCAAAATAAGTAAATACTTAAAAAAAAAATCAGTAAAAGTATTAACTAGGTTTTATGCATACGGCTCATTTTCTGACCTACGACGCCGACGGCCGAATTGTAGGCATCCTCATGGTTAAGCACCTAGGAAAGTTGGTCTTTTCTAATACTCAGCAACAATCACGTATCTCCTACTATATTCCAGTTTTCGGGAAGGCTTCTATTTCAGGCTGATATCCTTGTGTTAATTATTTCACCTTTCTATAGAATTTTCTCGATGGGCTCGGTTTCAAACACTCGAAAATAATTGAAATTTTCTGATCAATCACTCAGATTGACTACATCGACAAACGGGACTTCTGCAATATAATTTACCCCATGCCTGGGTAGTAAACAGAAGAAGAGTTCGCCTCCTACTCATGCCCATAGTTCATCTTTCTTGCGAAGAACTGACAAAACAAAACTTCCAAGAGTATCAATCTATAATGAGAAAGTACTACTCAACTTTGCCGTTCGGAATCGTATTAAGTTAAAAATAAATATTTGCTTGCATTTCTGCTCTAACTTTAATCTTTTGCAGTCGATATTATAAGAGTATGAATAGCTAAAGGGAAAATATTTGTTTCTCGTAACGATTGTCTGCACAATTCACTTAATACTTCTAAGGATTTTATAATCTCCATGAAACGTTTTCATGTTCTAGAATAGAGAATACTACAGCAAAAAATAAAGTGAAGTAGAAAATTTCCAGAGGGAAAACTGGAAAAGGAAAAGGAATTAATAAGTTCGACTTTCGTTTTTCTAACTAATAAAAAAATATTTAAGAGTTTGTGTTTGAACAAGTTTCACGTTTATGAAAAAAAGAAAAAAAAAAAAACAAACAAACAAAAAACAAGAAGCCTACAACGACAGAAACAGCAAACGTAGGTAACAATACAAGAAAACTATCCTTGGGCCCTACTATGTAATTCAATAATTCTACTTTTGATTCTATTCGAAACTCATTTACGATTCTACTTTTAAATCGTACTATGTATGAGAATAGAATAGAACGTTAGTAATGCCAAGCTACTTGCTAGAAAATTCAAGCCTTGCGATTTTCGAACGAGTCTCGGATTTTTTGATGCAATAAACAAAAACTAAATATTTGCTGTGGAGAACTTTAAATTAAAATATAGAATATTGACAGCGCACAAATTATTTTGGTACGTTAATTAATTTCCAACTCTTTTTTTCGAGAAGTGATATCATGTTTTTTTGTCATTCGCGCCTGTGGACATTTTCTTTTGCAAAGTATGCATAAATTTTACATATTCATTCTTTTCAACCATTGCATTGTTTGAATCGGATGAAATCACGACATTACACACCAAAAATATCTTCCTCGGAGTCGGTCGGCAGTATGTTGTTGGCTGTTGCAAGAGTAATTAATTATACAGCTTAAAACATAACGAACTCATTTCATTGATGGCTTCGTCTTGGTCCAACAGTCATCTTTTTTACTTCCGTAAATAGAGGAGATATTGGCTGATTGTTCACTTAGTCGGTGGACTCAATTTATCCACCAAACATTGATTAGTGTTCTTGGAAGAACGAACATGTACCCCATAAAAAACACAGAGCGCATATTATGGTTGCTTTTAGAAAAAACTCATTTTGATAATAGAGTTTTATCATTTGTAGGTAGGTAAGGCACGTATTCCTCCTCGCTGTACCTTGCCATGATGATTTGTCTTTAATGCATGAATAAAAGACAATAATGATGACAGAGAGTTAAAGATATAATATGGGCGCCATGAGCCGTCAAAATCAACTCGCTCCTATTGGAAAATCCCACATAAATATGGAAAGTGTTGTAAGACTTAGATTCAGATAAAAATCCGGGATGAGTTCAACAAATAGAACGAAGGAAGATTAGAGATAAATCTAATGCAATGGAGCTTACGGAGAATATGTTTTACCTTGGAGCATTTACCAAAGACATAATTTTTAATCCAATATCATAACTTAATACCAGTTTCGTTCCAAACTACTGCCTTTCAAATATGCTTTCATGTATCTGGTTGGAACCTTAAGTGTTAAAACATCTTTTTACTTACTACTCGCAAACACATTTGATGTAGAGTGATTATTTGCGATTTTTCCTTATTTTGAATTCTACTTTCGAGTTACGTAGTTCCTCGAATATGCGAAAGAATATAAAAATATACTTGGCACTACTAGAACTGTTCGACTATCGCATATTAAAACATTCTTATAGAATTACAGAGTACGGAATTTGCGAATTCGAATATTTTTTTTGTAGAATCGAATTACATATTTAGACCCCTTGTCTCGTAGAGACGAGATAAAAATAACTAGGGAATTAGTCTTTTTATGAATATTAAGCAAAAAAATTAGTTTTCTGATAATGAATGCTGACTTATTACTGCACCTAAGCAGGATAACAAAAAAAAAAAAAAAACAAAAAAAAATGTTCAATTCTGAAAAATCAATTATTAAAGTGTCCTTGATATTTCATTCAAATTTGAATATAACAAATTCGCCTTTTTAATATAGATTCACAGCTCTTTAAATTATTTGCCACTCCAGGACACTCTATAACCTTACGGATGTTATGGATCATTAGCAGTCAATCCGTGTTATAAACGCTCAGCGACCGACACAACGATCCACGAGGCAATGTCAAAAATCAACCGAACACAATTTTAATTTGTTTATAAGCCGAGCTGTGTACAAAAACAAAAACGATTTATACGGACTCCTTAAAGGCAATTGAAACTCAATACGCGCCTTTCACGACGAACACACAAAAATCAATTGACATTGAAATTTCTGGAATGGTGGTGAAAAATATTTTGCGCGTTCTTATCAGTGGTGTTTACTGTTTACTTCATTATGGAGTGAACTTATCTTCCTTAAAGTTCATTTTGTTGTTTGTTTCTGCAAGTAGTCTACTCACCAAGAGCCAGTCAGTGTGGATATGACTTTTGTATAAGATTGTCTGTGCCAAATTAACCCTTGGGTCATGTCTAATATTTCTCTGTTGATCCTTGGAAGACCAAACAAACCCTTTTCAAGATTTCTTAGACAAACGTGTCAATCTATTTAAGGGTATGATTCCCCTAGGAGAAGTTAAAATTTCTTGTTGATTTTTGAATGTGCTTGGAATTTGTTTCCAGTAAGATACGGAATTTGGATTCCGAAATGGTAATTGCATTAAAATTTTAACCATGAATTGGTTCACACTGTATCTAATCGTTCAGTTGTTGCAACACAGCGTGTATCGTCATAACTATTTTGTGTCCAAAATGGACTCGATTCATCGCTTAACTCCGAATTTCGAGAATTAATAGTCTGTATAGCGGAACATCCACATTCAAATCGACCAATATCAAATAAAAAGATTGAAGCTCTTCAACGAGGTATTGCAGAGAATCCAAATGTCTCAGCAACTAAACATCATGGCATCGAGTGGGGGAATTTGACTGGCCACCGAGACCACCCAATTTAACGGCACCCAATTTTCGTTTTGGGGATTTTTAATAAGCAAAGTGTATGCTTCAGGAAAAAATCACTGTGATATTGCTGGAAAATGTCAATATTAGAAAACGAGCTGAATCATGTTTCCGTAATGAAGGTGTCAAGCGTGTTGCTTACCTACAAGATGCAAGAGGGCGATAATCTTCGTTCGAATTTAATGGAGTTCTTTGATGCCATTTCACAATTAAAATGTATGGGTGTGGATATACACGAAGAATTGTTATCTGTACTATTGCTAAACGGACTACGACCAAGTTTCGAGTTGTTCCGGTATGCTATGGAATCTCTTGACAATTTACCAAAACCTGAAATTCTTCGAGAGAATATTTTTAAAAAGAATGAAACACAAAATCAACGAAAAAGAGATACGGATACAGAAGCTATGTTTATTCACCGTGGAAGTAATCAAAGGAAGACAAAATTCGAACGAGAGCCACAACACAGTAAGAAGAACATCAATATTAATGGAAGGGAAGGTGATAAAAAATGCCATCAAGTTGGTCACAAAGCATCTGAATTTTTAGAAGTCAAGAAACAATACTCAAAGTGTTATCTAAGAGCCGAATCTTCTGCGAAAGCAGAAACTACTTTTCATACAATGGAATTAGTAGATTAAGCTTTTAGGGCAACGAAGTTTTCGAATGATGGACGTTGGTGCTTGGACAGTAGCTGCATATCACATATGTGCAACGATGAACGATTTTTTTTTTGTCTTTACTTTCAGTTGTGCAAGAGAAACTTCTTTTGGCAAACAATTCTTTGGCGAAAGTTGATGGGAGAGGAACAGCTGGAATTATCACTACGGACGGGAATTCTGAAAGGCCAGTAAAATTAGAAAACGCTTTTAGTCAAGAACTTAACTACTAACCTCCTTTCTGTTTCCAGGATAACGGGCCATGGGTGCACCATAACATTTGACCAGATGAAAGCAACTGTTCGTGGAGATGATCGTGAAGTCAAAATGATTGAATCGAGTGGGGCAGTTGTACTTTGTTCAAGAAATTACTGAACAGGCGTGTGTACTAAAAGAACAACCAGCTGGCCTTAAACTATGGCATCGTAGGATTGGTCATCTCAACACAAGAGATTTGTTAAATCTCTCGCTAAATGGAATAGCATTTGGGCTAGACATCAGTGTAGATGGGAACACTAAATAGTCATGTGAAGTTTGTCTTCGCGGAAAAACGACGTCATTGACTTTTCCAAAAAGTTTACACAAATCTACTCAGCTCTTGGATCAGGTTCATACTGATGTCTGAGGGCCATCCAGGACAAATTCACTGGCTCAGTCACGATATTTTGTCACTTTCATCGATGACAGCAGTCGATCCTCGATAGTGTGAAGTCTTTTTTCTGAAACAGAAGAGTGAAGTTTTTCGTGCTTTTAAGGAGTACAAAGCTCGCTTGGAGCTTCAAACATGCTGTAAAATAAAATTTTTGATGTCGGATAATGGACGAGAATTCCGTAATAAAAAATTTGACGAGTACATGAAAGCTAATGGAATAAAACAAAGACTTACGGTTCCCCATACTTCACACCAAAATGGAGTGGCTGAACTTAAAAATCGGACACTTGTGGAGATGACAAGATGCTTCCTTATTCAGTCAGGACTAAGGAATCATTTTTGGGCAGAAGTTCTCACATCGTCAAATAATTTGCGAAATTGCGATTTTGGAGCAAAGGCAATTGTGCTGGACAAATCTCCTGGAAAATCAAAATTCAAGGCTCGTTCACGTGAGGGAATATTGGTCGGATATTCGGAAGCATCCAAAAGTTATCGAGTGTGGATTCCTGAAAAACAGGAGGTTGTCGTAGCTAGGGACGTCAAATTTATTGAAAACGAGATCTTCGAACAAGCATGAGACGAATACATAGTAATCGAGGGTGAAAAGTCTAAGAGCATATCTGAATTATCTTCGGTGCAGCAAGCGGAAACAAATGTAGAGCTTGAAGTTGGAATATTAGAGGACCTGGAAGAAGAAATCCATATAGAACCTCCACAAATACTTCCAAAAGGCTAGTGCAGTTGATAGTTGACGAAAATGCCCAAAGGGATGAAGTAGGGAGAAAAGCAAAACAAATGCTTCAGGAGTTCAATAAAGGCAACAAAGTGTGCCGATTGGGGAAGGCGCTTTATGGTCTTCGATAAACAGGAAGTCAGTGGTATAAAAAGATTGATGAAACACTACGTAGTTTTGGCTTGATACCAGCTTCGGACGACACTGACTATAGTTCAAGTAAAGAAGATTATACAGTGGTTGCCATATACGTCGATGAAATATTATACTCTTCAAAAAGTAAGCAGATGTTGGACCTAATCCTTAAAAGACCATACCGACAGCTAATTGGGTCACTTATGAACATTGGTCCGCTTGCGGTGTTCAGAGAATCATGGTTTGGTGTACGGGAAGGATGAATTTGGATTCAGAGGTTTTTCTAATGCTGATCATGCAAATGATGAAGTAGACACAATACCAAGTACGGGATATGTCTTCATACTAAGTGGAGCTGCAATTACTTGGCGTTCGCAAAAACAAAAATCTGTATCTATTTCAACAACAGAGGCGGAGTATGTCGCACTATCCGAATCATCAAGAGAAGCGGTATATCTCAAGAATCTAATGAAATGACTGAAATGAATTTACCGGATTAAGCTAAAATCGTAGTTGAAACAGACAACAGGGGAGCAAAACACATTGCAGAAAATGCAGTCTGTCACTCTCGAACAAAACATATTGCGACCAGATATCACTTCGTAGGACAGCTTATAAAGTATGGAAAAATTGATGTTGTTTACATTCCAACAAATCAGATGCCCGCTGACGTATTAAAAAACTATTACCTGGGCCAGCGCATTACCGTTGTTTAAAGGAAATTGGTGTAGCAACATGTTAAGGCCCACAGTTTTAAGAAGGCGTGTTGAAACATAAAATCGACTAAGCGCCTTATCACTTTGTGATGAAAACTTAATTTCATCATAATTATTTTCCATAGCAATATTTACTATTTTTTATTACTTGATAAAATATATTCAAATCTCTTAGACCTCTTGTTTCTCTAAAGAAAATATTCAATATTTTATGTACTTTCATTATACAGCATGCATCAAAATGTAAATTTCGTTGAAAAATTTGAAAAAATTTCGTTCTTCCCACACGGAACTTTTTCAAAAAAATCTATTTCGTTCGAAATGTAATTTCTGAATAATCGTACAGAGAATTTCATACAGCTTTCAATTGTCCCACTTATTTGCTGACGTTCCCGTAAGATTGTCGGATTGTCCCAAAAATTTATTTTCACTAAGGCTGTATCTACTAAATTGAACATTTTGTGAAAATGTATTGAGGATTGAGTGGATTAAGAGTCCCTCCCAGACATACAAACAAACCAATGCACCTTAAATTCCATGCGAAACAAGTGATTTTGGGTCTTGAACTTATTCGTGCTCTCGCAGAGTTCACTTAAGGAGAGGCGAGTGTATCGAAAAAAGTACAATTGTATCGGCTTTTGCAACCCAGGTCGATTTTTTTTTTGTGGTAAGTAATCCAAGTGCAATTTCTTTAATTCTAGGCTTTCTATACTTCAATTGCAATATTGGGGTGCATCTGCATTAAACTACATAAAACATAAAGGTAGAAATACTCTTTTTCTGTGTCTTTTTTTAGTGTAGGTATTTTAGAATTTTGTTCAAAAAAGATTGAAATGAGGTTTTGACAATATTTTTGTAGGAGCAATTGGCATATCACAAATTATAAAATGTAAGCAAACTAGACAAGCTTAAGCTACCCAAAAAATACGAGTTTCGCAATTTTTATGGTTAAAAAGAAAAATGAAAGTGCAACTTTTTTTCAAACCATCAGTAGATTGTACGAAATGCTCCAAAGGTAGGACAACTTTTATTTCTCTAAGAAACCTTACACACACTTTTAAAATCTCTATAGGTTATTGCGCAAACGGGCTTTTAAAATACTCCTCTCTCTCCTTGTCCAAACCTTCTAATGTCAGTGTTCAATCATCCTTCATCCTTACCCGAAGGAGGAACTGACAATGTGAAAGGGTTTAGAAAAAAGTCTATAACTCAGATAAAAATATTTAAATCGATACTTAAACAATGTTTTTATATTACTTAAATGATATTTTAACAAATTCAAATTTCTAAGACTTGAAATTATATTTGGATTTTGAGATATTTTGAAAAGTTTGTTTACGTTCTTACCCTATATATGTATGAATAGACGGCAACGCTCAACCTTACTTTATCAGTTCAATAACTGTCAACTGTTCACGACTACCTCTCATGTCTCATCAAGCTTAAGGCCGTGTCCGAATTGGGTTAAAAAGTGGTTAAAACTTGACGTTTGGTTAAATTTTGACATTTCGCATTGAATGAAATGTGTTAAAAATTAGACTAGCTGTGGAGCAGGTTAAAATATGACAGTAGTGGTTAAAAATTCATCCATTTTTAACCACAATTCATCGAATTCGGACACGGCCTAAGAGAAGAAAACAAAAAGGCAGTTCTTGCAGAGCCAGGGAAGACGTAAGAAGAAGCAACGACGAACAACGAACAAGCTTAGTTTTTTTTCTGCTTTTGCTCCAACGCAATTATTGTACAACTTTAATTTTCTTACCATTAATCTATTCACTATTGATATATTTTTTGAATTATTTTGTTTAAATAAAAACCGAATTCTACATATATACATTTGTATATTTGCAAATTTAAACTTTAAATAAATGAACATAATAATTTTTATACACATCTTATAATAGTATTAATACGATACAGTTTATCTATGTATTTGTAATTCTATTTGTTGTCAACACGTTCCTACCAGGCCTACACATTTACAAAAATCTGTGATCACAGGTTCTCTTGTATCATTCGATTAACCAAGGAATAGAAGCTTCACTCATGAATTTGAAGGTGAATCATTTAGAGTATTGTGCATCTTGTGACAAAATATCAGATTATATGATTAATTCAATCATTTGTAACGGCAACTGCAGAAGATGTTTCCATGCTAAATGCTTAGACGCATCGTTTAGCACAATCAAGCTATTTGGAAAGAACAAGTCTTTTTACTTTTTCTGCGACGATTGTGATCCGTTTGCACTCACAAATATGGCTCGAGATTCAACACAAAATACTAAACAACTAGAAAACCGAAGCTGTCAATTGACTCAGCTTTCAGAAAAAGTTGAAAATTTGAGTAATAAGCCACAAAACAACATTAAGCAAACCCGGAGTAAAGCAAAAAAAATAAAAACTTGAACCCTAACTTAAACAATGAACCAACGACTAAAAGATCTTGTGAAATACTTGACAATACGAGCGAAACTCAAATATCTAAAAAAAAACCAGCTGAATCTTTATTTCAATCTTTAGGTTTAGGTTTAAAAATTAATTTATTTCTTATAATAATTTTACATACATCAGAAAGTTCAAGAAGACAACAAAGTAAATAAAATATTTTAGAAATAAGTAGTGGCATTATTGTTAGAAAATAAAACAGTATTAAATGCCACTTCGATATTTAACAAAAAATCAAATATATGAATTGGGTGGGGTGATCCTTAATTTTCAACCTCAAGTATAAATATAAATATGTACAATTGGAAAATAAAGCAAAGAGAATCACAATTAAAAAATTAATAAGCAAGATGCCAGAAAATACAGATACAAAATTTTTAATAAATTAGAAAACCAATTCCCAAAAATTAAAATTAATTCAGAAATTAAAAGGAAAAACAAAAAAGCATAAGGTTTATGAAAACAAACATAAAGTTTATGAAAACAAATTTTTTTCCAAATCACCGAAATCAGATTCAAACAACCAACACTTAAGATATTTCTTAAAAAGATTTGGTAAAATAAATGACCTTAACATACAAGGTAGTTTATTAAGAAGCAACTGTGTAAAAATTTCGAAAAGTAGTCGTCCGGAAGTTTGGAATAAGTGCAAGATATTGCAAGTTGTTTCGCAGGCTATGGCTATCTAAATCTTTGAAATTTAGGTTTCTTGAGCGCAAAAAAGAATTTAAGGACTTTGAAACAATAAAGGTGAGGAATTGGAAGAATTTTTAGACTCACAAATAATGGAAAACTGTGGTGCAATCGTCGTTTTCTGCTTATTATTCTAATAACATACTTTTGGAGAGTAAGAATTGGTTTGATTTTGCAAAAGTGCGTTCCGCCCCAACAAGTAATTCCATATTGTAATAATTAAGAGTGGAAAATCCCATAATAAATTTTTTTAAGAAGGTCGGGTGAGCAAACTTTTTGGAGAAATAAGAAGTGCCTGAGTGTAGTACGAAAATATTTTTTTTAATTCTCAGCTTGATTACTAAAGGTCATCTTTGAGTCGATTAGCAATCCTAGATATTAAAAAACAACCACCTTTTCAATTTGAAAACAAAGATCACTACAGAATAGGTGGTCACAGTAAGTGATCGTGCTTGTTTCAGAAGAGCAAGAGCAACTATGTACATGTAGTTTAAACTTTTTGCACTCAGGCTCATGAAAAAAGATTTCCGGTTCGAAGAAATTCTGAGAAGAAAGGCTGAAGAACATAATTTTCGTCTTAGAGCTTATTACTAATTTACGTTCGGTAAACCACGACCTAAAAAGATTCATATCCCAATTTATATCTGCAACAAGATCAAGGGGACTATCAGCACCATAGGCACAACCAACATCATCTGCATAAACGGTAATTATCGACTTGAATGGCAATTTAAATAAAGAGTTAATGTATATTAAGAGCAATATTGGACCAAGCACAGAGCCTTGTGGTACTCCTATATTAAGAAATTTGAAGCCACTTCTTGTATTGTTAATTTTTACTCGTAATGATCTATTAACAAGGTAGGATCTAAACCAATCTCTCATAAAGCTTCGAATACCAGCATTTTCCAATTTAGACAAGATGATTTCGTGATCAACCTTGTCAAAAGCTTTAGTGATATGGACAAACAGTCCAGCTGAACACTTTTTACTCTCTAAGTTAATGAAAGTATCGGAACGAGATCTTAGAAGAGCGTCTTTCGTGGATTTACCTTTCTGAAACCCAAATTGTAGGGAACTAAAGAAATTGTTTTTATTTAACAAATCAATTAATCTGTTCTTGATACTTTTTTCAAAAATCTTACTTACAGAAGATAGAATTGAAATTGGTTTATAATTGTTCACTTCTTTCGCTGATCCTTTTTTTATAAAAATAGGAACAATGTCTGCACACTTCAACGCGTCTGGAAATTTTCCGGATAAGATGCTTTGGCTAAATAAATAAGCCACAACATCAACTAAGAAACAAGCTATAGTTTTAAGCATATTATTTGAGATACCATCAGCTTCACAAGTCTTCGAATAAGCGAACCAATACTTCTCAAAAGTTCAAATGCAGTTATGGGTTCGAAAAAAAATGTGTTTTGGTTCAATGAATCACCACAAATAATGGAAGAGCCACAGATTGCACAGGTGGGACAAAAAAAAAGATTGCAAAGAAACTAAAATATTGTCAAAGTAATCAATGAATTTATTAGCAAAAGCTAAAGTCTTATTATTAGACATTTCATCTTCATTAATTTCTATGTTTAAATCCTGTTGGAATTCAATACTACTATATACTACTATATAAATACTTTCCTTAATAATGAAAACTCTGTTTCCCTTATTATAGTATCCTAGCAACTTTCATACTCGTCAATAATTTTTCTATTTTATTTCTTCACTTCCGTTCTGTGCTTTCAATAAGTAACATGTTTACTATTCATAATAAAATCCAAATATTGTTCTTTTGAATCCGTCTTTTATTTCATCAAATCCTTATTGTTAGAATTTGGTTTATTAAGAAGACTGTTTACTAATTTCCATTCATTTTTAATATCACATTTAGCTTGCTCAAATTGATTTCCATAGTATCTGTCTCTTCACAATGGAACTTCTTTTCTAAATAGAGTACATACCTTTATAACGCTTTATTAAATTACGGTTTAGCCGATGTTTGGCACATTTAGTTCTTAGTTTATTTTTCAGATGAATTTTATTTAAAATATAGTTGTTTAACCATGGCTTTAGTTTTTTTTTGTTTACTCCTGTAACTCCAGTAACACTGGATTGAACAATATAATTTTTAAGAATATCGAAAAAAGTATCAAAAGCTTTTGAGGCATCACTTTCTAAGTAAACCAACTGCCACTCTTCAAAACGAAGTTTGCTTTTCAATTTTAAATAGTTAATTTTAGTTACTTCAAAACTTTTATCAGTAGATAATATTGAATTTTAACAAAAAAAAAAAAAAATATGTGTGCTTATACTCAGATTAATATAATCTACTGTCGCATTATCTGCTGTATTAAATAAAAAAAAGAAAATCCTTTTCATTGTGAAAACATAGTTACTATAGCAATTTCTTTACTATATATACTTTGTTTGTATTGAATTCTAACTCTCATTTTATTCTGACTAAAAACTACTCTAAATAAAACGGTTTGTTTTTTTATTGAAAAGAAAATATGATTTCGTATTGCTATTTTAATTTAAAGAAAACCAAAAGGCTATGGGCCCAGTCACACAAGTGACTGGAATAAATTGAATTCTAGTAAAATAATAAAAAGTAATACGTGTATATTATAAAAACAAAATGGCTCACGAAATTAACAAATCCAAACGCAATATTGAGCCGTTCAATGGTGAGAAATACAGCATCTGGAAGTTTCGCGTGCGTGCATTGATAGCAGAAGAAGATGCACTAGACGTATTGGACAAATTAACACCAATGGAACCAAATGATGAATGGAATAAGAAAGAAAGAATTGCCAAAGGTATAATCATTGCACACTTAGGGGACTCCATGCTTAGTTTTGCACAGGGCCGAACAAGCGCAGTTGGCATCATGATGAAACTTGATGAAACTTATGCAAGACAAAGTCTTGCAACTCGTTTAATTGTGGAAAAGAAACTGCTTAGCTTAAAATACAGCAATAATACACCTCTAACGAGCCATATAGCGATTTTTGATAATATGATTATTGAATTGGAATCAGCCGGTGATACGATGAAGGAAATGAATAAAATTGCCAGATTGTTATTAACTTAGCCGAGCAGCTATGATCCAGTTGTTACAGCAATACAAACAATTTCCGATGACACACTTACATTGCAATTTGTTAAAAATCGAATCTTGGACTATGAAATAAAATTGCGAAACGAGGAGACTGATACGAGCGCAAAAGTTTTGACTGCATAAAGAATCGAACGAAAAAAGGGCAAAGAATGGGGTCTTAAGAAAATTGAAAAATCTTTCAAAGCAAAATCAAGCAACTACCAAACACAAAACAACTATGAATGGTATAAAAATACTAAAAACAGCAAACCAGAGAATATTAAATGTGATTTCTGTGGACGAAAAAATCATGAAAAGAAGAATTGTTTCTTTTACAAGCGATATAGCCAAGCCGCTCATGAAAAAGACAAAATGGCCCAAACCGCTATTATTGAAACAAACGAACCCATCAGTTTTATGTGTTCTACGGATGATAAAAATAGAAACAGAATTGGAAGCACAGACAAATTAGAGTTTTTGCTTGACTCTGGCTCCACCGACCATTTGGTAAATAACAAAGATTTTTTTTCATCGATTGAGGACTTGGAAACACCCAGCAAAATTGCAATAGCAAAACGTGTCGAATACATTACTGCATCGAAACGAGGAACAGTGAATATCATTTCAAATCTTGGCGTAGAAATCACACACACAGCGTACTCTACTCACCAGACGTCCCACAAAACCTGCTGTCACTGAAGCGTATCCAAAATAAAGGAATGACCGTGATTTTTGAGAGCAATGGACACGTTACAATAAAAAAGGGCAGTATCCCAATAATTACAGGTATTCCTAAGCATAACTTAATATCTATAGTTTTTAGTAAAAACACAAATAGATATATGCATAGTAATGTAGCACAAACTACATCAGATATAGATAGACTATGGCACAGACGTTTAGGCCATATTCACGGATTAAAATTGCTTCAACTTAAAAGAAATCAATTGACTAACAATATTGACTTATTAGAATCAGTAAATCCATTAATTGAGTTTTGTGAAGCTTGTGTTTACGCAAAACAAGCAAGACTACCTTTTTCAAAAGCAGGGACAGAAGTCATGTAAATAGACCATTATTTGCTGTTCATACAGACGTTTGTGGCCCAATCACACCACCTACGATTGACAATAAAAATTATTTTGTAACTTTCATCGATGAGTATACTCATTACACTACAGTCTATCTGTTAAGCAATAAATCAGATGTTATTGTATTCCTCAAAGACTTTGTCGCAAAGAGCGAAAATTATTTCAATTTAAAAATTGCATATCTTTACTGTGACAATGGTAAAGAATACTTATCAAATGAAGCAAAAGCATATTGCTTTGAAAAAGGCATTCAATATCACTTAACGGTGCCACACACTCCTCAACAAAATTCTATAGCTGAACGTATGAATCGTACGTTAGTCGAAATGGCTAGAAGTATGATATTTGACGCTCAGCTAAATAAAAATTATGGGGAGAAGCAGTTTTAACTGCAACATATCTGTTGAATATGACTCCAACCAAAGCCATATCATTAAAGAAAACGCCATTTGAACTATGGCATAATAAACGTCCAAACATTAAACAATTAAAAATATTTGGCTGCACTGCTTACGTTTTGATAAAAAGTGGAAGAAGTAAATTAGATAAAAAGTCATTCAAAGGCATTTTGGTTGGATATAATTACAATGGGTATAAAGTACTAGATATTGAAAAGAATAAATTCGTTCGATGTTCGATGAATTAAATTTCAGAAATTCAAGGCCTTGTTCAAATGCGTATGAAAACACAGAAGGAGGTGACATTAGTGTCGGTGAACCAAACTCCACGAACTCAACAATGGCTAGAATTTACGATAAAATTAATAACACAGAACAAAATGTTCAAAATCCTGAAGCGATTCAAATCGACAAATCAGTTTCAAATGAAAACGAACAAAATCGCAGAAAAAGCAAACACATACTTCATACAAAGAAATCGATGAAGATGAAAATTGTCATTTAGCTACAAACGAAGCACCATCCTATACTGCCGAAGAAGAATGTTATTACACATTTGCACAATCAATACAAAATGATATTCGTCAGTGCTTTAACGATATAAAGACAAATAGAAACCGAATTCAGTGGGAGCATGCAATAAGTGAAGAATTAAATTCACTTTAAAAGAACTCTACCTGGACTATAGTTCCTATGCCTAAGAATAAAAATATTGTCGATTGCAAATGGATATTTTCAATTAAACATGATTCCGATGGTAACTTAACTAAACATAAAGCCAGATTGGTTGCAAAAGGTTTCAGTCAAAAATACTTATCAGATTGTGATGAAACTTTTGCACCAGTCGCACGAATTGCCACTTTCAGATTAATGTTGGCATTAGCAATTCAAAATAATTTGTTAGTACATCAAATGGATGTAAAAACAGCTTTCCTTAACGGAGATTTAAATGAAGAAATTTTCATGAAAATTCCTGAAGGAATAAATGAAGGCACAAATTATGTTTGTAATCTTAACAAAGCCTTATATGGTTTAAAACAATCTGCAAGATGTTGGTTTGAAAAATTCGAAAGAATCTTAAAACAACACAAATTTCAAAGTTCAAATGCCGACAAATGTTTGTTTATTCTGGATAAAATTAAATTCAGATTTATATTATGATTCTCCATGTAGAAATTTGATTGGTTGTCTCATGTATGCAATGCTATGCACACGCCTTGATTTATATGTAGCTTTGAACATTTTAAGTCGTTTCCAAAATAAAAATAATAAAGAATTGTGGCAAAATCTCAAAAGAGTGTTAAGATACGTAAAAGGGACTTTGAATTTATGTTTGATTTATGAAAAAAATATATCTCAACAAATATTGACCGGCTATGTGGATGCTGATTGGGGCGGAGATGAAGTTGATCGCAAAAGTACAACTGGTTATTTATTTAAATTGTATAATAATACGATAAGTTGGAACTCTTAACGACAGCACTCCGTTGCCACATCATCCACTGAAGCCGAATATATGGCATTGTTTGAAGGTGTTAAGGATGCATGTTGGATTAGATCAAATTTAACTGACATAAAATTAATGTTAGAACCCACAACAATTTATGAAGATAACAACGGTTGTATAGCAATTGCAAATAATCCGACTGACCATAAACGTACAAAGCACATAGATATCAAATATCATTTTATAAGAGAAAAGATTCAACAAAAGATAATTTCAATAAAATATCTTCCAACAGGTGAACACCAAGCAGACATGTTGACAAAACCATTGTCAGCTGTAAAGTTTGCACGTTACTTAAACAAAATTGGACTTGCACCAAAACGAATCATCAGTGGTTTGATTAGGTTTTCTTGGGGTTTCCCTAATCCAAAGCAACAAATGTTGAACCATCAAATTCCCCATAAATAAATTTATAAAAGAAACATTTTTCTTTTTTTTTGAGTGGGAGTATTGAATTTTAACAAAAAAAAAAAAAATGTATGCTTATACTCAGATTAATATAATCTACTGTCGCATTATCTGCTGTATTAAATAAAAAAAAAGAAAATCCGTTTCATTGTGAAAACATAGTTACTATAGCAATTTCTTTACTATATATACTTTGTTTGTATTGAATTCTAACTCTCATTTTATTCTGATTAAAAACTACTCTAAATAAAACGTGTTTGTTTTTTTATTCAAAAGAAAATATAATTTCGTATTGCTATTTTAATTTAAAGAAAACCAAATGGTTCAATGCTACCAGGGGAACTCATCCAAAGACCAGTCATGGCATGATCAGTTATACCTAAATTGAATACGCCTTTTTCAATTGTGTCTTAAGAGCAATTGAAAAAACGACCATATGTATGGTTCGTTTATAAAAGAAGCCAAACCATGGGATGCAAGTAAGGACAAATAAGCAAAAACAGCATCAGAATCTTCCAAAATGTCGATGTTCAAATTTCCCAATATTAATAAATTGTTTGCTTTTTCGGTATTCAAGAGCTTATGGAAAATCCATCCTTAAACACCGTTAAACTAAATTTATGCAATCTGTAAATGCAAAGCATAACAAAATCCCTTTTACCTAATTTAAAAGTAAGTTTTAATATATCAGTGCTCACAAAATCTTTCACAGTTGATACACATATTCATAATTTTCCTTGACAAAACAACCTACACTTCAGCACAATAATCATCATTTGTTTTAGCAAAAAAGTTATAACCTGGCAAAAAGTAATCATTTTTCTCAAACTTATATATCCAAATCTCCGAAACACACAAAAAGTCAGGTAAACATGCAAAAGAATTAAGGCAAGAAACAAGGCAAGCGAAATTCTCACGCAAACTTCTAATATTCTGGTGAATCAAAAGGAATTTGTTAGAGCAATAAGGTTTAGAAGTAAAGATCTGTTCACAATTGTTATTATTAGAAATATTAAGATTAAATGTAGGAACATCATCATTATTTAATTCAAAATAAGGATTCAGTATAACAAAATAAGGAATATTCTCAAGGTCTTCAAAAGACCTGATTGCGATGGGATCACTACCTTCAATCTTTCTAATAAAAATTCTATTATTTTTAATCCAT
>CAKKXW010000003.1:39032315-39136131 GCA_920937365.1 Sphaerophoria rueppellii | reverse complement strand
TGTGCTTCAAAATATCATATTACCACTGCAAAATCTAGAAAAATAAATAAAACAAATTTTGTTTGTTATTTTTAGTGACTTTTCATGAAATTTGTTGCTCAAAGTTTGGGTTTTTACACAAAATTATTTTACCTAGAAGAATAAAAAAAATTTTTTGAAGGAAATTTCTTAAATCAGAGAGAAATTTCTCAGTACTGCGCAGAAATGTTGGTTAAAAAAATCCTTTTTAACGCAATTCACACAGCAAATGGATAAATTTGTTCCCTTTTTTAACCAAACTTCAAATTTTAACCAAACGTCAAGTTTTAATACACAAAAATAAAAAAAAATTGGGATATGAGTTTTTGCTCAAACCTCTAATTTTTAAATTTGAAGTCAATCGGACCAGTAGTTAAGGCTGTAGATGCCTGTAAACTTTCCGACCGCCTGGGTCGCCATACCCTAAAGCCGGCACTTGTTCAGGCATGCCCAGATATCGTCTAAACCATTTTCGCTTAAAAAATCTTTAAAAATTTGGAGATGCAAAATGGCCTCTTTGTATGAAACAGCTTTTGAGGTCCGGGAATTGTTTCAATTTCTCCCTCTGAAGAAAAGTCGGCAGAGATATGTTCCTCTGCAGTATCAGAAATTGGTAACTGAATGGAATTTAAAAATTCATTTTCCCAATTTTACGACCATTTTACGATCGATACTCAAAAAATCTTCAGCAACGGAGAGTCGAGTATTAACTTCTTAGCAACCACATTGCTGGGTTTTCCTTCGAAAAAATCACATTTCGTAAAACAACTTGATATGTCTAATGGAGTAACATTATCCCATGCCTTTTTAATCCAGCTGCAACCTGCAAGCATTGACACAATTAATTTTAGCTGCTAAATCAGCTCGTCTATGTTTGAAATGAAATTCAAATTGTTTCTTTTGCCTAGAAACAAAAACTTAAACTAAACCTTTTTGGAAATCCCCACATAAAACAAAAGTAATTGATGGAAATTTTAAATTTGGCGTAGGTATCTAGAAAATCAAGATAAAATAAATGTAGAGCATTTTAAGATGCGAAAAAATATTTAAAATTTTTAACGGTTGGTGCAATTAGACAGGTAAATACAATAAGCAACGCATGGTATAAGGTGGTCCGTTGTCCGATTAGCAGGTGTCCCCATAATAAAAGGATATTTGTATGAAAATAGCAGGGTATGCATCCACAGAGGAAGTAATACCTAGAGTACGCAAACTCCAAGGCATTTTACTCTCTTTCGACTAAAAAAATTAAATTTGAATAAACTATACTACCCAATGTAAATGTATAGGCTTTTCAATGCATTTCAAATGGGGAAGGCCGAACCAATACATTTGCAATGGGGCAGGCCTGTGTGCTGGGCGTCAATAAGGTGAAAAGCCTTAGGGCTCAATTTCAAAAGTTCTGCGCTCAAAATTCAAAAATAAGAGTCAGTTAAATTAAAAAAATTAAAAAAAAATTAAAATAATTGTATGAAATTCCATGTTTTAAGTATTTAAATAACTAGTACAAAGTGCAGTGCCTCGTGTTGTTTGGCTTTTTAAAATGGAAATTTAAGCTATGATGTACGAATAAATAACTAAAAAGAACACATTAAAACACGTTGGCAGAAGAGTTTATTTTCACCCTTAAAACAGTGCGGTCATGTTTTTATTGAATTTTTGTTCACCTCTTTTACAGATTCACGGACATAGAGAATCTATTTGCCTAGAGTCGCAACTCGCTCTCTTTTTTAAAAAATCACTGTCCAAAAAATGTTGTGGTGAGTCTCTCAATTTACTCTTATTTTACTCACCACAACATTTTTTGGACAGTGATTTTTTAAAAAAGAGAGCGAGTTGCGACTCTAGGTAAATAGATTCTCTATGGTATGCATTAAGTGCGTTCCGAATAGGAGGCTGTAGTCAAAATTATGTCAAACTTCAAAATCAGACTTTGCTGTAGAACATTTTATTTTCTTAATAGAAGCAGACGAATTATACCGGACACCGTATATATCTACCGAGAATAACCTTCTTAAAATTGAAACAATTCCTTAACATTTTCATCTCTTAAGTGATTTGTTGGAGTATTTGTGTCACTTCATTTCATTGAGGAGCAAATTAATGATTATACAGGGTGATTCACGAGCGTTGGGCAAAAAGCTAGAGGCGTGTAGGTATAAGTTGGAGACAAGCGAAAAAATCGTGATGGAAGGGGGGGTCTCTATTCCCCCCCCGTTTAGCCGGGAGCTGCAATTTTACTGAAAAATAGGACCTTATTTTATAAACGTAAATAATTAAAAATCAACGGCTTCAGTTACAACACCTGTGATTGTACCTTTTCTGAAAAAGCCAGGAATATCTTCTTTCATTTGTTTTTTAAGTAAATTGTTTTTTTTTTAACGAATAGTTTAAAAAATATTAATTGCTCAAACTCAAAATTTTCAAAAAAAAAAAAAACAAAAAAATCATTTTTTGAACCAAGTTTTTTCAAAATTTTATGTAATTTAAAGTACTAATTATGTTTTTTCAAAATTCAATGCCCATTGTTTTATTTTATGTCGAAAACAGAAAACCGGATGCCAAAATGTCTTTCCGTTTTTGAGAAATAAAAAAAATGACCATGGACCACTTTTTCTCTAGAGCAAAATCTTTGTTATTTACTTATTACCTATCTCGACTTATAGTTTTTATTAATTTATTATGACACATGTAACCTTTCTTTTAATATTTGTTTCTGTAATTGGGGACTTTTATGAGGCCTCAATAAAGGTAAAAAAGTATTTGGACTTTCCCTGGATTAGTCATTTTGTTCAATGATAACCACTGAAAAACTGACTTGAAATTCTTTTCTTATTATGCCTGGGGGCCGTGGGCCACCTGTCGATGAAGGGTTCTACCTGCTAGGGAGCTTAAGATGATTAAACCGCAATTTGTTTTTATAAAATACGTCAAATTTTTCAGAGAACTTTGACCCCTCCCGGCTAAACGGGGGGGAATTAGACCACCCCCTCCCCAACGAATTTATTTTTCTTGTCTCAACTTAACCTACACGCTCTAGCTTTTTGGCACAACGCTCGTGAATCACCCTGTATATGGCGCCACCGCCGATGACACATACCTGCACATTAACAATGTCGCCAATACTGTCCAAGAAATTTATTCTTGAAAATTTGGAATGCGAATGATGATATTGAGCTTAACACATTTTTTTTTCTTATAATTAAAAGGAAGACAGATTTATGGTTAACAAGGAAATAGGACTCGATGGTGGTGGCAGTTAGAAAGATTGCAGGGCCCGTATGAAATTGCAATTGTAAAGACGACGACACGCACAGCGAAATTTTCCGATTCTAGTTAAAATGAAAGTCTGAATGTTTCTTCTCGTTGTTAATTTGAAAATTTCAACTTCGACTTATCCCAATTCACATAGGTTTCTAAAAGTCTGTACGCACTTGATTAGAAATTCTTGGCAATTGCTTGTAAATTTGAATAAATTAAGCACATCCTATCGTTCACAATGCAAATAAAGTCCTGAATATGAGTTTTTACGAATACCTACAAGTAGGTATTTCATTTTTCGTTCATATTTTCACATATAAATATGTGTTTTTATTGGAATCTGTGGCAGCTTGAACTACACACGATCAAGAACGAGTATGTGATGAATAGGGTTCGGATTTTCATGCACCTAAAATTCTCAAATATGCGCTTAAAATATGCACCCAAAAATACAAAATATGCATTCAAAATATGCACTTAAAAAAATTGTTTCGGTTCAATTTAAAAACACATTTCTTTTAGTAAGTAAAATAAATTCATTTTTTATTTTTAATTAACATTTAATAAAAACAAAAACACATGACAGTTAACGTAAACAACCATAGACCACTGAATTTAAATTTAAAAACAATCGACTGCTTAGAATAACTGTTAACAGTATGTATGTATGTGTGTAGTGGCAGGAGCGAACATTTTATTTACAGATGAAATAAAGTAAGGAGATGGGAAACAAAGCTGTCAAAATGGATTTGCCTACACCTACAAGCTGAAATTTACGGATTGCAAAGATGTGTGCGTGTTTTCATAATTTTTTTTTTCAAAATTCAATCTAGCAATCTACGTTAAATTTGAAAATGCGAAGACAAACAAAAGAGATCTGTAAAATTAGAAAATCTCAACTAATATTTTTTTTTTTGTAATTTTAACTCAAGTCATTCATGTACATAAAAGAAAAAGAAAAAAAGTGAAAATGGAATGCCCGTCCCAGTAACCAACTTCACATTGGTTCAAGTTGTAACGGACAAAACACTAGCCCTTGAAATTGCAAGCGTCGAGTAGATGGACCATTATTTTTTTCACAAAGCTAGCGATATTAGATAGAAAAATCAATATTTTTGTCATTTTCTACTCCTAAAACCGAAAGCAATCTATCTCAACAGCATTAATGAATTAAGCTTTTCTAGTAAGCAACTAGATGAAGAAGAAATAAAATACGGGATCTCGAGTTTTTGCAAAATTTTTATTCGGCTTTTTAAATGTTTATTTGGCAGTCTATGTATAGTCAATTGCTTTAATTTAGTTTTTGTTTTTTAATTATTATGAGCCGATAGAATCTAGTCAACTTCATACAGTACATTCTACGTTGTTTATATATGTAGCGGGGATGGTACATAATATGGGGGTTGGGGTCGTTCAAGATTGTGAAATGAATCAAAGAAAAAGATGATAGCTTTGAGCTAAGGGGATATCTTTTGCTGTTCAACAAATTTTTTAATAATATGCTCTAAAAATATGAAAAATATATGCAAAATGTGCGTTTATAGAAAAATATGCAAGAAAATATGCGAAATATGCAAAATATGCATTTATAGTCAAAATATGCAAAAATATGCACTAACGTTTAAATGCCATTTTAAAGGAAATTTCATGATTCGTATACATAACTTATGGTTTTGCTTCTAAGATGTTCATAAAAAACATGCATTTGCATGGAAATCCGATCCCTAGTGATGAATAACCCGATATGAGTTTTTCACTTTCAATGGCTGAAAAAACTTGATGGTATGTGATAAGAATCCCTTGATGAAAAACTTTCAGTAAGTCCTATGTACAAAATATGCATCAAACAATTTTTAAACCAACAATTTTCAGAAATGAGGTACCTATTCATTTTAATTAATTGCTTATAATATCAAACTGTTTCGTTAAAGTTAGCCAATTAAAATTTTGAAGTATTTCTTTTGTCAAAAAAAAAAAAAAAAACGCAAAATAAAATTCTAAACAGCATAATTCTCCTAATAATTTAATTATTAACACATAATACCCGCATCCCACATGCTGAAAAAGTTTCCTTGAAGAAGATTTCTTTGAAGTTAATCGACAATAAATTTGATGATTGCATTGAAAGCAGCTTTCGTATTGTCCTCAAATTGAGTTTCAGAATGTAAAATTAATAAAAGAACACTTCTAACGAGATTTGATTAGAATTTATGAGGCAATTAATTTCGAAACAACTTTAAAACTTCATAAGACAACGAGTGTTGTTGAAATAAATTAAGAGAAGCGTGAAAATGAAAACCTTCGGGTTGTACGATGTTAAACTCGTGCTTATCTATATGTTAACTTTTGAGGGACTCTTAGTTTTATTAAAAAAATATGAACGGGAACGAGATGGAAATATGGAAAGGAAGTTCTTTCATAAGCATTTTGATATAAATAACATTTACGTTTGTGTACTACGCTTTCGTGAGTCAGCGCTTTTTAGAGGCTGAAAAGGAGAAAAATCCTGTAGAAAATGTAATGTCAGGTAATCTTCAAAAAGAATAATAATTGGTAGGTAATTGTATAAGTGAGCTAGACACCGTCATAACTTAACTTTGAGTGTTAATTTCTGCAAAAGAAAGCGGATATGTTTGGTTACCAAGAGAACTTTGACATTCGCTGTTTTGAGCTTAAGGGGGTTTTAGTTGAAGGAACACTGTAGTTTTCTGCATGGACTTCATTCATAACAGTGGCATGAATAATTATAAATGAAATAAGCGAAACGAAAATGACCTAACGGAATAATTATCTATAAAAATATAAAACCATATTAATGACTAGCATCTTTTTCTGTGCGTTCACTTGCAGCCAAACCAGTTGACCTATTTACTAATTAAGTTTCTGTTTTTAACTAAAGAGGAATAAGGGTCTCCTACCCTTACCTATAGCAACAAAAAATACCTTAACCACTCAAACAAAATGAACTGAGCTTATCAGTTCTCAATTTTGCTCACCTCCAAGCTCCAACTCTTCGCTGCCTGAGAGTGTAATGACTTCTATAGTTCTTACAGTTCTTGAGCGCTTCAATGATGATGAGAACGGCGCAGGGACATAAGTCCCAAATTTTTTTTTTGGGACTAATGTCCCACCCAAGTGGGACATAACACCCAAATTGAGTTTGGGACTTAAGTCCCACCCAAGTGGGTCATAAGACCCAACAAAAAAAGTTGGGCGTTATGTCCCACATATTGTGAATAAGAAATTCTGCGTTAATTCAACAAAATATACTTTGGGTTAAACTACTTGTTTTAATTTTTTTTTATCATATCATTCTTAATTCTCATGAACATTTTTTCTCAATAATTTTATCATTGAATAATAAACTTCATACCAGTGCGGTTCAAGAAAGATTTGTTTTACTTCAATATACTCGTGCATAATATATTCTAAAATTTGCAAACCTACACCAATTCATTGCATAAATCAGTTCTGTTTTTAATTCAAGTGTTGTGCTTAGTGTAGGAATTAATATGGAAGAAAAATTTGAATTCTTCCAAGGCATTAGAAAAAATAGCCGTGTTTTATATTTAGACTCTGAAAAACAATTATACGTGATGAAAAGTGCTTATAAAACAAATATAAAGCATTATACATGCTATATTAAAACTTGTAAGGCAAGATTAACATATGATAGTGGATTAAATAAAATAATAAAGTGCAATGGTGTCACACATGCACATAGTGACCAGGAGGACATGATGAAGAAAATAAAACTTCTGAATTCAATTAAAAGTGAGTGTTCCGTTCGAACTAAACGAAGAACTTCGGCCAAGCAAATTTTTGACGACAAACGTTTAAAAATGGCTGACGCAGCACACCTAATTCAATTTAGTTCTGTAAAGCGCCACATGAACAGAATAAAAAGTTACTTACTTCCAAAACCACCTACAACTCTTATGGAAATAAAAGAAGCATTCTCAAATGAAAATGTATTGGCTGAATACGGTATGTCGAAATATGACAGAGAGAAACAATTTTATAGACACACAATTTTGGAACAAAAGTTTGGATATACGATTTTCCTGGCACCTAAGATTGTAGAACTTATTCAAACATTGCCTCAGTCTGATAGACATTTTCTAATTGATGGGACATTTAGTGTTCTACCATCATGCGGGTGTAGGCAATTGATAATCATATACATAGCCCATGCTGAACATGTAAGTAACTGATATATTATAATAGTCATATAATTACATACTTCTAATTTTATAATAAACGAAAAGAAATTTGAGAAAAGAAAGTTATAAGATTTTAAATATAGTATACAAATTTTGATAAAAGAAATATTATGTGTACATATGTATCAAACTTCTTAAAAAAAAATTTGAGAACAGAATATTAATACATTGGTTCTGAATTCATCAACAATGCAATGTTGGGAAAGACAGAGTGTGGAAGGGAGTTCCACATTCACGTAGTACGGCTAAGGAACAATTCTCTATACTTAAGAGTACGTTCGAAGTTGGGCTCGAGGGTAAACTGATGTGCAATCCTGGAAGCGCGGGTATTACGGTTGAATTGTTTAAAGGGAGGAATACAACTGGCTATTTCTCAAGAGTTACCGAAGAAGTAACGTTAAAAGAGAGGGGGACACGAAACGTTACGACGCACGGTGGTCTAAAGGAATGAATGAATCAGTGATGTCTGTATCACCAATCATTCTTACGGCTCTTCTTTGTATACCATTCAAGAGGCTTAAATAAGTTACTGGAGCTCCAGCCCAAAGAATACTGAATACTTGATCCTTAAATTTGTGTACCAGAAAAATCACTGGCTATGAGCAAGAGAGGTTTTCAGGGAAAAGCTGGAACAAAGAAAAATATCAATATTAAACTGCATGCATAGTTGCTCTTCATTAAGGTTTTGTAAAACAAGACAGCACTAGCTAGCAAATTTTCACTTTTTTTTACTAAGTACAAGAATATTTTGAGTAATACTCTTTTGTAAAGGAGATCACCACACTACTTCTTATTTCCATACGCACTTCAATCAGCATATATGAAAACAAAGCTGCATACTCTTTTCATTTTCTTAAGCTTCTTATATTTTTCCTCCTTACAGTGGTAATGGGTATCGATCCAGATATTTTACCATTTTCATTCACCAAAGAATTTGTTGTCACCGGACAGATGCCTTTTTGCCTTCTAGCATTGCCTGGCTCATATTTTTCATGATATTTTGGCATGAGAAAGCTGTTGACAAGATGCGTGCCCACCAGAGACCAAGAAACACTCGTGGACTGCAACCGGAAAGTGTTAGGAAGGAGGTGAAGACTATTCTATCGCCTATTTATGGTCATACCGTTTACCGCGATTCACAAGGTGTGATCCACGTCCATTAATTGAAGATATTCAAAATGAATTATAGGGACAATATGAGGCCAAATTGATAAAAAATGGCCGAACTCCACATTCACGTAGTACGGTTAAAGAACGATTCTCTATAGGTACTTGACTGATATGTATGTCCGGAGTTTGGCTCGATGTTTAACTGATTTACATAACTGAAATCGCAAGTTTTTCCGGTTAATTAATTAATTTGAGGAATACGGTTGGCTTTTTCACTAGATAACTTACCGTAGAAGTAACGATTAAACAAAGAGAAACAGGAAAAGTTACGATGGAACTCTAACGAAGAGATCATTGTTTGTAAATTTATTAATATGATAAAGAGAATCGGAGACGAAATGAAGCCCTGGGGCAAACCATTTTTATATTGTGGGTTTCAGACTTGAGTCCGTCTAATACTACTCGTAGTGAACGGTTTAAAATAAAGTTTCTAATAGAACGAAGGACGAATTTATACATACCAAAAGCACGCTCGATTCAAGAGCAAGATGCCAGATTTTATCAAATGCCTTTGAAAGATCTCACTGTACGGTGAGATAAACCATCAGTGTATAAGTTCAAAACCCGGTCATTAAGAAAGTTTCAGTCTTTGAGATATTTCCTTAGCTGATAATTTATTTGCGTTCCTATGACATAAGAAAGAATGGACGTAAGTGCAATCGGTCGAAAAGGAGGGAGAAGAAGATTCGACTATTTTTGAAATTGGTTTGGAAAAATCCTGTATTCTAACTACTCGGAAAGAGCCCAGAAGACAAAGGTTTTGGCAGAATTGAAGAACACTTCTTTAGAACAATACGATCTGGACCAGCGGAGTTGTGTATATTGACATCGTTTAGGGCTCGCGCAACAGCACGAATGCGAAAGAAGATTTGTTCTCATCGGCGCAGGGTCATAAGTCCCAGGGACATAAGTCCCAAATTTTTTTTTGGGACTAATGTCCCACCCAAGTGGGACATAACACCCAAATTGAGTTTGGGACTTAAGTCCCACCCAAGAGGGTCATAAGACCCAATTTTTTTTTTTGAAAAGTGGGACATAAGACCCAAATTTAAAGTAAAATCAGTTTGAATAGAAGAAATAATAAAGAAATATTAAAAATAATTATATTATTCATGTATTTCAAAATAAGTACAAAACCAACAACAAAACAAGATAATTGAACAAGTTTTTTTTATGTATAAATGGTTGAAGTGTTTTCAATTATCTGTCTGCAAAAGGGACATAATAATTCATTTTTGCGAGCTGTTGCCTCTTTCTTTAAAGATGCAAAGCAATTACTACAGATTTTAAAATGATTGCAAGGCAAAAGTAACGTATTTCTTGCATTCTCGAAACAAATGCTGCAATTTAGTGTTTCATTCTGTTTTGCAGAGACGTCCAACACGTCTTCTTCGCTGTCGGTTGAAAAATCTGACTCCTGGTCTATATCGTCCAGAGTAAAACAGTTGTCGGAAAATCCATATAATTTGGACGCCATTTGGCTTAGAAATTCCGAAATAGTTATTCTTCGTTTGTCCAGTTTTTTCGTCAAAATGTCTATAAATGCGTTTCTTTTTTCAAACTTCGCTTTTGGACGCTCAAACATGTTCCATGTTTCCCCATCCAATGATGAAGAAAAATCAACTGTAGTTTTAAACTCTTCGCACAGCAAAGTGTCACAAAAAGTGAAAAAATTACCACGTTTCGGTAATATTTGACTCAATTTCTGGTTATACGATTCCAATAAACTTGTAGTTCTCATAGGTTGCTTATATAAAGAAAATTGTTTTGAGGAATCCTACATAAATAAAAAAGATCTTAAGGTATTTGAATATTGTTTTGTATACGATGAATTACCTTGGATATCCACTGTTTCTTGAAATATTTTACAAAATCTTCAAAATAATTATATTTCAAAAGTGATCTTTCTAAAAGATTTAAGGCCTCCTTTATTAATGCTGGTTTCATCAAGGGTTGAACGAAAAACTTTGTAAATAGTTTACGACTTTCTTTATCCTTTTTTATAGCATTCAAAAAGTTTTTAGTTTTTGCCGCTTTCCTCTTTAGTGCTCTAATATAATGGAACCAGCAGCCTTTAAGTTCGACATTTGGAAATACTTTTTGAATGCCATTGCGAAGGCTCTGTTCAAAATCCAATGTAAACGATGACGGATTGAAACTAAATAGATTGGCTTCCACAAATTGAAACATATGTACATACATTTCTTCAGTCTTGCAACTCATTAGCAAGTATAGAAAAGGATATACCTTCAATTGGAAAAAAATATATGTTAACATATATGTACATATAAAATAAATTGAAACTATGTATATACATATATAACGGATTATACAATTTTAATTAAGACAAATGAAAACTTAAAGAAATTTGAGAAAAGAAAGTTATAAGATTTTAAATATAGTATACAAATTTTGATAAAAGAAATATTATGTGTACATATGTATCAAACTTCTTAAAAAAAAATTTGAGAACAGAAACTTTCATATAAAATTTTGGTTTTTGAAACTTTATAAAATTAAAGCCCAAAAATCGCGCGATTTTTGGGCTTTAATTTTATAAAGTTTAAAGAGGCAACAGCTCGCAAAAATGAATTATTATGTCCCTTTTGCAGACAGATAATTGAAAACACTTCAACCATTTATACATAAAAAAAACTTGTTCAGTTATCTTGTTTTGTTGTTGGTTTTGTACTTAATTTGAAATACATGAATAATATAATTATTTTTAATATTTCTTTATTATTTCTTCTATTCAAACTGATTTTACTTTAAATTTGGGTCTTATGTCCCACTTTTAAAAAAAAAAATTGGGTCTAATGACCCTCTTGGGTGGGACTTAAGTCCCAAACTCAATTTGGGTGTTATGTCCCACTTGGGTGGGACATTAGTCCCAAAAAAAAATTTGGGACTTATGTCCCTGGGACTTATGACCCTGCGCCGATGAGAACAAATCTTCTTTCGCATTCGTGCTGTTGCGCGAGCCCTAAACGATGTCAATATACACAACTCCGCTGGTCCAGATCGTATTGTTCTAAAGAAGTGTTCTTCAATTCTGCCAAAACCTTTGTCTTCTGGGCTCTTTCCGAGTAGTTAGAATACAGGATTTTTCCAAACCAATTTCAAAAATAGTCGAATCTTCTTCTCCCTCCTTTTCGACCGATTGCACTTACGTCCATTCTTTCTTATGTCATAGGAACGCAAATAAATTATCAGCTAAGGAAATATCTCAAAGACTGAAACTTTCTTAATGACCGGGTTTTGAACTTATACACTGATGGTTTATCTCACCGTACAGTGAGATCTTTCAAAGGCATTTGATAAAATCTGGCATCTTGCTCTTGAATCGAGCGTGCTTTTGGTATGTATAAATTCGTCCTTCGTTCTATTAGAAACTTTATTTTAATCCGTTCATTACGAGTAGTATTAGACGGACTCAAGTCTGAAACCCACAATATAAAAATGGTTTGCCCCAGGGCTTCATTTCGTCTCCGATTCTCTTTATCATATTAATAAATTTACAAACGAATGATCTCTTCGTTAGAGTTCCATCGTAACTTTTCCTGTTTCTCTTTGTTTAATCGTTACTTCTCCGGTAAGTTATCTAGTGAAATAGCCAACCGTACTCCTCAACTTAATTAATTCACCGGAAAAACTCGCGATTTCAGTTATGCCAATCAGTTAAACATCGAGCCAAAGTCCGGACATTCATATCAGTCAAGTACCTATAGAAAATCGTTCTTTAACCGTTCTACGTGAATGTGAAGTTTGGCTATTTTTTATCAATTTGGCCTCATATTGTCCCTATAATTCATTTTGCCTACCTTCAATTAATGGACGTGGATCACACCTTGTGAATCGCGGTAAACGGTATGACCATAAATAGGCGATAGAATAGTCTTCACCTCCTTCCTAACACTTTCCGGTTGCAGTCCACGAGTGTTTCTTGGTCTCTGGGTGGGCACGCATCTCGTCAACAGCTTTCTCATGCCAAAATATCATGAAAAATATGAGCCAGGCAATGCTAGAAGGCAAAAAGGCATCTGTCCGATGACAACAAATTCTTTGGTGAATGAAAATGGTAAAATATCTGGATCGGTTCCCATGTTGATACCACTGTTAGGAGGGAAAATATAAGAAGCTAAAGAAAATGAAAAGAGTATGCAGCTTTGTTTTCATATATTCTGATTGAAGTGCGTATGGAAATAAGAAGTAGTGTGGTGATCTCCTTTACAAAAGAGTATATTACTCTACTTTCAAAATATTCTTGTACTTAGTAAAAAAAAGTGAAAATTTGCTAGCTAGTGCTGTCTTGTTTTACAAAACCTTAATGAAGAGCAACTATGCATGCAATTTAATGTTGATATTTTTCTTTGTTCCAGCTTTTCCCTGAAAACCTCTCTTACTCATAGCCAGTGGTTTTTCTGGTACACAAATTTAAGGATCAAGTATTCACAAAACAAACAAGCAAGAAATTTATCTCCCCGTCTGATCTGGCTATTATCTTAAAGACTTATATCCGTTCAAAGCTTGAGTACAATTTCCGTCTTTGGGCTGGAGCTCCAACTTAAGCCTCTTGAATGGTATACAAAGAAGAGCCGTAAGAATGATCGGTGATACAGACATCACTGATTCATTCACTCCTTTAGACCACCGTGCGTCGTAACGTTTCGTGTCTCCCTCTCTTTTGATGTTACTTCTACGGTAACTCTTGAGAAATAGCCAGTTGTATTCCTCCCTTTAAACAATTCAACCGTAATACCCGCGCTTCCAGGATTGCACATCAGTTTACCCTCGAGCCCAACTTCGAACGTACTCTTAAGTATAGAGAATTGTTCTTTAGCCGTACTACGTGAATGTGGAACTCCCTTCCACACTCTGTCTTTCCCAACATTGCATTGTTGATGAATTCAGAACCAATGTACACCGAGACTTACTTTCAAACCTCTTTCTTCATTCTAAATGCGCTCACTGTGTCACTGGCATAATAACATAATAAGGGTTTAAAAAGTCTCTTTAGTGTGTGCAAATTATAAAAAAAAAAAATATATAAAAGAAATAAGAAAAACAAATGTGTATCTACACCTGTTGTGTTGTTATCCTTGACCTATTCTCCTTTATTCTTGTACCTTTTTTTTGCTTTTACTGCCAAGACAAGACTGTCCATGTCGCTAGAAGCGTTTGTTACCCTAAATTATTTTCAAAAAAGTCCTAGTAAAGTGGAAAACCAAGAAAAGGTTTGCTTGCTTACGTTTTTACCCCAAGGTCGCAGTAGCCATTTTATTCTCTGCAGAAAGGCCCTAACGCCTTTGGAAATGAATTATGCAAATTGAACCACTTTTCCTTCCAAGACACATGCATAATTATAGCTACCTACGTGTTATATGATTTACATGAAAACACAACCTTAGGGCTTTGCTGAATTACCGAACGGAAGCTATCTGCATTTAAATTGATTTCTTTAAAGATTGAGGTTAACGTGGTTTAGCACTAATTTCAACTTACTGAAATAGGATGTTTTTATTTTCATAGGCAAACACCTTCTTAAATGACTTAAAACGTGTTAATTCTATCATTTCTTTGAAATTGAAATAAATTAGCAATGCGCACAGTAGGACTTCGTGCGTTAATTTTTGTTTTCCTTAAAAAGGCAAAGAGCCTGCAAGTTAAACTTATTCTTCTTTTATTTTCATTTTCATTTGCGTTGCTTATGGTTTTTTCTTTCCTTTTATCAGCGACCAAGTTAGAAGCTCTTAAAGTTAACGTCGACAAAAAAATGACGAAGATATTCGAAATTAAACCAATACTCTTGCAAAAGTTGCCTTTACACTTATTTGTCGATTGCCATGACAACATTCAGTCGACGTCAAAATTCCTCGAATTAGAATCTACCTTTCTTTTGATGATATCGTTTGCGTAAATTTGAGCTTTGGGCACCGCATCACTTTCATGGCAAGGTCGATAATATTTCGAAGAAATATATTCCTACGGCAAATCATATCGGAAGTTTTACGAATAATGCCTTCCTCTCAGGCGTTTCCTATGAGCGTGATGTATACTCTACCGAAGCGAAACAGAAGCTAAAATTTAATCACGAACACATTTCTTCTCATAGATTTTTCGGATGGTACTGCATGTGAATTATATTACACACAAATCAAATGCGTATCACATGTTTACGTTTTGTTGTATTCGGTGGTTTTCGGTTATAGCATTTCCTTTTTATTCTCGGTAGTTTCCAGGGATGGATCGTAATAAGTTATTTATCGAGGCGGCGTTTTGTTATATTTTATTAGCAAAAGATCTGTGAATATTAGAGTCCACACGTGCTCACTTACAAGATTAAAATGAACCTCAAGCGACACTTGCCTAACTGGCCTTTATGTTCTTTTCAGATCAAAATGAATGACTCTGAGGATACTGAAAACTTTGCCCAACATCGTCTCGGTGAAAACTTGTCCAACATGACAATACACCCGGATCCTGTCCTCCTGGACCGATTCACACGAAATCGCAGCATTGATGGTTACTGGTATTATATCCTAATTGTGATGTACAGCATTCTGATTGTCTTCGGGGCCGTAGGCAACACGTTAGTTGTGATTGCTGTAGTCCGGAAACCCATTATGAGGACAGCTCGAAATCTTTTCATTCTCAACTTGGCGATATCAGGTATATATACAATTTTTGAACGTGAGTATCTTACATTTTCACCCATATATTTTGTATTTTTCTCAGATCTTCTCCTCTGTTTGGTCACAATGCCCTTGACCCTTATGGAAATCCTATCAAAATTCTGGCCCTTCGGAACGTGTGCGGTTCTTTGTAAGATGATTGCAATGCTCCAAGCAACGAGTATATTTGTGTCAACAATATCGATTTCTGCGATAGCCTTTGATCGATATCAGGTAGGTACATTTTTTCTCGATAGCGTTTAAGTATTTGATAAAAAGCAGTGACTGTAAATCTATTTTGATAAGGGATGTTTTTCGATATCTTTATAACTAGGGACTGATAAACGAGCGAGGGTTCTTTTTTTCTGTATAGGCATAGGGAATATTTGTTGTACTAGAAAAGTTGTTTACCTTGGTAATTCGCATGCAATCAGATATATCGTGTAAGCACTTCATTTAAACAAGTTAAGTGCATTCAAATGGGCGATAGCCTGATTAAATAAGGATTTTTCTTTGATGGAGGTTTTTTCGACATCTGGTTTGGTATCTTATTCAAAGCAGAATCAACAGGAGACTCCTACTACTCTGACCATAAGTACATATGTAATGTTTCTCCAATAATCTGAAAATAGAGAAAAAAATGTTACTGAACGATAAACATGAAGAATTCTTTTCAAAGCGTCTATGCGAGAAAGATCCTTTGAATACAATTTATGAAAAATAAATAAAAAGATGCGTTAACCATTTCAAAATCTTAAATCTTATCCATGTTATTACATATGGTTTGATAACTTTCAACATTCCCCTTGATGAATTTATTTGGTTTTCTTACATTTTAACATGCGAGCAATTCCAAGGACACGACTTCCTTCGTTTTCATATTCCCATTCAAGTTAAAATACATATATTCAGTTTTCTGATACACTCCACATAACACAATGACAGCCATCAGTGGAGCATTTGCGAAACTGTAAATTTTTCGTTTTTATTCTGACTGAAAATGAAGAAGTTCTTCCAGAACCCATTTGGAAAAAATCACAACTTAACAACACATGTATGCTCAAAAAAATAAGAAAAAGGATCCGAGATTTCAGCAAAAAAAATTATACAAGTCAACTTTTCAGTAAACCAGTTCTGTCAAGCGGGTCTGAGGTCTGACAGTGTACAGAGTCACACAACTGTGAACAAAGTGATTCTGCCTGGTGCCAAAAAAAATGATGTATACAAGTCTTATTCGTTGAGGACTCACTACTTTAATAGCAGTAGACTGTTTGGCTCCTAATTGAGGGAATGATCGGGTAGTGGTGTAGTTGAGAGTTGTAAGAAGTTTGTACAAAATCAGCCAAGCCGTTTATGAGACATGGAGAAAAATGTGGACACCTATTTTCCGTAATGAAAAATTGTGATTTGATTGTTACGACGCACACTGGGGATTTTGCGGAAAAAAGTCTTAAACATAAAATTATGAAAACAAAATTTAAGATGATATTTTCAGATTCCAGAATAAAATCTGCACCTTAATCAGAAAGAATTATTGAAATTGGACCATTGGTTTCGTTTTTATAGCTTTTTAAAGACATAACTTGTTAGTGGTATTGATTATGTGGTAAAAAAGCACTTAGGCGAAAGTTTTTGTTTTTGTTTTTTGGTTTCGCCCCAATATTTTTCTTTATTTTATTGTCTCAATATTAAACCGAAGAAAAAGAATGATGTTTCAAATTTGGTTCTCATTTATGATTATTTTAAGAAAGCACTAAAATTTTTTTTTTTTATATTTTTGGACATACAATTTTAGCTACATTTGCCTACAGTCAGAGACTAGTGTCATCTTAATCCTTTCATGTTTATCTATCGATAGGTACCAAATTTAGGTGCCACCAGGTGCCACTCTGTATTTTATTGCAGATGGAAAACTGCAATTAGTCACAAAATAAACTAAAAATGGCTATAATTTCAAAAAAAAGTTTTGTTTGTGTTACAAAATCTATTTAAGTAAATTATTTTTGGATTTTTGACAAAAAATATGGAAGTACATCAATAGTCAAATAATGTTTTTAAAAAATTTCACTTAAAGTTTGACCGGATGAACCGCCATTTTGTTTTTAATGAATTTAAGAAGCAGCTCATAGCTTTCTCAATTTTGATGATAGAGAAAAATCACCTTCGACAAAGTTGTAGAAAATTTCCTATAAAATTTGTGAAGACACTTTTTTCTTAAAACTTATCGTTTAAGGGCTATGGTACATTTTTGGCTAACAATCACATTTTTTTCTTAAATTCAACGAAAAGCTTTCTTATCTATGCTAATGCATTTGAGTATAATACAATATAAGTCAAAAAGAGTAGATTTGCCAAACAAAAAAATTGTTGAATGTAATGTGTCATTTTTTCAAATCTACTACAAAAATTTACTCATGATAATTTGACCTTGGCTCAAAGAAAATATGGTCCGTTTATCTTTTGCATACACATTTATTGAAATCTTTTGAAGTCAATAATTTGTGGAAAAGTGATTTTAAGATTTTCTTGATTTAAAATAATTATTCATACATAATGGAAAGTTTTACGATTTCATTTTCATACAAAGATTTAAGCAGTAAGCTAATAGAATGTGACACAGATGAAATAAAATTTCTTGGAAGATTAAAATCATCAAGTAAATTATATCCAAATTGAATGTGTTGTGGACCAATTGTACAAACGTTCTTATTCTCAATTTAAGAAAAAGTAAATGCAAAATACTTTTTTTAAACATTTTATGGAACTTGTAACATCTTCATGATACTGTTCTGTAGATCTTAAAAAAAGTAGGTACCAGGTACCCAAACAAATTTGGGGATTTTTGTATGGATACCGCCAAAAAGTATGTTGAGCTGTACCATTGGTACAATATGCCAGCCACTCTTCACAAAATTCTGATACATGGAAAAGAAATAGTGGAAAAATGTATTTTTCCTGTTGGAACATTGTCTGAAGAGGCTCAAGAATGTCGGAATAAGGACTATAAAAAATACCGACTTAGACATTCTCGGAAATGTAGCCGCATCGCAACGAATCAGGATGTTATGAACCGATTGATGGTGACATCTGACCCCTAAATCTCAAACCACTACCCTTCTTTTACCATGAAAAAGCATGATCAGTAAAGTGAAGAAGTTGTGGCTCTTCTACAAGACTAAAATTTAAATAAAATGGAATAAAAGTGTTTTTTTTTTGTATTTTTCCACTACACTTTCTTGTGTTTCATTTTATAATCTGTATTTGCGATGGCTAATATTATATTATAGTAATATATCATAGCATTTTTTAAATTTTTTATGGAATTTAGTTAATTGTTTTATAATTCTGAGAAAAAAATATTTTTTAAATAATAAGGCTCGTGGCAGTGGGCGGTAATTTATTATTTTGATTTCTTACGTGCCAAGTTAGCATTCCTGAAAACTTCATCCAAATCTATCAAGTGGTTCAGTTTTTATAGAATTTTTTCCGCACTCCCATACTAATTTCCGCATTGTGCGACGTTACTAGCTGACCCAGCAAACTTGTTTTTGCCTAATAAATCTTTATCTTCGGAGATACTAATCTGATTAGAAAAAATCTTTCTTTAACAGGAAATAACAATAATCAGAGGTAATGTAGGCTGTATTTTACTACTAGCTGACCCAGCGAACGCTGTTTTGACATATAGATAAACTAATTCAAAATATATTGAAGGGTTGCGTAATATTTTTTTTTAAATTTAATTAAGATGGTTGCGAAGCACCGGGAGCAAGGTACAGCTAGTAGTTGATGCAATTTATGTTTCGAAGCTCAAATGTGTATACTAATCTTGTTATTGCCTACTACTACGACGAAAATTCTGACCAAAAATATTGAAGCCAACACTCTTGAAGTTGTGGTCACCAATTCCGACATTCCGTAGAAAATGGGACAGTTCCACCAAACGACATCTCACTGAGATCTCAGATATTTTTTAAGTGGAACAAATAATCTTAGCTGAAAACTGAGATTTCCTTCTGAGATCTCTGAGATGAAATTATTTTAACGTGACAGCATATCAGAGGCAGCCTCCCTAATGGCCCCCTGCCCCTGCCTATTCTGCCACTGGTTCTCAATACTCGATGGTGGCTGTAGCGGAAGGTTACTTGACACTCGATCGGGAAAGGATCTGGCTATCTCTTGCGAATGTAGCCGTCCAACGTCATAATTTCTTTTAGGTACAAGCACCTACTCATTTTGGTTTTGGTCGAGATATCCGCCGTACTGTCTCGGCTACGGAGTGGTCCGAGTCGATGTTGGCTCCTCAAAAATTTCGGACATCAATCATGCTTGAAGAGTGTTTTGATCGGAATATGATCAATCTGGTTGTTTGGTTAGGATACCTCCTGTTCCTCTTGTGGATGTTGAGATGTAGGAAACGCGTACTTGCTACTTCTTTGTTTCTTGAATTCGTTATCGGAGTTTTTTTTCGCACCGGCTGTGTTTTCCGACTGTTCCAACAAAGATTTCCTCTCTTCGAAGTCTAGCGTTAAGATCTCCTAGGAAAATGTTTACGTCAAAACTAGGTCATTGCTCGACAAGACATACGTCATAGAACTCTTCTTTGGTATCGTCATCTTTCTCTACTGTGGGGGCGTGACCTCATATTGGACTTATGCTGCCGAATTTAGCCTTGATGAGGATTGTCGTGAGGCGCCTGTTGACAGCTCTAACGTAATTGAAGGATTAATAGTTCTTCTTCTTCTGTCAACTATTTCTGCAGACGGAGCGACTGTGTACCTTCTTGGCCTTTCCCTTATGAAACATCGCTTCTTATTACCTTCCTGTTAATTATAATGGTTTTATTAAAAATCATGAATCTAGCGTTGCCATTATCTGGTTAATTCTGGTGTTCTAGTCCTTCTGAAGCTTAACTCGCTTTGCTAAATAAGTTGGCTTTGATGGTCTCCTTTACTGTAAGTTAAGGGCCTTAAATTGGAGGACACGTGTAAATTCAGGTAAAAAATGGAATAATTGACGGGGACGGGATATGTATTAGACCCCTTACTAACTGTTAGGGACAGTTGTATGTCTGGTTAGTATAAAACCTTGGACGAATCCAGTAAATCTGGTTGGTGGAAGGCTGGCAAATGGCAACTGATTGATGTTGATGTTTGCTGGAGTCAGGTTAGCAACCGGTTGCTTCCGTTACGATACGATTAGTGACTGGTTTGTTACTGGTTCGGTGCTTCTGGTAGCTGACTAGTAGGTAACTCGGCAGGAACTAATATTAATTCGACTGCGGACGGTCGACCACTATTGGTCGATGATTGGTCGGCAACAGATGGTTATTGCAATTCATGGAATCTTTTAATACATGTGACTTACCTATATTTTATGAAGTTTGACGAAGTGATGCTTCTTACGACGTTCGAAGAGGAGGCAGGCCAGTTGCTGCATTGAACATTTTGCCTAAGATGGAGTTGGTACTACTTGTCCTTTTATCTGTCACGCCCGTCACTCTGCTTTCACTAATTATTCTTTCCCTTTCAAGCGAATGACTGTAAGAGTTACCTGGAGTTTTCATTTAGCAAGCAGGTCGTGTTAATTTGGAGCCTGAGAGGCAAATGCATTGTGTCTTCTATTAGCATAGACATTCGGTGAAACTGATCTAACGTTCTATTTGAGGTTTCTTAACTCGTTTCCTGTTGTTCAATCGTTTGAATGGTTCGATTTTTTTCATAGCGTAAGGTTAAAGAAATCAGGCTTAACCTTACTTTGTAAGAGACTAACCGTATAACATCCATACTCATTTCATTTTGGTGACACTTCCACCAGTCGGGAAACTGAAGTTGTTGATTCTTCTTGACTAGCAGCGGATAGCCAAAATGAAATTAGTTGATCTAAAAATAACCAAATCAATTCGCCCTTTCGTTGAGAATAACCCGATCATGAGACAAGGTAGTCCTTATCAGATCTTAGCACGGTTCTTACTTACTTACTTACTGGAATTGGAATGGGCCTGAGGTGGAATTGGGCCTCAATCAACAGTCTCCAGTCTCCGCCAGCCTGCTCGGTCCTTAGCCAGCTGTCTCCAGTTTTAAACTCCAAGTTGGTTAAGGTCCCCTTCCACTTAAGTACGCCACCTGTCCTCTACTTCTACGTCCCTCGGGAATAATGCTATCACGCAGCCATCTGACATCTGAGTCTCCGGTTCTTATTAATCTAATATGGCATAGTTTTATTATTTCAACATAAGTAGATAATATTAGTACATAGTAGATCATATAATGTTTTTCTCTGATTTCAGGTTATCGTCTACCCAACACGCAGCAATCTCCAGCTAATGGGAGCTATCTCAACACTTATGGGCATTTGGCTGCTCGCGCTCATTCTAGCCTCGCCAATGTTCATATACAAGCGTCTTGTGCACGCCGAGATCCCAAGTCTTCTCCAAAGTGTCGGCATCAAAGGCATCTCCTTTTGCATTGAAGACTGGCCATATGTCCACGGCCGATTCTACTACTCGATATTCTCACTCTGCGTGCAGTACCTCCTGCCTATAGTCATTGTCTCCGGAGCCTACTTCGGCATCTACAACAAGCTCAAAAGCCGAATCACAGTAGTAGCTGTACAAACAACACAACGAAAAGTCGAACGCGGACGCCGCATGAAACGCACAAATTGCTTGCTCATCAGTATTGCTGTTATATTCGGTGTATCATGGTTGCCGTTGAACTTTTTCAACTTGTATGCCGATATTAAACGTTCAGCCCTAACCCAGTCAATTTTGGTTGCATATGCCTTCTGTCATATGATCGGTATGAGTTCGGCCTGCTCGAATCCGCTGCTCTATGGATGGCTGAATGATAATTTCCGTAAAGAATTTCAAGAATTATTATGCAGTTTTAAAAAACCAACTAATGTTGCTATTAATGGTACGACAGGGCATACACGTCGGAGGCAAAAACATGTCAACATTACCAAGGGGGATCTGAAATTGCTCGAAGGCCAGCGCATCAATGATTCGGTGGCGTTGACCGAGAATCCAATGTCGACGGAAGTAACATTGATGCGGTAAAAAAAAAAAAAACATCATCACCATCACAGAACGATCCTTAAATTCGTTGACACACAAAAAACCAAAATCCCGACACATTCCTTCCCACAAAATGTTAAATAGTCGTCGATGATGGAAGCTCGGCAAGAATTTCTTAAAATTGTCATAGGTAAAAATCTATGCCGAACTCACACATTGACTTATTTTTTTCTTCCTTATGCTTTTTTGATAAATATTGCAATTGCTTTGTGTACATACGATTCGAGACTTAAGTTTTGCATTTTTATGTTCGTGGCTACATTAAGCAGCAGGATTCCACACTCAATACTAACTGCACCTTTTAGTTCACTAGTTTAGAAACAGGGTTCGAATTTATTATTTTAAGAATATGATACAACCCGAAATAATTACTCTGCAGTTGCTAATTTATTTATTTTAATTTTTTGTTGTATTTATTTATTCCTTATGCTTTTTAACAACCTCGGGCGCAGCAAGCGGTTTCTGGTTTGCATTTGAAGGTAAGTGTTGCTTAAAGTAAGAACTTTTGTTCCTTTTAGAGCAAAATAATATCAGAGGGTAGGCCGAATATAGATCTTACAGCGATGTGTCCATTTTTTTGGTGATTATGGTGCTAGAAAAATACCTTTCCCGGGCTATGCCAATTACCATAGTCTTTAGTGAATTAGTTTTTGTTATTTCTCCACATGTTCCACCTCTGTGCTGTATATTGCTAATACGTATTGTTGGGCCTCAACCAGCAGTCTTCAAGAGCCAGCTTGGTCCCTAAGTTGATTGAGGTCCTCTTCCACTTAAGTGCTCCACCTGAGTCGCGGTCTTGCTCTACTTCTATGTCATTCGGGAATAGTGTCGAAGGCTTTCCGGTGTCTCTGGACATTGACCCTTCTAGATAAGTCCGCATCGCTCAACTCGTAAACTTCGCTGTTGTATCTTCTTCTCAGTGTTGCCAGATTGGTAGTTTTTCCAACAAAAATGGTCTGTTTGGTGATATAAATAGTGATAAAAAATCATGGTTGTATTTTTGGTGTTTTTTTTTTTCACTATTCAGTAGCCACTTACTAAGCCAGCATAGCGAAATTTCGATTTTCAAACAACAACAATTTGGATTGCAGTCGATGAAAAGGCCTGTAAAAAAATTACAGTTGTGCCGGCGAAAGAACTTTTGTTTTAATATACATTTTGTTTGTCGTTGAAAAAATTCGAATTCGTTTGAATACAGATGAAATTTAGAAACAGTTCTAAATGAAAAAATTCCATATGGAATTTCCATATGGATTCTTAATACGTTTACATGATTTGTATAATATTTCATAAATAAATGGTGACAGTCCATATAGAAAATCCATATCGTGTAAAGCACGCTTACGTGAATTTAATGATCTGAGTTATGAACTCTCTTAGGTTGAAATTTTTTGTATATTTTTTTTTTTTTTAGTCCGAGAAGCAACTCTCAGGTCTATTTTGCGACGTTTCATGTTACAATTGCCATACAAATTGAATTCGACCTTCGACGGATACGGATAAAGTGATTTGGAGAGTTTTATTCGCACTTGATTACTACGCTGGGTACTGAGTAATGAAAAAAAAACATGCCAACCAATTCAATCATCAGTCAGCCATCAGCCTTCATTGCCTTATACTCTTTTGCACTTCATTAGTACAAGAGCAAATACTCGCCGTGTAAAGGTGCAATGTAAAGGCATACGTACTCATTCATGTAAAAATAGTGTTAATTTTTACTTGCGACATATAGAATATATGGCAAATATGTATTGAATTCGTAAAAAAAAAACCAATTTGAGATGAGGATGAGATATGATATTACGATGATAGAGAAGTCGAAAAAAGTGGGTCCGGCGATTCCGTCTGTCTGTCTGTCGGAAAGTTCACAGGCATCTACAGGCTTAACTACTGGTCCGATTGACTTCAAATTTGAAAATTCGAGGTTTGAGCAAAAAGTCATATCCCAATTTTTTTATTTTTGTTTTAAGATAAAAATTTAGGGTAGCCACCATACGATTTTTTAGGCCAAAAACCAAAACTTTTTTTTTCACAAAAACGGTGCGAACGATTTTTTTAAACTTCCTCGAATTTAATTTTTTTTAAACATTCATGTGTTTTATGTAAAGAAAAAAATTTTGTATTGCTCCAAAACGGTACCTCCCATAGAACCGTTTTTTTGTTATTAGATTTTCTCGAAAACTGAAAGTCCGATCAGCGTAAGTTTTTTTCGAAAGTACGTATATATTGTTCAAATAATATTTTGTTTTCAAAAAAATTTCAAATTTTTTTTTGGATTTTTAAAAAATATTTTTAACTTTTTTTTCAAAATTCTGTATCTCAAAAACGGATCAATTTTAAAAATCCAAATTGGAGTATAATATGTATATTTACATGGTCTTGAAAACTGCATACCCAAATTAATTTTAAGATATTTTTGAAAAATTTTATATATAAAAAAATTAATTTAAAAAAAAACGGCTCCGACGATTTTCAAAAAAAAATTCGATAAATCAAGAATAAGGTGTTTGAATTTTTGGAATGAAATGTATATACGAGGTACATTTCCAAATTTAATTTTTTTAATAAATTCTAATTATTTATATATATATATTTTTTTTTATAGTTAAGTGTAAGCTGTAAGTAAGAGTGTAATCAGAATGCTGAAAGTATTCTCTTATTTGAGCACTACTTTTTGCAATTTTTGAATAGAAGTAATCATAAATATTTAGTTTTAGCATTCAGGAGCAAGTTCGTACGACCCAGTCGTGCACATTTTTTCATTCAGAGATCTCATAACATTTAGAGCCAGTTCTTTGCGCTCGGCCAAATTTGACTGCACAAAAAGAGCAAAACTGAAAGAAATCTTAAACAGTATACATCTAATTCAAAACAAGAAGGACTGTCTACAAAATAATAACTATTATTACTATATTATAATATTACTTATTAACAAGAAGAAACCCCACGATTTACTGCATACAAAGCAAGTGACATTTATTTCCGCAGATTGTTCGAAAAGTGAATCTGCTAGCTCAGAGCTCTTTTTGTTCAGACCCTGTTCGTTCTGTTCCCTCTGAACGAATATTTGAAAAAGCCTATAATTTCATTAAGGATTTCTGTTTTGTCGCACGCAACTGTTTTGACATCATCTTTACAATGTGAAGCTATGGGAATTGATGTGAGTGAATAAATGCCACTTATTTTTGCATGTTGCTCAAAAAGATACGTTTATTTAATTTCTCCTCGGATTTACCGACATGGTGGTTATTTTTTTCGTCTAGTACAAATATAGTGGTTTTATTTTGTTAACATAGTGGTATTTTCAAAATCTCATATGGGTTCTTCTCCATTTTTAATAAATGCACACAGTGCCAAAGATGATCCGAAGAAATTTCCCCTTTAAATAACCTTAGACACATTCACCCGATTTTGTAAAGGTCCATGCTTCTGCACTATACAGCAGGACAGAGATGATGATGATGTTGTATAGTTTTACCTATGTTGCATTTCCACTCAATTGCTTTATAGATCAAAGGAACAGCGATTAGCAAATAGTTATTATTTGTCTGATCTCGGCGCTGGGGTTATTGCCCGTGTTAATAGCAGAGCCTAGGTATTTTTAGGCGTCTATTGTGATGTTCTGTCGATGTTGGGTGTCCTTCCTTGAAGACAGCATATACTTCGTTTTTTCCTCATTTACCGCTAAACCCATTTTTACCGCTTCTGTCTCAATTCTCAAAAACGCGCCATTAACATCACGCTGTGTTTTTACCATTATATATATCATCGGCGTACGCTAAAAGTTGGACTCACTTTTGGAAGATAGTGCCTCTAATGTTGACGGTGGAGTTTTGCCTATCTTCTCAAGAATGATGTTAAAGAAATAGCACGACAAGGCATCGCCCTGTCTGAATCCTTTTTTGACTTCGAAAGATTCCGTAACCTCACTGTCAAAGTCAACCTGATGGCGCAGCGTGAGTTCTCCATCGTCATTTTGCCATAGCTTTACAAAGTTCGTCTCTGTAGATGCTGTCATACGCGCCCTTAAAATCGAGGGAAAGGTGAACATTTGGTTGATAGTTGACTTTCCTGGTCTGAAGCCACATTGATTAAGACCAATCTGATTGTTGAAGATAGGTTTCACACGCTCACATAATACGGCAGATAGGATCCTTTAAGCGATATTAAGTAGCCTGTTGGCTAACTAGTGTCCGTAGCTTAGAGGATAGGTGCGTTGGCTGCTAAGCACAACATCGTGGGTTCGAGTCCTGCACGTGCCTATAGCTTTTATTTCATCTTTCACATGCATTGCCTCTTGCGAAGAAGTGATAAAACTTCCAAGAGTATCAATCTGTCATGAAAATGTGATTCTCAACTTTGCCGTTTGGAATCGGCATTTTATTGTAAGTCCTCTCAATTCTTCACACACACCCATAGAATTGTTGATAAGAGTAAGCCACTTAGGCCTTGGCTCTTCAAAAGCTGTCGCGCCACTCTATTTATTTTATTTTTTGGTGGCTCTCTCAACATCCTCGATCTGACGCTTCTCATGCTCGCCCTTTTTTCTCCTGAGAAGCCGGCGTGAGTTTCTCTTTTGCTTGTAGATCTCACGAGCAGCTCTTGTCCCTCTATGCAGCGCCGCTTAGTGGACTGGCTATCTCGAATAGAGTAACTGTATCAGGTTATGATCGATCTGTCCCAACATAATTTGTCTGTGCTGTCTTCAAGTGTAGATATTATATGTTCAGTTTGGTAATGCCTCACCGTTAAGTCTAATGCTGCCAGACCTGAAATATACATCTCCAATTATGTGTGTGGTGTGTAGTTCTCGATTGTTGTTGCATGGCCGCAATAAATTACTGGTGCGGTTTTCTTCTTACAGTAGTAGTTCCTTGTTGCTATTACATTGTTCTGAATAGCGATCATGAATCCTTCGGTTGACCACTATTCAATCAGTGATAAGTTAAGAATTGATGATGTCGGTGGGTGGACACTATGTAAGGCCTTGGCTCTCAAGGTTGCAAGCAACGAATTCATCTTTTGAATACAAATTATTAGGACGTTCGAAAGTCTTCTTCCCTCAGATTTAAAGGAGTTAAGTTAATATCATACATACAGTCCGGATCATATGCATATCAGATGATTCGATTTGGTCTCTGAAAGTAATTTTTAACCTTCATCACTTGTGAACATGAAGAATGGGGATGTCCAAAGTCCGCCGTACACCAGTTTGTTGGTAAAGAAAAATGTGTTCTGACAAATTCGTTCTTATCGATGTTGAAATCAGGTTAAGGTCCGTTACTGATCATTTGAGGATTAGGAATAAGCTAGTACAGGAATTTCCCAGGAGTTAATGACTTTGCATTTGTTTCCGGCTTTAAATGGTATTAAAGGATTGTTCTTATATTTGGTCGAATTGATGATGTTCCCTATTCTCATCCCTCCAATTGCTGTACCACTCATTTGCAAGAAAAAAACCCCGATACTTATAGCCTTGTCCCGTTATTAGGTTTCCGATTTTGTTGAATTCATCTTGGTATATAGTATCCATCTGTATCATCTTGAACTTTACCCTTCTGAATATTTACATGTCCTAACACTTACCGATGCCGGGTTGCAAAACAATTTTTTCATCTCTCATCTCCTTGATAAAAAAAAGTCAGGAAATGAAAAAATAAATTATTTAAATTTTGTTTAAGCTTTCCACAATCACCCACACAATTCCTATACACTTCATGATTGTTAAAAAAAAATATTAAACATTTACAAACCTTGAACAAAATAAAATATCAGTTTTCAATCCTTCTTGGTTTTGAGACATTGCAAAATAATTATGCATCCCTAAATTTGGTCAATTAAATATTGATAAATAATTTTTGAAAAATAAAATAAAGTGTTTTGATGATTTTCTTATATTTCTCATTTCAGGGTTAATCTACAGGACTTGAAGGAACTTATGTGATGCAGATGAGAAACAAAGAATTTTTCAAATTTTAGAAATTAAATGTATTTTAAATACCTACAACGTACGTTGGCATAATTAAATACGATTTTATTAAAATAATTTTAGATTATATTTTACAAGTAATTTTCTTAAGACTTAAATTGTTTCCTCTTCAAAAAAAAACAGTAAAAATATTTTTGACTGTATGAAATTGTCAAAGTAAGAAATTAATATATGTATGAAATGTTATCAAATATTACTATAATCTTACATTTTAAAATAAATACGAAAAATTTTAAGAGTGTAATAAAGTGTAATTTTCGTAAAACTGATTTGAATCTTTTTTATTAAAATTTTTTTGTTTTGCTTTTTGTTGTTTACAATTGGTTTGAAAAGTAAGTATGGTGGTGTTTTAACAGAATTTTTTTTTTAATAATGGCCACGAACTCAAGGAGTCTCTTATAGCCCTGTAAGGTTAGCAAAATGATTTTTGCAAATTGAATAAAAAATGAGAGTTCCCGGTAGCAAACGAATATTTCTAGAGTTCCTCATACTTTTTTGTTCAATAGTTCTATCGAATTAAGGCCAAAATTCGAAAAAATGTTTTTGTGCTAATTTCACACAGCAAGAACTTTTATCAGAAAATGAGTTCTGATGATATGTTTCAAGTTTAAATTAAGAGTTCTAGAGTTCCTGATGGGTCTTAGAAAGAGTTCTGCAAAATTGGAAAAGATATTGTTACCTTAGGTTTTCATTGATTAAGAGCAACATTTTGATAAATCCATAAAAATCGAAATCAAGGAGTTTTGATTAGAGTACCCGGTAGGCAACAAAAAGTTCTAAACATTTTATTAATAACTTTTTTTCTAAAACTAATAATTCAAGAGTTCTCGCATATTAAGTTGTCCAATGACTTAGATCAAATTATTGAAAAATCCAAAATTTGCGAGAACTCTTGAATTATTAGTTTTAGAAAAAAACGTTATGAATATACAGTCTTATTTATTAGACTCTCCTTATACACCTATAGCCGACCCTATAAACAGTATTATAGCTATGCTTTGAATAAAGCTCTTATGTTACGTTGAATAAATTCTTATATATTGTTACATAATAGAACTGCCTTCTCGCTTCATATAATTGAACACAGCTAAGCTACATTATCACTTTAGGTTTTTGCTCAGCAAATACCTATTGTGCTTAGTAAGTTAAATAAGTCTCCAACCTTATCTTCGTTGAAGATAAGATTGGAGAGCTTAAATTGGCTAAGCATTCGCTTAGCAACATAATGACGCCAAGGGATTATAAGCTCTTCTTATAACTAGTATTGTTGCTTAGTAAAGCTTGAGTCTTGAGTCGTCCCGCCGTTTTTTGAGGAGAGTTGGTTCTTGGCTGTAGTTTAATAAAGACGCATCTCTTAATCTCGATGTTAAAATAAGAACCTTATAAACTTAAAATAAGTGTAAAATAAAATAAACTAAATAAAATAACTTATTAACTAAAAGGAAATTAAGAAGTTGTGTTTTTTCTGTGTTCAACACTGAACACATTACTGGCGCAGTCGGAAAAAAAAAACCAAATCTGTTTCGTGGTTTCTTTGTACAGTCTTTTCAAAAACAAAAACTTACGAAATGTGTGAAAAACTTAACTTATACTAAAGCCAAATAAAATAACTTGCTACGTGCAATAAAAACCAAAAGCATACAGAACAAACTAAAAAGTGTAATTTAAATGCCTTGAAAATATATTTCTTTATAAGAGTCGAAAGAAAAAAAAAGACTGCCCCCGTTCGGAATCAAAAAAAAAGGAAAAAAAGGAAAATAATAAAATAAAACCAAATCAAGGAAAAACTCATAAAACTTAATCAATAGAAATAAAGAATTAAGATAAAACAAAAAAAAATATAATCAAAAAAAGACAAAACAAAAAAAAAACTAAAAGAAGTAAGTGCAAACTGTACCTACACAAAGTGAAGCTAATATATAGCCTGATCTCTGATGACAACTATACCCAACAACTGATGTCAAGAAGTCGAGAACTGTCTGGAATTTTCCGTCGCTGAGTGAGTATCATCGAAATCAAAAATGGAAGAGTTAAGCCCGGCGGAAAAGTTCAAAATAGTATTAGATCTCATATCAAAGCTCCCAGAATTTGATGGTAATAATAAATGTTTGATAGATTTTCTGGACAGAGTAGATTCTCTTTCTTTTATTGTAAATTCTTTTGAGGACGCTGCTAGAGCAGTTCTCACAGGCTATATTAAAGACAAAATTATAGGTAAGGCAAAGTGTCAATTACAGAAACATGGAAGACTAACAACGTGGTCTGAGATTAAGAACGTGTTGAAGAATGATTTTGGAGAACGATTGTCAGTGGAGAAACTCATTGATAATATTCGCACGGCTAGGGTTGTTACAAATATAGAAGAATATTTTAATAAAATTAATAATCTATTGAGTAGAATAAATAATGCTTATCTATTAAATAATAACGGGAACGACATAAGCCATTTGATCGAATCTAACAACAGAATAGCTCTGGAGGCATTTAAGAATAACCTTCCGGAACCAACCAAGACCATAATACTCAGCCGCAACCCAAATTCATTAACAAATGCTTTCAAGATTATACTTGAAGTCAATCACCAACGAATGGGTCCCAACTATGGCTTAAATGATTCAAGAAATAATCAAAACAATTTTATTCAAAATATTCAAAGCACCAGGTCGAATCAGGCAAATCACTCAGGCCAAAATAATTTTAGTAATAGTACAGGACAATCATTTCAAAACTATAACCCAAATACCAATCGTCAGAATAATAATTATAGTTCTAGTAGTAATTCACGTCAGAATTATAATCGTAATAGTTGCCAATCACGTCAGAACTCCAATTATGATTTAAGTCGTCAATCCCATCAAAATAAATATAACAATCAGAATGTACAATTCCGAAACTACAACAACAGTAGGCAATCGCGAAACACAAACAGATCTGTAGAACCTATGGACATTTCTCTAAATGAACAACAAAATGATCGTGCTGAAAATAATGCAAATTTTTCTTGTGCAGCAAGAAACAACTTCCCTATATAGTGATAAAAACCCATATAAGACCCCTTAAATTCATAATCGATTGTGGTGCAGAGTATAGTATTATCAATGAAAAAATATGTGACCCGAAATGGAAAATACCTTCAACAAATATAACGCTTAAGGTTCTCGATCGTAACGTACAAACAAATGTCGAATACCGCATCCCTATTTTTGAGGAATTTAAAAGGCCAAATTACTTTATTAACTTTGTAGAATTTCATTTCCATGATTATTTCGACGGGCTTATAGGAAATAACATACTTTTTGATCTTAACCCAGTAATTGATTTCAAAAATCGAATTTTGAAAACAGACTCTGCTACAATTCCAATGTTCTTTAATAAAGAAGAAGAAACTTACGGTGAACTTTGTTTCGAAAATGAGTCTCTTAACATTTTTTGTAGTGAGCTTTACGAATCTGGAATTGACAGTAAAATTTTTGCTCAACATTTAAGTCCAAATGACGCTTTTAAACTTAAATCACTAATTCGTTCCTTTCAAAATATTTTTTATAAAGAAGGAAATGACCTAACCTTCACAAACGAAATAAGACATGAAATTAAAACAAAAACAGAAATCCCAATTTACAGCAAAATGTATCGTTATCCTGAGATACACACTGACGAGGTGGATAAACAGATCCGTGAAATGCTAAGACAAAATATAATTGCACCAAGCAATAGTCCTTACAATTCACCAATTTGGGTCGTGCCTAAGAAGGATGACCGTAATGGCAATAAGCAATGGAGAATTGTAATCGACTATAGGAAGCTTAATGAACAAACGATCGATGATGGCTTTCCTATGAGTAACTCGGACGAAATTTTTGATAAACTTGGTAAATGCAATTATTTTTCTGTAATTGATCTTGTCAAAGGCTTTCACCAGATCGAAGTTCATCCCCGCGACCGAGCAAAGACTGCTTTTTCTACAAAAATGGGTCATTTCGAGTTTTTAAGGATGCCTTTTGGCTTAAAAAATGCCCCGAAAACATTTCAACGGTTGATGAACCATATTCTCAAGGATTATATTAACAAAATTTGTGTGGTCTATTTGGATGATATCCTAATTTTTTCAACAAGCTTTGAGGAGCATTTACAAGCTCTCAAGAAAATCCTTCAAATATTAAAAGACTCCAACTTAAAAATACAAATAAATAAATGCAGGTTTGCCGAGTTTTCAACTTCATACTTGGGTCATATAATAGTAGCAAATGGAATAAAAGCAGATCCACTTAAAGTCAAATCCATTTCAGATATGAAGCTTCCTAAAAATGTTAAGGAAATAAAACAGTTCTTGGGTATAACAGGGTATTACCGCAAATTTATAAAAGATTATGCTAAAGTAGCCCACCCAATGATCAAATACTTGAAAAAAAATGTAAAAATAAATTTATCAGATCATCAATACATAAAGTCATTCCAAAATTTAAAAGCATTATTAATTTCTGATCCAATTTTAAGAAGTCCGGATTTCAATTTGCCCTTTGTTCTTACAACTGATGCGTCTAACTACGCACTTGGAGCAGTTTTGAGCCAAAACGGTCACCCTATAAGCTATGCATCTCGAACATTGAATAAGCACGAACTTAATTATTCAACCATTGAAAAAGAACTGCTGGCTATTGTTTGGTCGGTAAAATATTTTCGACCGTATTTGTACGGTAGAAGGTTTACGGTCCGGACAGACCATAAACCACTTGTTTGGTTAGACGGAATCAAAGAGCCTAATATGAAGCTTCAGCGGTGGAAGATAACATTGAATGAGTATGATTTCACTATCGAGTACCTGAAAGGGAAAGAGAATCTGGTGGCCGATGGGCTGAGCAGGTTTATTGAACAAATCCAAAATTGTGATTCGAAATGTAACGCAGAATTTAGTACAGAACATAATTTAAAAAAAACAATACGTTCGAGCAACTTCACACATCAAAACGCAGAAGTTTATTTTGGAGAGTTGCTTATAAATGAAATGACCTCTGACGTAGTTCACAGCAGCAACAACGCGGAAGTTGTAACTGCGGATGCAACGGCCGAGAATAATGAAGATATTATTTCGACTGATGCAACTATCCACAGTGCTACGGAGGATGAGTCGCTTCATATTTTCATGACAGAAAAACCTATTAATATGTTCAAAAACCAAGTGTATTTATCCTTCGGCTCCAGAGAGAAGTATCTTTTAAAAATTATACACAAAAGAATCCAAAACCACGTTCAAATCGATAGAAATAAAAGCAATTTACTTGAAATTATGAAAAAGTTCCTAATAGGTAAAGGACTCGTATGCATTTTTTGCGAAAATCTGCAACTATTTTTAGAATTCCAAAACTTATATGTTAAATATTTTTCACTGAATAAAAACTTAAAGGTTTTACGATCTACAAAAAAACTTCAAGATATCACTGATAAAAATGATATACTTACCATTATAAAGAACGAACATCTTTCGAAAAACCATAGAGGCATCAACGAAATGTTTAATGAATTAAAAACAAAAATTTTCTATCCGAAACTACAAGTCGAAATACAAAAATTTGTAAATAATTGCGAGGTTTGCAACCTGGCAAAACACGATCGCCAACCGCCCCGAATTCCACTTCAGGTAAGCGAAACACCACAACAAATAAACGATATAGTCCATGTTGACATTTGGTTTCCTGAAAGGGGAAAAATGTACTTCACCACAATCGATAAATTTTCCAAATATGCAACAATCCACCCCCTTGAAGACAGGAATTGGATTGCAATTTTAGAAGCACTCAGACAAAGAATACAATTCTTGGGTAAACCGAGGAAAATAGTTTCAGACGGTGAAACTTGCATTTTACACACAGCAGTCGAACAATTTTTAAAAGATAACGACATACGATTCCATAAAACGACAGCGGCAATCAAAACAGGCAATGCCGACATTGAGCGACTTCATGGAACATTGAACGAACACCTAAGATTACTTAATACTGCCAAAGACGATTCACAGTTGAGTGAGAAATTATTTAGGATAATAAATATTTACAATAATACAATACATTCTACCACGAAATACAGACCAATCGATTTCATTTGTAAGAATATTTCTAAGGAAGATATTGAGAAGTTGGCAAGGGATTTTGAACTTGATAAAAAAATTCGAATCACAAAATTAAATAGGCACACTAAACACAACAACACAACACACCAATGTCCTGACGTAGTAAAAAATAGAACCATAATAAAAAGCAAACCCAAATACAAAAGGCTAAGTACATTTTCCACCGAAGGAAATTACATAATAGATAAATCCACAAAACGTAACACAAGATATTATAAAAAACAGTTGAAACGCAGGTATAAATTCCAAAAATCTTAAATATTTGCATTTCAGACACACATACACATAAATTTCACCTGTTGGAGAAAATCTTCACACTGCGATTCCTTCCATTTTGATTCATGGTATTTCCATTCATTATTATTTTCTTCTCAATTCTTTATTAGGCTTTAATCCTTATATTTTTCACAATTCTGATGCCGCGCAAGTTATTTTTTGATTCGGAAAATTAATTTAAGTTTCAGACAAAGTCAAATGCGATCTTGAATTTCAAACGGTAAAAATTGCAGACAAAAAAAATGGTATTGATAGCATTTCCTTCTTCTTTGTCTTCTATGTTTTCTATGTTTTGACATTTGTGCAGTGCTTTCTAAACTGTACGGATTTCTGTGCGGAAATGAACGCATTCAGATTCGAGCTCGTACGTCATAAATGAATGCATTCAAATTGTTTTGCAATAATCTACTACAATCGTTCAGTTTAAACAAAAATAAGAAAATTACTCTGTCTAGAATTAAAAACTTGTAATATTGTTAATTTTATTGAAAAAAAAATTATGAGTATGTAAGAGTATTGGAGAATATTTTGTAAACTATAGAAATATGTTATTATTAAAAGTGAGTTTGTATTTGGAAGAAAATTTAATTGAAAATGAATAAGTTATGTTAAATTTAAGTTTGTTTACAAAAAAAAAAAAAGAAAAAAAATAAATTAATAAATAAATAAAGAAAAAGTTCATGTATACAAAGAAATGTTAGTTTAAGTAAATTTATGTTGATATATTAATAAGAATGTAAACAAGAAAAACATACATCTTCGTTAGTAATATGTAAACTGTAAAAGTAATTTTTATGCTTTTGGGGACCAAAAGCAATATGATGGGGGGAGGTGTTACATAATAGAACTGCCTTCTCACTTCATATAATTGAACACAGCTAAGCTACATTATCACTTTAGGTTTTTGCTCAGCAAATACCTATTGTGCTTAGTAAGTTAAATAAGTCTCCAACCTTATCTTCGTTGAAGATAAGATTGGAGAGCTTAAATTGGCTAAGCATTCGCTTAGCAACATAATGACGCCAAGGGATTATAAGCTCTTCTTATAACTAGTATTGTTGCTTAGTAAAGCTTGAGTCTTGAGTCGTCCCGCCGTTTTTTGAGGAGAGTTGGTTCTTGGCTGTAGTTTAATAAAGACGCATCTCTTAATCTCGATGTTAAAATAAGAACCTTATAAACTTAAAATAAGTGTAAAATAAAATAAACTAAATAAAATAACTTATTAACTAAAAGGAAATTAAGAAGTTGTGTTTTTTCTGTGTTCAACACTGAACACATTACTATATATAAATTTTTTCAACATTGCCTAAGCGTCTGTTTCACAATATATGCAAGTAAAGTTCCAGTGAAGCTACTTGAAAGCTAACTAGCAGTTGAAATTCAAAATAGCGTTTAACAATATCTGTGTAATTCAACTAGGGAGGATGAAGTGCCCTTTAAAGTAATTAACTGGCAGTTAATAGAATTAAAAGTCTGAAAAAACAAGATTTGCCATTTTTTCAATTAAAATATAGAATTCAATTTCTGAAAAGCAAGGATTTTTAAACAATTGTAATATTTTTTTCCAATAAAATGTATATTCATTCCGACACGTTAGATGACGAGTTTGATCAGTTTTTTTTTCACGTTATGAAGCCACCGTGTCTTCCGAGGTAGAACGGATTCATGGAATCCTTGGACGACGTTGACTTTCGGGCGCGTTATCGATTAAAGAAAGAAGAGGTGTGTGAATTTTATGAGTTTTTTTTCGCGTTGTGGAACCACCACAATCCTTTTTATATTTGTTTATTTTTTTCTGGCATTGTCGTTGTCATAGTAATTCCATACAAATTTATTTTGTTGACTAATATCTCCCATATTCGATTTAGCAAAACCAAGAACCTACAGTTTTTTTCAATTTTTCAAAATCTATCCAAGCGGAAAATTAGAAATTAGTTACCCAAAACATAAATTTATAAGAAGGATGTAGATGACTTTGTATATAGAGTTAGACTAGTACTACCAAGATTGGAAATCTAGTACCATGGTCCTGGCATCGATCCTAGAGTCATCTACCTAAAAGTTGAGAACTACTGCTTTGTAGAATTTGGAGATTATTTTAAATGGGGAATTCATGAAAAATGGCGTAAGGTAAGAACGAGAACGCCTTATAGAAAATATGCTTGCATAAGAACGGCAAGGACATAATAATAATTTTGTCATGAGACTTTTCTGAGGAGATATTTGTTTGGCCTTGAATATAATGTAGAGTTGATTTATACACAGATCTTTGATCGGAATCGGAGAAAATTCCGCTCCGACGGTTACCTCGATTGGGCTGATTTCTTCGCAAGTTATTTTCAATGTAGATCTTCAAGAGTGGTAACGCTGACCCTCACCCATTTTGAAATCAATTTCTCTGTCAGTACTAACGTAGGTACCTCGTGTCAGATTTTGTATTAGAAATACTACCCTTTGAAAATGCTTTTGAATTGAACTAAGATGTTTTCAGGGTTTCCAGGGTTTCAATTTTAAATTATGTTCAATTTTTCTTGTTGGTGCAAAATTTTCAATTTCAGTTAATTGACATTGACATTGACATTACAGTACTTCGCACATGAATGTAACGAACTACAGACACATATTAGCACTGGCGACTGAGGCCATCGGCTGGGACTGAAACAAGACATACGACAGAGAGAGACAGATAGACACATAGAAGGAAAGAACATATAACATAAACCTACGTGGCACAGAGGAGGAGACATAGATTTTTATAGTCTCATATTATCGCACAGGTGGCCTCAGATAGGCTGGCGATTTTCGTAGAAAAAGAATGCTGCCGAAGCTGGGGTTTGAACCCGCAGCTCGAAGACTGAAAGCTTCTTAATGACCGGCAGTACGGCTTTCGCAGCAACAGGTCCACTGATTTATTTGATGGTTTATCTCACCGAACAGTGGAACAAATCTTTACATCGTTTGTGAGAAAGTAAGATTGTTGCACTTGATATTTCAAAGCCATTTGATAAAGTCTGGCATCTTATTTTTTATCGCAAATGCGTTCCTTCGGTATCGAAGAATTCCTTCTTCGTTGGATTAGAAACTTTCTTTCGAATCGCTCAATACAAGTTGTATTGGACGAATTCAAATCTGATACCCACAACATAAATGCTGGTGTGCCCCAGGGCTCCGTTTTGTCTCCGACCCTCTTTTTCATTTTTAAAAATGATCTCTTGTCCGTAACTTCTAATCCAATTCATTGTTTCGTCGACGATAGTACCCTTTCGTTCCCAGACTCACATCCCTATTCTTCGAAAGTGGAACTGCAACGGCAAAGAATGATAAGTTCATTAAACTTTGACTTAAACAGCATTGTACAATGGGGAATACAAAATCGTGTAGAGTTTAATGCTTCTTGCATCGTTAAAGCGAGATATACCTTCCCTGCCACTGTCCATTAGTGGCACTTGCATCAATGAGACCGAACATCTCGAGATTCTCGGTATGTTCATTACTGACCATCTTTTATAGAATGGACACATATGCGATGTCGCCAAAAATTCCGCATGATGTTTAGGTTTCTTAAGACGATGCAAGAAATTTGTCCTCCCTTCTGATCTGGCTATCATCTACAAACCGTACATACGTCCAAAGCTTGAGTATAACTGTCATGTCTGGGCTGGTGCTCCAGTGACGTACTAAAGTCTTTTGGACAGTATCCAAAAAAGAGCATTCAAGATTATTGGTGATCATACCATAATCGAGTCATTTACATCGCTCGAACATTGGCGTAATGTCACATGCCTCACCCTATTTTACCGATACTTCAACGGTATATGCTCAAGTGAAATAGCCCGTTGCATTCCTCCACTTAAGATATTCCACCGTAATACCCGCGCCTCCAGGAATGCCCATCAGTTCACCCTCGAGCCCAACTTCGGACGTACTGTCATGTACAGAGAATCGTTCTTTAGCCGTACAACGCGAATGTGGAACTCGCTTCCACACTCTGCCTTCCCCAGCCATTGCAATATTCAAGAATTCAAAACCAATGTTCACCGACATCTCCTTTTACATCCTTTATTCTTTCCCTAATGCTCGCATTGTGCTCTTGGCATATAAAGTGTAATGAAAAAAGCATTTAAGTGCGCGTTGATAATAAGCGAACTTGCAGACCGCTTGACTTAAATTAGTTTGTCCACAGCATATGTTTGATTGTTTGATTCAGCAAATGGTTTCTGGTACTGCTGTCAGAGATAATTTCACAAGGGTTCGTTGAAGTAATTAAGACAACTTCAAGGGAAGAAAATGTTACATAGCTACATAGAAAATAATAACATAACATGTAACATAATTGATACTGAGAAATAATGTCGACAATTAGAATTCCCAAGCCATTGCGTTGGTTGCTGAAAAAAACATTTGTTTATTATACCACAATTTTCTTATGAAATTGAGCTCGAAGCTCTAATGTTCATTATTTGATTACATTTTCCATATTCACCTGTCGACATCCAACCAAGGAAATTGATTAATTTGAATGTCGTTGTCATGCGAAAGGGACTTCATTATAGCGGTTCTGTTTTTGTCGAAAAAAATCAATAATAGTTACTTAGATATTTCCGTATTCGAAGAATGTTGCTTAACCTATTAATTCATGGTTTCATTGATCATTGACATTGATTGAATTTTCTTCGCTTCAGAGGAATTCAATTGTATTTGTAAAGTCTATTCCCTTATAATGACGCAAAATGTTGTTAAGGTTATAAAAATTATTTTTCTTGTTTCATCATCCAATTTCATCAACAGTTTCTTAGTTTGTACTTTAAGTATTAGATCCGGAATTCTTCAGCAAGTTCTTCAATTTAACCCGATTGTTGACCGGCGACTATATCCAGCTTCATATCTCAATTATAATCTTCTGACAATTTTTTCTGCAATGTTAACCGGGGCAATAATCAGGATTAAGAATATCCTACAACAGTATCCTGGTTCTAAGCAACCTCCCCTCCAATTTTCAGCCAAAACGGTTCAGCCTTTCTTGACATGACTCTCTGTAAGGTATTTTTCTTCTTCTTTAAAGCATATTTTTTTGTTCCTTAATGTACAAAATTAGACGATGAACAATTTATTTTTAGTCACGATTGTGGATTTGTTTTTTAAGTTGGCGAAACACATAGAGGTATTACTACCTCGACAGTAAATAATGGCCGTATATTGCCGACTTAGCCAGCAATAGAACTCGTACTTGCCTTAACTACTGGTTGGATGTACCACAAATTCGGAATATATTGGTTTAAGCGAATTCGGGTGGTTAATTTTTTTCAGGAGCTTAAATTTTCTCCAAAATAGCTCCTACGATTTTTACTTCGATTCGTAAAAAAAAGTTGAGATTTTGATCAAATCTGATTATGATAATAGAGAAGTTGAAAAAAGTGGATTTGGTGATTCCGTCTGTCTGTCTGTAAACCGTTACCACAGGTCCGATTGACTTCAAACTTGAAAATTTGAGGTTTAAGCGAATTCGCTTGGGTCGGATTATTTATTTTTTTTTTTTTTTTTGTGGCCAAAAACCAAAATATTCAATTTTCTGAAAAAGGGTCCTACGATTTTTTTTTTAACTTCCTAATTTTTATTTCAAACAGTGATGTATTTATTTAAAATATATTTTCATAAACGGTACCATTCTAAAACCGTTTATTTTTGTTAGAAGATATTCCCAAGAAATAATAGTCAAATTAGCGTAGTTTTTTTTTTTATTTGAAAAAAAGGTACATATTATATTTCCCAAATAAGTTTCTTTGTGGATTTAATTTTTTTTTTCAAATTTGTGTAGGTATCTCGAAAACGGATCAATATTAAAAATCGAAATTAAAATTTTATGTTTATACAGGGTGATTCACGAGCGTTGTGCCAAAAAGCTAGAGCGTGTAGGTTGAGTTGAGACAATGAAAAAATCGGAAGGGGAGGTCTATTCCCCCCCGTTTAGCGGGAGGGGCAATTTTCTGAAAAATTGACTTATTTTATAAAAAAAATATATTAAAAATCAACGGCTTCGCTTACAACACGCACCGTGTTGTACCTTTTTGGAAAGCCAGAAATATTTTCTTTCATTTTGAAATTAAATGGTTTTAAATTAAAAATATTAATTTTCGAACTCAAAGTTTTCAAAAAAAAAAAAAACAAGAAAATCATTTTTGAATTAAGTTTTTTTCAAAATTTCATGTAATTAAATACTAATTTTGTTTTAAAAATTCAATGTCATTGTTAATTTTTAGTCGAAAACAGAAATTAAAAAATTGCGGTTTCATCATCTTAAGGCTGTGTTCGCAGAGTGCAAAATACTTTAAGTGCGTTCTTTTATTAAAATTCATTTTGAATTAAAATTGGAACTCACAAATCAAGGAACGAGTCACACATAGTTGTCTTATGGTGTTTAATATTTTTCTTCTGTAATGTCGTTTTCTATTTGCGAGATTTAGGCATAACTACAACGGTCACTTTTTGCAAAAAGGGTGAAATTTACAAAATTAAAGTTTTTGTTTCTTGTGCGCCATTTGTATTTGGAAAAAAAACTACAAAAATTGTTTTTGACATAAGAAAAAGCTTTCTGCATCATTGACGATGTTCACATTGGACTATTTCCGCCGACTTATTTTGAAGTAAGGCCAATCTGTCGTGTTCAAACACAAAAGTAGTGTGAATAGTAGACTCACTTTGACGTCTTATAGTTGTCATAAATTGACAATAGGCCAGTTCCACCTAACAACATCTCATTGATGTGAGACCAAGAAGAATTGCTACTGAAATTCAATTTTTTTTGGCGTGTAAGAAATGTGCAAAATCGAATCAATCCCTTTTTTGAATGTCTTCGTTGTCTGGTCAGTTGTTAAATCGTTTTGTACAGAAAACTTAGAAAAATCAAACACGTAGTAAATATGTGTAAATCCGTCTCCAAAAAGAGATTCAAGAGTAATCAATCCTTCGAGAAGAAACTTAAATTTTTTTGTGAAAGAAATGCGTTTAAGGGAAAAAAATGCCACTTTTACGTCACGGATCTTGGATCTTGGGTTATAAGAAAAGCCACATGAGATCTCAATGTCACTTTGACTGAGGCAAAATCATTTGGTGGAACATAATTCTCAATTCTCATTGACATAAAATGGTTACCTTACAAATTGTTGTTGTACATTGTCAGTCACGTCGAAATAGCTGACTGAGAAATCGAATACAAAATATTTTCATCTCAGAGATCTCAGAAAAAAATCTCATTTCTCATTTTTTTTCCACTTAAAAAATCTCTGAGATCTCAGTGAGATGTTGTTAGGTGGAACTGGCCTAATTAATTTGACGGAATATGCCAGATGTAAAAAAAAATCCATAAATTTTTAGTTTGGTTTGAAAATCCTGCCTCAATTTGTTGTCTTTTTCTTACCAGCACGTGCGAAAGAGAAAAAACATATAGACGTCAAGATAAGCCGGAGGAAAGAATCCAATGTGAACAGCGTCATTTCTTTTATTTTTGGGGTAGAAAAACTGTCATAAAATGAGTTTGAAAATTTTCAATTTTTGACATTTTGCAAAAAGTGCTTGTTGAAGTCATACCTTTAGAGTCGAGTCAAATTTGTGAATCTGACAGCTAAATAGAGGTGGTGAAGTGAGGAAAAAGTGGAAAAATCTCAGATTTCATGATCTATTTGAGACTTGAGATTAAAAAAAATGGATTCGAGATTCAAAAATCTGAATCTAGTTTTGTATCAACATTCACACATACATACAAGCAGACGCACTTTCAAACACACTTCTCTGTTTGACATTTGCTATTATTTTATTTATTTGTTTATTGAACGACGATTGAAGAAATCTATACGAACAACATGTCAAAAACTTATCCGAAAGTAAAACCAAAATAACAAATAAATTTTGAACAAATGCAGATGGATGCACAAATGGAAAAAAAGAAAAGAAGATGAATCTTCCATATTAAGCAATTAACTTTGGTTTATAAATTAATTATAACCTACGTTAAAACAACTCAAAAATAATCTTGAATAAATTTCGGTTTTTCTTTGTTTTTATTTTACTATCCAACAGCTAGAGAAATCTACCAACTTAAAAATAAAATAAAACTGCTGCGGATGGGCAACTGCGGATATGTTTTTTTGGGAAATCGAATTTGGCTGCAGATAGCGATGCCAAAAAAACACGCCTATTAATCCAGGGAAAAACCAATACTTTTCTACTTTATTGAGGCCTCATTAAATTCCAATTAACAAATATTAAAAGAAAGGTTAATGTTTCATAAATTAATAAAACTAAAAGTCGAGATAGGTAAAAATAAAAACAAAGATTTTCTTAGAAAAAAGTGGATCTGTTTTTTTTTTTATTTCTCAAAAACAGAAAAACATTTTTGCGTCCTGTTTTCTGTTTCCGACTAAAAATTAACAACCGCATTGAATTTTTAAAACAAAATTAGTACTTAATGACATAAAATTTTGAAAAAAACTTAGTTTTTTTTTTTTTTTGAAAATTTTGAGTTTGAAAATTAATTTTTTTTAAAACTATTCGTTAAAACAATTAAATTAAAAAAAAATGTGCACGACTGGGTCGTACGAACTTGCTCCTGCATGCTAAAACTAAATATTTATGATTACTTAAATTGCAAAAGGTAGTGTTACAATAAGAGATATGCTTTAAGCAATTCTGATTACACTCTTACTTACATCTTACACTTAACTCAAAAAAATAATGTATGTATATAAAAATAATTAGAATTTATTAAAAAAATTAAAATTTGGAAATGTACCTCGTATATACATTTCATTCCAAAAATTTAAATGCCGAACAAATTCAAACCTTATTCTTGATTTATTGAATTTTTCCTTTGAAAATCGTCGGGCCGTTTTTTTTTAAATTAATTTTTTATATATAAATTTTTTCAAAAATATCTTAAAATTAATTTGGGTATGCAGTTTTCAAGACCATGTAAATATACATATTATACTCCAACTTGGATTTTTAAAATTGATCCGTTTTTGAGATACAGAATTTTGTTAAAAGTTAAAAATATTTATTAACAATCCAAAAAAAACAATTGAAATTTTTCGAAAACATAATATTATTTGAACAATATATACGTACTTTCGGAAAAAAACTTACGCTGATCGGATTTTCAGTTTCGAGAAAATCTAATAACAAAAAACCGTTCTATGGGAGGTCGTTCGGGCCGTTTTTGTGAAAAAAAAGTTTTGGTTTTTGGCCAAAAAAATCGTATGGTGGTTACCCTAAATTTTGATCTTAAAACAAAAATAAAAAATTGGGATATGAGTTTTTGCTCAAACCTTAATTTTCAAATTTGAAGTCAATCGGACCAGTAGTTAAGCCTGTAGATGCCTGTAAACTTTCCGACAGACAGACAGACGGAATCGCCGGACCCACTTTTTTCGACTTCTCTATCATCGTAATATCATATCTCATCCTCATCTCAATTTTTTTTTTTTTACGAATTCAATACTTGCCATATATTCTATATGTCGCAAGTAAAAATGAAAGAAAATGTTTCTGGCTTTCTAAAAAATTACAACACGGTGTTGTAAACGAAGCTGTTGATTTTTAATGTTTTTTTTTTATAAAATAATATATAGAAGCAAATTTTTCAGAAAATTGCCCCTCCCGGCTAAACGGTAGGGAATAGACCCCCCCTCCCCCACGATTTTTTTTCTAGTCTCAACTCAACCTACACGTTCAAGAAAAATTTATTTTTTTTTTCATCAGTTTTTGTTCAGATTAAATTTTGAGGAAGATATTTCAATTTCAATTTTATTTTATGAATTTTAATTACATATAGTTAAGTTTAAGTTTAAGCAAGGTCGTGCGACCCAGTCGGGCATATTTTAAATTGGAACACTTTCTTGTTCAACATTGTTAATTTTAATTAAATTACAGTTGGTTTTTATAAAAACTTCAATCTATTTAGGAAACGGTAAATAGCTACCATTGTCAAGGCTTGCAAATATTTTATGGAATTTTTCCATACCGGATAGAATTATGCATCACTGATCCTACCTAGAGTTTCAAAGCTTTGAACAATAGTTAAAAATTATTGAATTTAACTGTGCATATTTTGATATTTTTAACATAAGAAGTTTCAAAGAAAACAAAAAGTACAAAAATGTTTCTAGATATTTCTCTTCAAAATATAAAAACCACGAAAACATTTAACTCAAGAAATAAAGAAGCCACATATCGTGGAAAAACAGTACAGTAGCTTTTTCACAATAACTGTGAAATAAATGAAAAACATAAGAAAAAGAGGTATGCCTTCTTCTTGTTGATATTTCGCTTTGAATAAATCTCTATAAGGATTTATCCAAACATTGGAATAAATATTCTATGAAAAGGTTCACCTGGGCGTATGTTGGTTATATGAAATATTTTGTTCGTCAGAAGATTTCAGACGAAAATAGATTAACAAAGATATAATAGAAACAATGTTAAACGATGTTTATGCAATGAACGATGATTTAAGAATGAAAAGAGAAAAACAGTTTAGTGAATAATGTTAGTTTAAAGACCTAAATTGTAAATATATAACTTTGGTATTGTGATCCAAGGATGTTGATGAATGATTAATCTCCAACAGGTTTTTCACACACAGTATTTCAGCAAAGAAAAGAAGAAGAGTAAGAGCGCTTATTTTCAAGAACCAGCAACAAAATTAATTCTTGCTGCACAAATTATCAATAAATAAGTAACAAAATGCTGAATACTGAAGTGGTTCTGCTAGGATTGGACGTCATGGAATGGTCCAACACGTTTAATCAGCTCGCTAGTATGCAACTGGCACCTGTCAAGAACTGCCTAGTTTTAGGTGTTCAGAGAAAAAAACATCATGTACTAGAGTTAAAGTCCGGGTATTAAATTTGAGCTTCCTCTATCAGGTTTTTAAGAAGGTACAAAAATATATTCCTGCCTGTCACCTATTGGTCGTTGCTGCTCTACATTTATTTTGAATCAATGGACAGCGATGGTCAGGTTCAAGTGTACTTCTTGGGAAAACCGACACCTCTTTTGGCGGTTTTGGCGGTTTTGGCTGGCAACCTGGCGTTTGTGCGTCGGTCGGCACGTGGTATGTCGTTCGATGTCAAAGGCATAGCCATCTGGATTCCATGAATTTGCACGTCTGCATTATTGGAGAGTGAGTGGTTGGATAGCTATTTGTTAGCTAGCAGTGGGTTTGGTACTAAAGTTTACATTAAATGTTTGATATTCAGCCCGCTGCGCGGCGTTGTCCTAAAACTGTCCCTTTTATAATTGAGAAAATAAATCCTTTCCAATATAATTAACTTAAGCTTTTGGGTATTATTCTTAGAATCGAATTAATGGATATTTTGCCCCTGATTTCTAACACCGGAAGACTAAGTTTCCGAACAGTGACATCAAAAAGAGTTTATAACAAAGCGATGCTCACGGGGCTTTTTCAACATCAGTCGTTAAAAGGCTCTCAAGTCAATACACTACACTCATCAGTCTGTAAACAGTCCACAAATTTCAACCGAATTCTAATGTATGGTATTTGTAGGAACTTTGTAGGCAAAATTCTTTTTTACATTTACAGTTCCGCTTGTTTCAGAGACATTGATATGCAGACCAGAAAATCCAATAGCGAGGAGTGCTCCGACTTTAAAAGTTCTGGGGTTCAATCCCAAAGGATTCGCAACTAAAGCGAAACGAATTTGGAATGCGAAAATGGGGAGTTTCGTAGTTAATTTTTTGGAAAGAACTTATGCTCTTGGTCAAACCCTTTAGTCGAAAGCAAACTGAAAAACATTTGTGTAGAAGCTTAAAACCGAAAATGTTTACAACAACCCTAGCCTCATCTCAAGGTTTCCTTAAAGCCACTATTTCCTTCAGAATAACAAAAGTGGCAAAGTATTCCGAATTCCGATCGATCGCTTCATTTGTACACAAGAAAAAATGTTGTCCAAAGTCGTGTTTGGTAGAGCTACACCGTCATCAAGCGCAACTTGCTTCCTCATTTAAATTTCTGACTTCTTACCAAACCATGTTATTGCTTAAGTAAAACAAACGCCTACGAACACACTAACCCATAAAACCACAGCAAAATTGTGCGTAGTAGTCGGTGTATGTCACGATTTTGACTGCACGATCTCGGAACAACTATGACGCTTATCTGTTATATGTTAGTAGGTATGGCCGCATAAGCAATAAAAGTGTAAAGGGAATTCGTCAAACTGGTTAAATGGCTTTATTAACATAACAACATAGATGTTCTCATAAATTTGTCGGCACGTTTTCCTTATGCATCGTTTAAAAGTCGAAAAAAAACCAGCAGTCGAAATTGCGGATATTAATTAGTCATTCAGGATGCACAGAGATCTGAACTTGTATTCTCAAAAATGCAAACATAAACCAAAACACAAAAGTTTAACAATTTATTTTTTCCATAAACAAAACACAAAATTCCACAGCATCACAATTATTGTTTGTTGAAATCCCCTCGCCAACGTCATTTTTCTTCTCAAACTTCGTTAAAAAGTCAATTTGAGCATCAAACAATTTTCCATTCTATCCAGTGCCAGTTAGCCCAGCCACAACTTCCGGAGTTATTTTCACACATTCACCATACGAATCGAAATATTTGCATTTGCCTTTCGCCTGAACAGGACCCACAGGTGCGGCTAAAATGAGCTCACCTTCGGCAGGTCGAGGAACAATGTAATTGGCAACATTTGCGGGATGAGTCTTTACCATTGTCAGTGATGCGGTGAAAGTCAAAATGAGAAAGGCGAAAGTCATCACTTTTGCGGAAGGCATTATTTGTTTTTTTTTTTTTGTCGTTGTTGGTGTCTCAAGAAAATGATTTTGTTCTTAAGCCACAGCACAGTTTGAGTTGACAAAAAAAAAAAAAAAAAAAAACAACAAAATTGAAAATAGCACACCACCTGAGCTCAGTCACACAACAACGGTGATACTGAACTGGCATTTCGAATTTTCGATTAGATGGCTATTACGTCTGAAACCTGGGACTCATGGAAGAAAGGCTTACCTATATTGCTCATATTGTAGAAATGCGCTTTTATTTTTTTTAACTGAAGGTAAACCCGTTTACAAATGGAGTGCTCGTTTTCATTTTCGTTTATTTAATCTCGGGTCCTATTGTTGTTATTTTTGTATGCAAATTTGACAAAAACGTGGTACAGGGTGGCTCAGACGGAAGTGTATTGATGTTGTAGTCTGCTTAGAGACAGGGCCTTGCTAATTCCATGGAGTTTCTTTCATTATATGATTGTTACTTTGAGACACCTTGTAGGAATTGAACTTTTTTCGATCTTGTTGTTGTGATCAGGTCATAACTGTAACAATACTCGTGTTGTTTGTAGGTTTTGTGGCTATGTGAATGTAGTTCCATTGATTTATGAGGTATTGGAAAAAGAATGCGGGGGCTTATGGAATGAGGTAAGCATTGGGTATGAGTAAATGTTTGAGCAGTCAGCAGCAAAGTGTGATTTATTTTTTTTTTTTTAGTATAGCTTTAGGCGAAATAAGAGTATTCGGAGATGATTGTCTTATATAGACGCAAATGACAGGGCTGGATTAGTTCCATCAAAATATTAAGAACCGCCAATATGGGGTACTAGGTTGGCTGTTGCTTAGATCAATTATTTCCTTCTAGGGCTTACTTATCTTTTTAGATGATTTCGAAAGACAACTAGATTTTCTGATGAGGGTGGGCTTTAGGCATTGACGAGTTTTAGAAACCTATATTCGGGTAATAATTATGAAAAAAATAAATAAATAGAGTGGCGTGACAGCTCTTGAGGAGCCAAGGCCTTAGTGGCTTACTCTCATCAACAATTCTCTAGGTGCTGTGAAGAATTGAGGGGACCTACAATTTAACGCCGATTCCGAACGGCAAAGTTGAGAAGCACTTTTTCATGACAGATGATACTCTTGGAAGTTTTGTCAGTTCTTCGCAAGAGGCAGTGCTGAGAAGGATGAAATAAAAACCATGGGCCCAGGTAGGACTCTTACCTGCGACGTTTTGCTTAGCAGCCAACGCACATAACCACTAAGCTACGGGTAATAATTATGGTTGCAGCTAAATTTATCAAAGAATTAGAAATAACGGTAGGTGTACACCAGGGGAGCGTCTTCAGTCCTCTGTTCTTTATTACAGTCCTTGATTGAATATTTGAAGGTAAAGTGCGGACCAGCATCATTTATTCTTTTCTGATGATGCATGGAGTCATTATATTTCAACTTATTTACGGCTACTGAAAGGAAGTGGGTATCGAATAAGTGCGAAAATGACAATTGCTGACATTTATTTGGACGGAGGAGTGATTGATATTTGTGATAAGTTTAAATATCTGGGGTCTATGATCATTTGTGAAGCTACTTCGATATCAATCACCGCGTAAGTGCAGCCTGGAAGTGGCTATCTGCTATCTCTTGTGTTCGAAAAATGTTCTTTAAGCTGATAGGAAGCCATTACAGGCTTTGTATGACTGCAGAAGAAAGAAAGCCCGATCGAATCACAATAGGACAACTTAAACCTAAAAAAAGATTTATTTATACTGAGAAATTTTTCCTTCAAAACCTTTGCCATCGGTCGGTGCCCTTAAATTTTTCACTATTTAATTTGAGGGAAACCAGAAATCATATGCAAATTTTCTTTGTGGTTGTTTTTCCTTTTTAATTTCCGGCAATAACTCTAAGTTGTCTTCATTCTAAGATTGACTTTCCTGAAAAAGAAAATTCAAATTTCACTGAAAGGAATGGCCGAAGAGCTCAATTATTTTCTAAAAGGAAAGTTTATTTTTGAAAAGGATTCATCCCGGAAATGAATGAGGTATTTTGAATTTAATTGCAGCTTCTGTGATTCCTACGCAGTTTGAAAGAAGTATTGATTCCTAAACCATCTTCTTTTATCGAAAGGTATAACGACTACAATTTTATAATTGGTTTTTGTGTTCGTGCAAATCTATCAATGATAAAGTCTGTATTCAAGTATAAATCTGAATGTTTAATAGCGCTTACCCAACTGCTTGATGGCAGCCGAATCTGAGGTCTCCTAAGAGTAGAGTAGAAAAGTTCTCTCTTTGCTTGCTGGACTGCACACTAAGGAAACAAAAATTTGGAGAGTGCGTGCGATTTCCATCTTGGAGGAACTACCCAAGAAGAATATACAAAGTTCAAAAGAACTATCAAACTTTTCCAAATCCTATTTTATTTTCCACGTTTTTTATTCGGATGCTATTAATATCTCTTTTGGTAGCGTCCGTGGCTTGCTGGTAAGGTGCGTTGGTTGCTAAGCAGCACTCGTGCCCATAAAGTTTTTATTTCATCTTTCACAGGTTCTACCTCTTGCTATGAACTGACAAAACTACCAAGTGTATCAATCTTCGTAATCGGCGTTAAATTGTAGGTCCCCTCAATTCTTCAAACGTACTCGGAGAATTTTTGATGAGAGTAAGCCACTTAGGCCTTGGCTATTCAGGAGCTGTCGCACCACTCCACTTTTATTATTATCTCTAGGACATTTTTGGGGATAGGAAACCAAGCTGTTAAACAACTTCCTACGGTAATTCAGTAGGCCAGTTCCACCTAAAAATATCTCACTGCAATCTAATGTCACTTTGACTGAGCCAAAATTATTGTGTTGAAAATAATTCTCAGTTCTCATTGAGATAAAGTGCTTACAAATTATTGTTCTGCATATGTCAGTCACGTCAAAATAGCTTAGTGAGAAATCGAATCGAAAATAATTTCATCTCAGAGATCCCAGAAAAAAATCTCAGGTCTCAGCTGAAATTTTTTGTTCCACTTATAAAATCTCTGAGATCTCACCGAGATAGTGTTAGGTGGAACTGGCCTTATAAATTGAAGTTGATAGTTATTAGTTCGAAAAACGTTTTTCATCAATGTTAGAAAATATATTATTTTACAATAATTTGTTTTAAACAATTGAAAATGAGCTCAAGAGGATATATTTTTGTTCCTAGGAAAAAAAATTGGCAACAATTGAATACTGTTTTTTATTTTTTTCCGTCTGGGAAGTAAGTACTGTGGACTGCAGGGGTACCACTCATATTTAATTATTTTATTTTCACCTGAATATGATATTACCACGCGCCACTGTCGTGATGATGATGATTTATGTTTAACATTATTTTAAAAACTATATTCTGCTTGTCAAATCACCAGACCTCAGGGGGCCCCTATCACCCCCCTATCACCCCCCTCTGAATCCGCCCTTGTCTACTCATAATTCATTATTTAAGTTACTATAAAAAACAGTTAAACAAAATATTTAATATACTTATAATGCGAAGAAAAAATGCATAAATTTTGGTTTGTTTTTGTTAAAATTAAGACTGAGTATTTGTAAAACCTACTTTTATATCGTTTCATCCAGAATAAATTTGTTTAAACTCGATTTTTTTTTCTTTTTTTAAAGTATTCAACTTTATTTTGTGTTATTGGTTCGATCCTATGTCCATTCAGAAGACGAAAAATAGGAAAATATCCTATGTTCACTTCCATGAGATAGGCTTTTTCTGCACTCAAAATATGAGTGCACGATAATGCTATGTCCAAAAACCCAGCCTTAGCTCTATTAAAATCTAATACAAAAAATAATATATATGTTTTTTACGCCAAGTTGTTTCATAAAGGAGCTTAGTAGTAAATACATTTTTCATTTTTAGAATCGCTCTCCTGAACATTTTTGAAATTGTGACTAAGACTAGTTCTTCTGCATTAAGGTGACGATTTGGATTTACACTACACACACATTCATATAAAGTGCAGCTCACCCAACAACTGAAGCCAGCTGACCCGTTTTGAACGGTCGTCGTAGATACGTCGAATAGGTGTGCTTGAACAACATCGAACAACATTTTCTTTAGCGACGAAGCACATTTCTCACTCGGTGGGTATATGCTAGAAAACAAAATTGTCGTATTTGGTGTTCTGAGAATCATCAATTTACTGAAGGAAGGCCATTACATCCACAAAAAGTCACTGTTTGGTGGCCTTTTTGGTCGGGAGATGTTATTGGACCATACTTCTTCGAAAACGACCGACGATGGAACAACTGTCACCGTCTATTCGGAGCATTATTATAACCGACTTGTTTTTGCCTGCTATTGCAGAACACGATTTCCAGAATATTGGGTTTTAGACTGTGCCACATACCACACAATTCGAGCGAATGTGGATTTATATCAGGAGAGATTTCCTGGCCGCGAATTTTTCGTTGTGGCGATATCAACTGGCCACCAAAAAAAAAAACGAATTGGTTATGTAAGACCATCATTAAAAGTGGGAGTTGAATTGGTAAAATATGAATTCATAGGTATCATTCCATGATCTGGAAGTACAGTGATGATGAAGTAGTTCGGTTATATTCCAATTGTGGTCAAAGGAACCAAGATTAAACTGTCACTAGCTTTTTGTGACGTTTTGTCAACCTTGAACCCGTAAACCGCAATTGGTTTTGTTTTTTTGCAACCTCCAACCAGCTGAAACTCATAACTTGCACATCAATTATTTTGTGGTTTGCTTAGTTGTCATAATTGCGAGCCATTAGAATTGAATATTTATGCGAGAGTGCTTAATTTTAAATCGTGACAATATTTAATTGAGATAATATATGTGGTTCTTTTTTTCCATAATAATAATCACTCAAATGGCAATTAGTTTGGCTTAATTATTGATAATAAAGAAGATTGCTCATACACATATTCATTGAGGGTACTTCACCGAAATATAGCTATATACCTATATGTACTTAAAACCGTAAAAGTTCAACCGTTCAATCGAAGGTCAAAAAGTTTCAATGGCATAGATATTCGATTATGAGGTTCAAGTCTGTGCCAATAACCCATAACAGCATAAGTCAACTTATGCTCAAAATGAGTTTTCAATCTGTTAATTTTTCATTTTTAAGAAAAACATTTAACCAATTTCTTTCTTCTTTTCGTAAAAGGCCAGTTCCACTTAACAACATCTCACTAAGATCTCAATGCCACTTTGACTGAGGCAAAATCATTTGGTGGAACATAATTCTCAGTTTTTATTGAGATTTAACGGTAACCTTACAAATTGTATGTGCATATATATCAGCCGTTCGATCGGCGATTACAGCGTTTGCTAAGAAGTCGTCATCAAACCGGTTGAAAAGACGGTTCTAGGATCGACAGTGCGTAACATCATTCCTCAGATAGAAGTGATGAAGTAATGCTCTGTTTTCCAGATCGTGGTTCGGGCAGGTGCAAGCATTTACCTTATACAATTGCTGGAAAGCAACACCAACTGCCTCCACTTTCTCCCGCCGATCCTCAATCACAAAGAAGTCATCGTCCAAGACGGCTTCCTCAGGATCAATTTGCGCTGTCAGAAGTACGTCTCTGTTCTCTACTGTCCTCTGGAGCTTAAGACACGGAAGATTGTTCTGATTCTTGGATCTTAATAACTTATTAATTTTAGGGAACATATTCGGTTCGCTAGAATTATCGGCCCGAATATTCAGCATAAAGATGGATCGAAAACTAGTGATGGGATTGGTGGAGGTGTGTACTCCGAACGACTAAAACTAAGTCTCTCATTCAGCCTTCCAAATCATTGTAGTGTGTTTAAGGCAGAACTTTTGGCGATTAAGGAGGTCCTGTGCTGGCTCAGAGAAAACGTGGTATCCACATCTGATATCCGGATTTTCTCAGATAGTCAGGCAGCTATAAAGTCCCTGGACTCTGTCTCTACAAACTCGATTACGGTCAAAAATTGTCGATCGTCTCGAATGGAGATGGCACAACAGTTTAACATTCACCTTCACTGGGTGCCGGGCCATAGAGACATTCCAGGATACTGCAAAGCCGACGAACTCGCCAAACATGTCACAACATTAGGTACCCACATATGGCTAATGTTGGTATAGCAATCGCTATATGTAAGCTTTTGCTACAACAAGATGCTATTAAGAGAACTAACATCAGGTGGAATAACATAACCACCTGTCAGGCAACGAAAAACATCTGGCCTAATTTGGACTTAAAGAGATCTAGATGCCTGATATCTCTTAGCAGAGCGCATGTAAGCTCCTTAATTGGTGTTATTACTGGACACTGTCTAATTGGAAGACACGCTGCGCTACTGGGCGTATTTTCTAATGATTTCTGCAGAAGCTGTATGGATTAGGAAAAGGAGGAAACAGTTCTTCACCTCCTCTTTACCTGTCCTGCTCTGTTTCATAAACGTATGATTCACTTAAGAGAATACTTCTACAATTATCTAAACGATCTCGTACACATTAATATAATTAATCTTCTACGTTTCGTAAGGAACTCTAATTGGTTTCAATGAGCTTTCGAAGAAAAACCTTTCTAGATTAAAGTGGTATCACAATGGGCCTTTGATTTGCCTAAGTGTGTCTTTTAACATCCATGACAGCCACTTTAACCTAACCTAACCTACTACTTATGTTATCATAATGTTGCGAATTATTTTTATTTGTATAGATTAGATTGAAAGAAAATGAAGAAAATGTAAAACAAAACTACAATATTATTTTAAGACTTTTAAATAAGAAAAGCAACAATTATTCCTCAAATCACAGTACTTTTATTTCTTTATTGTATAAACAATTGCAAAAAGTCCGAGTTTAAGTTCTATGTATTCAACACTGCTTAAATACTTTTATGTAGTTTGGTGTTTCTCTTATTACAACACCCAGCTTGAGTTTAAATACTAAAGTATTTGCATCATACAACTCCCTTTTGCATGGGTATCGCACGCGTAAGAGATACCGTTAGCTTTCTCGCATAAAACAAGTTCCTGCGATTTTGTGTTGCACGTTGCACTTTTTGCAGAAAATAGTAAGGAAAAGAGGAAGCATGTTGTTTTTTGATTATCTATAAGACCGACTATTTATGTGACAGAAAACAATTAAATAAATGAGCGATCTCTGTGTCTCACACGACTAACTTCCCAGAGTAGAAAGATAAGTAAAATAAAATACCATCTACTATATACATGAATGTGAAAGTCGGCACGGTGTCGGCAGGATACTTTTTATCCTAATAAAATAATGTACGGTTCCCGTGGCGTGGTAGGTATACATTTTCTTAATTTTGCGTAGAGCTAAAGATTTACTTGATTTTGCACATGTAGTGGTAATTAAGGGGTCCGAAAATCACATAGGCTATTTTTTATCCCGATTATCGCGAGTAACACCACGGACACAGCTATGTGTCATAATTCATAAATAAGAATCACCATATATCTGAAATTATTTAAATTGCGGGCGAGATCAGGCTCACAGAGTCTGCTAGTAACCTCATATAGTCAATTTTTCGTTGAAACCAACAACAAATACTAAGCGGTGATATTACCACCTTTTCAATTGTTTATAACAAATTACTGATAGGTAGATAAGATTTTGCGAACAAAAAATAAATTTTAATAAATTTCAGATTTGTTGATTTTTCTTAGTATTTTTTTGTTTTGTCATTAGTTTTAAAAACCGATAAATCTTTTTTATAAAAAGCTTCAATATTTTATTTTTCACATGAACAATTATACCTACCTATTTTATTTGCACTTAAATTAATTACGAGGAGGAGTGTTTAATAATTTCATGGTCGGCTTAATATTTCCATTAAGAATTCGAATGCGACTATTAAATCGTTAATTATTTTGTGAGCATCGCAGAATCTTTAATTAAATTAAAAATACTTCACTCATCTCACCATCACGGTGAATCCTTTGTAAAAAATAAAATCTGGAGCTGTTTGCTCTGCTTCCTTTTTTTATGTTAAGAAAAAATTGGTTAAGTTAAAAAAAAAAGTGGACAAGTGCGAGATTAACTGGCTCGAGGAGGGTTCCGTACTCGATTATCCGAACCAATTTTTTGTTATTAGTTTTGGAGGAAATTTTATGTTAGGATTAAGATATGAAACCAAACATTATCTTGGCCAATGATTTAAATAGTCTTTTTAACGATTTCCTCAATAACTTCGAAACTGTTTATCTTAAAAGTATGGAAGCAACATTTTCGCATCACTTGAAAACGTATACCAAATTTTATTGCAATCAGCTTAGCAGTTTCTAAGAAATCGCTTGTGAAAGACGAATGAAAAAAAAATTACTCATCTTATAAGGGTTTGTTTTCACCTGTCTGTAAGAACCCTGAAAAGAAACACCACAATGCAATGCAATAACGAACTTAATTATTTCTTCAGCAAATATTATATTGGTAGTGAAGGTGGCTAAGAAGTTATGTGTCGCCACACTGGGGCCTACTATATAGAGTTCATACCCAAAACTCATATTTTAAAATTAATGTTATTTAATAAAAAATAATCATATTTTTATTTTGGACACCCTGTTGAATGCATTCTTCATCATGACATGTACTGGAAAATTTACCGTTAGCGAAATGACAGATGCAAAGTTGAAGTTTTGTCTCGTGTTGCATTTGAACTTTATTTTATTTCAAAATTCTAAACTCAATAACTTTGTTAATATTTCAGTTACATTAAATCTAAAATATGTTGAGTGTAGATCAAGGTTTGTACTATTTAAATTATACAACTTGTCGGATGGTTTTGTTTTCAGTGACTTACAAATTATGGTTCAATGTTTCTTTTGTAAATACAAAATCACATCCTAATATCTTCGATTAGCGCAATTTGAATAAACAAATTGGTTCGCAATTTATTGCTCTGAAATGTCCTTGTTATGAAACTGAATCGAATAGTAAATTCAAGTTGCGCGAATTAAAAATACAACCCAAAATCATAAAAACAACGTTCAATTTCGTGACGACTTTTTTGCATAATATTTTCAGAACCATCTCCTAAGGTCCAAATCACAAGGAGAACACTTGCTGAAATAATTATAAATAGCAAATGCAAAACTTTTGAAAAGAAATTTGAAAATGTTGTGGAATTTGTGGAAAAAAAAACCTTTTGCCCAACGCAATCACGCCAGATATTGTTAGCAGAGGTACGTCACTTTAAACAACAGTTTAAAAATAAATGGCTATCTTATAATCGACACAAAGAAAGGTTTTTCTCAAATGAGAAAGCTTGGTTGGATGCTATATGCGAATTCACCTCATTTTCATCTTCTGTTAAGTCTTTGGCTAAAGGTGGTAGGCCATTATTGGACTTTGCAGAGAGCAGTGAAAACTCGAAGCGTAGAAAGACGGCTGAATTACGTGCTGGGTTAGAAGCGGATGTTTTAGTTTACGCTGCGCAAATGAAATTGAGGGCTTGGAAAGTACTGAGGCTCAAGCTATAAAGAAAATTGCAGACACACCTGAATACGCTTATGATATTTTGAATGTACCCACCACTACAAAATTTAAACAGCTATCTCCACAAGAAGCTCTTTCATTACTCATAGAAGCTCAGCTTTCTAGAACTCAATACGAATCAATAAGAAACTATGCTAAAGATATTTTTCCATCTTATAAAGCAATACAGTCTGCAAAACAAGATTGCTATCCCGAAAATATAGAAGTGACTGAAACAGAAGCTTTGGTACCTCTACAACCATTACTGGATCATACTGCAACGCGCCTTTTACAGGTTCAACAAAATGTTCTGCAATGCAAACACATAAGTCCTAGCGATAAAATGACTCTCCACTCAAAATGGGGCTTTGACGGAAGTTCGAGTCACACGCAATACAAACAAAAATTTGTTTCAGAAGATGCTGACGATAAGTACATGTTCTTGACTTGTCTCGTCCCCTTAAGGCTTACTTACGAAAAGGATGGTAAAACTTTTATTTTGTGGCAAAATCCAAAACCATCCTCTCCCCGATTCTGCAGACCAATAAGCTTACAATATTTGAAAGAAACGGATGATTTAGTCAAAAGACAAAAGAGCATCTTAGATGAAAAAAAATATCGAAGTGTATCAAACATGTCGTGAAAAAAGTGTTTTTCAACTTTTCCGTTCGGAATTAGTGTTAAATTGTAGGTCCTCTCAATTCACACGCCACAATTAGAGAATTGATGATGAGAGTAAGGATTGGCTCTTCAAGAACTATCGCGTCACTCTATTTTTACTTGCGACATATAGAATATATGGCAAGTATTGAATTCGTAAAAAAAAAATTTGAGATGAGGATGAGATATGACATTTACGATGATAGAGAAATCGAAAATAGTGGATCCGGCGATTCCGTCTGTCTGTCTGTCGGGAATTTTACAGGCATCTACAGCCTTAACTATGGTCGATTGACTTCAAATTTAAAAATTAGAGGTTTGAACAAAAACTCGTATCCCAATTTTTTTATTTTTGTTTTAAGATCGAAATTTAGGGTAGCCACCATACGATTTTTTGGCAAAAAGATAAAAATTTCAATTTTCTCCAAAACGGCTTCTACGATTTTTTTTAAAACTTCCTGGAGTTTTATTTTTACAGTTATTTTTTTTATGTAAAAAAAAAAAAAAATGTATTGCTCCAAAACGGTAATTTCCATAGAACCGTTTTTTTGTTAATAGATTTTCTCGAAAAATGAAAATCCGATCAGCGTATTTTTTTTTCAGAAAGAACGTATATATTGTTCAAATAATATTTTGTATTCAAACAAAATTTCAAATTTTTTTTTGAAAAAATATTTTTAACTTTTTTTTTCAAAATTTTGTATTTCGAAAACGGATCAATTTTCAAAATCCAAATTGAAGTATAATATGTATATTAACATGGTCTTAAAAACTGCATACCCAAATTAATTTTAAGATATTTTTGAAAAATTTTATATATAAAAAATTTAATTAAAAAAAAACGGCTCCGACGATTTTCAAAAAAAAAAAAATTAATAAATCAAAAATAAGGTTTTAATTTGTTTGGCATTTAAATTTTTGGAATTAAATGTATTTACGAGGTACAACTTAAAATTTTAATTTTCTTAATAAATTCGAATTATTTTTATATAATCATAAATATTTAGTTTTAGCATTCAGGAGCAAGTTCGTACGACCCAGTCGTGCACATTTTTTTTTTTTTTTTTGTTAGGTATATTACAAAATGGTAATTTTGTGTTTTTTTCTCTCTTTCCTCAATTACTTCGAAACTATTTATTTTAAAAGTATGAAAATAACATATTTAGTACTATTGCATCCTTAAATATGTTTACCAAGTTTCATTGCAATCGGCCGAGTAGATTCGAAGATATCGCTTGTAAAAGATGAATGAACAGAAAACGAAGTGATGTTATAAAGGTTTCGTTTACACTCTGCGTACGGAACCCTAAAAATATTAATCATTGTGGTATTGAGTTGGGGTTTTGTGAATTTTTATTGTTGTTTTTCTTTACATGAAATTCCGGAAATAAAGAAAATATTTGCACGACTGCGTCGTACGGACTTTCACCTGTATTTCAAATTATAACTCACAAAGAACATTTTAAAATAAAAACATAATTAAAATTCATAAATAAAAATTTAAATTGAAATAAGTAACTCAAAAATTCATTATATCTGAAAAAAAATTAGTGTCATAGTATTTCTTAAGAAAGTGCTGATTTTCCTTTTTTTTTTAAATCCTTGGAGCGTTAAATTTTTTGAAAATATAGCATAATTGATTTCTGTATGCAGTCAAAAATATTTCCGTTTTCGAGATAAAGATTTAGAAACTAAAGTTCATTTTTTTTGTGTTATACAAAAAGCTTTTTGAATTTTTGTTAATAAAATATATTATTTAGGCAATATATACGCACCTACTTTCAAAGAAAAACAAAAATGACTCTGATCGGACTTTTATTCTTTGAATAAATCTTATAACAAATAACCGTTCTATGGTAGGAGCAATGCACAAATATTTCGAGAAAGTTCAAAGAATATCGTAAGAGCCGTTTTCAAATTGAAACTTTTGGTTTTTGGCTGAAAAATTTGTGTGGTGGCTACCCTAAGTTTTAATCTTTAAGAAAAAAATAAAAAAAAAAAAAAAAAATAACCAAGTGAATTTGCTCAAAACTCACCAGTGGTTAAGACCTTAGGAGCGTTAACAGACATACAGGCACACAGGTTAACACTAACCTACATACTGTAGGAGAAATCCGCTCGCTTAGAGGAGAAGGAATAGTCAAACACAAAAAAGGTTTATACAACTTAACTTCATTATCTTTTTTGGAAACCGTAATTTCATAGTTGTTCTTTTAGAAAGAAATAAAATGGTAAAGAGCTGAATAAATTCCTTTAAACTGAGTAGACACCCCAAAAGCTGCAATTAAATTAAAATTCACTCATTCAACTCCGGGATGAATCCTTTGCAAATAATAAAACTTCCCGTCTGAAATTAATTGAGCTCTTAAGCCCTTCTTTGCGGTTTAATTTCAACACAGGTTCCGGTATTGATTTTGCTTACCTATTGTTGGTATTCTTCACAAGAATTGCTGAAAATCAAAAAAAGGAATCACGTGATCACAAAAATCACACTCAATATTCGGCAGTAATTGATGATATATGAAGTTTCATTTTAGTTTAAAATTAATGGCCCTTAATAATAAACACGTACATGTGTAAAGTCGGTTTGAAAGTCACTTTTTGTTAGATTTAGAAAAGCTGCTTTTAACGTTTCGTAGTAACAGTTCAAATTTAACAAAAATCATATTCTTCGCAATCATTGTGACTCTTTCGTTATTGTGAACTGAAGCTTTAAAAACTGCTGTCACTTTTGAAGTTGACAAATTTGCATTGAACAAGAAGTACAGGAAGGGGTCTTATGAACAAGAATTGAAGCATTTTTCTAATTAGTGTGAGTTGCACAAACACAAACGCATTACAACAGGGCTGGTCTGCAGTTGAATGGTTAATCTCAGGGGCACCAAGCGAAATTTGATTGAATCAAGATTTCATCGATTTCGCTTCAACTTTTTTTTTCAATCTCAATTCTTTTTTTAAGAAGCATGGTGTTTTAATGCTAAAGGTGCACGGCACGGTTTTTAATGATTAATTTTTTTATTTTCAGTACATTTTCTTGATTTTTCATCAGTAATTCATCACGTTTATTACGCTTATTGTTATACAACCAACAAATAAAAACGTTTCGAAACACGATGGAAGAACTATTCAAAGCAACCGTGCACACTACGGGAACTCAACGAATTGCACCGCCTTACCATCACGAACAGAAATAATACACCCCTGAACTCGACAACACAGTCAAAGTTTGACAGCACATACCCTAAAAATTGACAGCACATACCCTAAAAATGGACATCGTCAGACATTTTTGTTGCTTCACTCACGTATACTCTACATGTAGCTAACACCGCTTCCTGTACTTCTTATTCAATGCAAATTTGCAAAACGAGTAATGGTGAACTTTGCGCTTACGTCAGTTCTGGGCATTGAATAAGAAGTACAGGAAGAGGTCTTATGAACAAGAATTGAAGCATTTTTCTAAGTAGTGTGAGTTTCACAAACACAAACGCATTACAACAGGGCTGGTCTGCAGTTGAATGGTTAATCTCAGGGGCGCCAAGCGAAATTTGATTAAATCAAGATTTCATCGATTTTGCTTCAACTTTTTTTCATCATCTTGAATTTTCACCAAGATTTTGTTTTATGTTTTTTAACAGTACATTGGCAATTGTAAGCAGAACTTCAAATTTTTAAACACATCCATGAAATGATAGTTTGGTGCTCAGGTTTCTCACTTAATCAAATCAGTGGACTTTGATGTGCACTACATATCTATAAAGTTCACTACCCATTGCTCTAAAATGCCTAAGGGATCGGTGTTCAGACTGCTTTCTTCATCCTACCTACCTACCTACCTACTTACCTACCTGGTGCAGTACTACATAACTCTCCATATCTTTGAATTTCAATGTTTTTTCTTCTTTTAACCTGTTTTCTTTTGCCTGTATTCTGAATCTCTTAAATTCATCTCCGTGTGATCGTGTTCTATAAGATAATGCTCCGAAATAAGCACAGGTTGCCTTAAATGACAGCTGCTGTTAGAAATTCTAGATTTTATATTGGAACCATTCACCCATGTCATAATTCGAGTTGTAAACGTTTATTGAACTTTGGGAATCTTGAAAGCTTGAAACCAGTTTACACCATCACCGATGAAATTTGTTCTGTTATCAATGACTCCAGGATTGTTTCGATCATACAAATTTCATCTACACTTACTGGATAATGTATCACTTACAACCCCAGAGGGCAACCAGCTAGCTGTGATAAATTAAGCGTTTGATGGTGATGGTAGCATGAACTTCTTGTACCAACTACCAACTCAATCAACCATGATCAAACTCGAGTCATAAATAAAAATAAATAGATTGGCGCGACAGCTCTTGAAGAGCCAAGGCCTAAGTGGCTTACTCTCATCAACAATTCTCTAGGTGCGTGTGAAGAATTGAGGGGACCTACAATTTAACGCGCGCCGATTCCGAACGGCAAAGTTGAGAAGCACTTTTTCATGACAGATGATACTCTTGGAAGTTGGTCAGTTCTTCGCAAGAGGCAGTGTCCGTGAAAGATGAAATAAAAAACTTTGGGCCCGAGCAGGATTCGAACCCACGACGTTCTGCCTAGCAGCCAACGCACCTAACCACTAAGCTACAGCACTACAAAAAACTCGAGTCATACCCACATAAAAATGTAGAGAAACAAAGAACGTGAATTCTCCATCTTAAATCTCAATTATGTTGCGGTTTGACCTTTGATGTGACCAATCAAATATTTGTCCGTTTTAGTCAAATTAACCACTCAGGCACGTGTGGGAACGTCAACAAAGCAAAATTCCTTAATTAAACATTTCTGAATCATACCCCGGCCTACAATAAATCTCAAAGATCATTAAAATGGTTTCAGTTCCGAATAATGGATAATCCATCACAAATCGTCTTTTCAACTTTTTCCGACTAAAATAGCCACAGTCGTTTAAATACCATAAACCAAAACATAAAAAAAAACAAAAAAAAAACAAAACAAGCCATTGAACTCTCCCAATGAAAACAAGTTTACTTGTGTTTTTACTTGCAACATACGTGTATAGAATATACACAATGGCAAGTATTGAATCCGCAAAAGAAAAATTGAGATTTTAATGAGGTACGATATTACGATGATAGAGAAGTAGAAAATAGGGTCCGGCGATTCCGTCCGTGTGTCTGCCTACCTGTAAGCGACCTTCAAAAAAATTAATAAAAAAAGAAAAAAATGTGCACGACTGGGTCGTACGAACTTGCTCCTGCATGCTAAAACTAAATATTTATGATTACTTAAATTGCAAAAGGTAGTGTTAAAATAAGAGATATACTTTAAGCAATTCTGATTACACTCTTACTTAAAGCTTACGCTTAACTCAAAAAAAAAATATGTAAAAATATTTAGAATTTATTAAAAAAATTAAAATTTGGAAATGTACCTCGTATATACATTTCATTCCAAAAATTTAAATGCCGAACAAATTCAAGCCTATTTCTTGATTTATTGATATTTTTTGAAAATCGTCGGAGCCGTTTTTTTTTTAAATTAATTTTTTATATATAAAATTTTTCAAAAATATCTTAAAATTAATTTGGGTATGCAGTTTTCAAGACCATGTAAATATACATATTATACTCCAATTTGGATTTTTAAAACTGATCCGTTTTTGAGATACAGAATTTTGAAAAAAAAAGTTAAAAATATTTTTTAAAAATCCAAAAAAAAATTTGAAATTTTTTTAAAACAAAATATTATCTGAACAATATATACGTACTTTCGAAAAAAAACTTACGCTGATCGGACTTTCAGATTTTGAGAAAATCTAATAACAAAAAAAACGGTTCTATGGGAGGTACCGTTTTGGAGGAATACAAAATTTTTTTTTTACATAAAACACATGAATGTTTGAAAAAATTAAACTCGAGGAAGTTTAAAAAAAATCGTTCGGGCCGTTTTTGTGAAAAAAAAAGTTTTGGTTTTTGGCCAAAAAAAATCGTATGGTGGCTACCCTAAATTTTGATCTTAAAACAAAAATAAAAAAATTGGGATATGACTTTTTACTCAAACCTCTAATTTTCAAATTTGAAGTCAATCGGACCAGTAGTTAAGCCATGTAGATGCCTGTAAACTTTCCGACAGACAGACAGACGGAATCGCCGGACCCACTTTTTTCGACTTCTCTATCATCGTAATATCATATCTCATCTCATCCTCATCTCAAATTTTTTTTTTTTTTTTTGCTTTCGAATTCAATACTTGCCATATTCATTGGTTTTCATCAGGAAAAATTGGAACAGGAGGAATCTGAATTTTTTTCCTGATGAGCGTTTATAGCAATCAGGAAATTTACGTCATTGAAAAAATGTCACTTGTCCACCGCCAAAATATTTCCTGATTGAAATGCAGCCGGAAAATTTTTCCTGACAGAAATCTGTCATTGGAATTATCTAAAAATGAAACACAAAACATTGGAACGATTCGTTTCATTTTTTGACAAAAATCCATCAGCTGTTCAGGAAAACGAATTTCCGTACGGAAAATAGAAAAATACATTTTTAACGAAAAATAAGTTTGCGAACTTATATTTTATTCTCAAAAAAAATTCTTTAAGAATTTTCCGGTCGATTGGTATATAAATTGCATTAGTAATCATTCTATATGTCGCAAGTAAAAACGGCTCCTACGATTTTCAAAACAAAAGAAATTCGATAAAAATCAAAGATAAGGTTTAAGGTTTGAATTTGCTTGGCGTTTACATTTTTGAAATTCAATGTGCTTACGAGGTATATTGTTTAGATTTTAATTTTTCTTCGTTCTAATTGTTTGTATATATTGAGTTTTTTTTGTCAGTTGATGCATGGCAATTAACTTTCCACTGAAAGAGAAGGTGAATGATTTAAGAAGTCTAGGGAAAATATTGTTTCTCAATGTTATTTTAACAGTTTAAGAATTATACTTTCCTTAAGGTAGATCAACTACAACTAACTTTACCTTTTTTGTTTCTAATGCTCTTAATGATTTAGAAAAAGGAAACGAAGAGGATGTTTTCACTACCGACTTTAGTAAGGCTATTGTTAAAATTTGCTACCAAATTATTTATACGAAGCTTAATTCTTTCAGTTTCCCTCCATACATGGGTAAAATTCTATCTTGAAAACCGTCTATACCGGGTACTATTTAGAAAGTGTACTTCCGATGCTTTTGTTGCTACATCTGGCGTCCCTCAAGGCAGCCATCCTTGTCCCCTCTTCTTCCGGCGTTGATAAAATAATTTCCATTCTGACCTTTTAATCTATGCTGACGATGACAATATCAAAAATACTAAAGCAATCTTTTCTGCCATTGACATCTCTCTTCTCGAAAAAGATCTGGATTCTTTCATCACTTGGTGCAATGAAAACTTTTTTGACCTGAATATAAGGAAATGTCAGTCTATGTCCTCCTGTAAGCGTCTGCCTTCCTTTCCTCGTCTGTATTAGTTTTTGAATAAACTTATTCAAGTGGTTTCTTTTATTCGCGATCTTGGTGTGTTATGTGATAACGAATTAAACTTTCGATATCATTTTGACATTTATAATTTTGATAGCCAACTCAGCTCTTGACTTTTTTAAACGTTGGTCGAAAGAATTTTCTGACCCATACGTAACCAAAACACTTTTCCCCTCCTTGAATATGCTAGTTCTATTTGGTCTCCATTATACGTAACACGCTCTCAAAGAACTGGATCAGTGCAAAAACGATTTCTTCTAATTTCTCTACGTCATCTGCCTTGGAATAACCCTCTTATTTTACCCTGTTATGAGGATCTTCGTCTCCACATTTTCAACCTTCTCTCCCTTGAAAAACGTTGAGAAATCACCGACATAGTTTTCGTATTTAAAATAATAATTTGAGTTATTGACTAATCTTCGCAATCTGCAATCAGTTCCTTTTTTCATCTTCCATCTCACCGAATAAACTATGCCCAACTATACCCATTTAAATACTGTCAGACTGTCGCCCGCATGTTCCGTTCAGTTTTTGCTTTTTATCGCCTCTTTTCCTAGTTAAATTTTAATTTTAAGATAGATTTAAATTCCTAAACATCCAGATGTCCATTAGGACCCATTTTCGATAAGACGACTCATATGTTGTTTTTTTTTTTGTAATTTTTGTTCATTTCTCTTCAAGTGTTCTGCATGTTAACTGACTCAAATGGTATTTTGCTCTAAGTGTAGGCAATTTTTGTTTCGGCAGTCAAACTGCGGGTAACACTGAACTTTGGTGTAACCTACCCTGGACTCACGTTAAGATCAATTTTTAAATGGTGTTCAATTTTTCTTGCCCGAGCAAAATTTTGACTTTAAGGTACGTTTTTTTTTTTTTTTTTGTCAAATAATGCGTAAAGAACATAAAGTGTTCTTAATTTTACATTATGAACAAGAAATGTGTATAATGATATCTCATTGATAAGCGAAACAAAACCCATACATTTTATGATATTTGGGAAAATCTAAAATATCAAATTTATGGTTTTTTTTCTATATTTGTTTGCAGCACTTCATAATCTCCCAAGAATTGATAGTTTTAAGAAAATGTATAATATGCTGTTTCCACTGACGGTAATCACGAGATTAAGAGAAGTATATTAAAAACAAATCTCTACTTTTATGGGATTGTTCTCGTATATTGAGGTTCTTAATTAAAAATCGAACTGTGGTCTTATCAAATCAAAAAATGGATTTGCACGAATTTGAAAAACTCGAAATCTGTCAAATCTGCTTCCTCATCAAACATTTGTTTGTATATAATGACAAACTAAAAAAAAAAAACTATACTTTGAAAAGTTAAGCGAATGATTTCTCCCTTTTAAAGTTAGACGACCACTCGAAAAGGTATACTTTAAGTCGTTTAAAAATGAGGAAAATTCGACCCTGAATCTTAAATTTATTTTTAGAGCCGACTCCTATTTTAAAGTGGATTTAGAGTAGGGCTTAAATGTTTGAAAATTTGCCCTATTGATTTTAAGTTATGCTCAAAACAGATGTGCAGCACTTCAAACAAAACACACGTGCAGAAACTCTGCCAAGTTTTGTTAAGACAAAAACGACACCTGCCAACATTTTATTGTTTTGTTTGTCTCGTTGTTTATTAAAATTTTTACCTTTCAGGGAATGGAACCAGCTGGCCCTATCTCATAACCTCGCGTTTTCAATAACCGAACGAAATCTGCATGAGTGGCATGATGTTTTTTGCGACTATCATGTCAAAAGTAGATGACGGAATATTTGATCAACACTTGACCAGAGCAACATTGTCTTCTTCTAGAAATATTACAATAAACTCAATCACCGAATACTACGAAGAAAGCTATTTTAATGTTAAAAACTCAGCCGATTTAATACAGTTTTTAAAGCAAGGGTGGAAATTCTCAACCTTAATTTCATCCCCCACAGAGTTGATTTGCAGCAAATTTGTAACCTGTGTAACAGAAGAGAACTAGAAGATGTTTACCATTTTATCGCTGTGTGCCCTATTTTGCAAGAAATTCGGCGATTGTATTTCCAAGAAAGTTTTTTGTCTATTAATAGTCTCTATGAAATATTAAATGGTGCTCGAGGTTGGTATAAATTGTACACATTTTGTAAACATGCTCTAATGTACCGTTATAGTTTCTAAAATCATACGTATGCTCTACAATGCTTTTTTTTTGTTTTAAATCATTCAAATTATTACTTTTTGTGTTTCAAATCACCATTAAAATTGACTTATTTTTTTTTTTTTTTTTTTATTTATGTTTCAAATCATTAAAATTGAAAAAGAAAATCAAAACTCTCGCTTCTCATCCGAAACTGTAATAATTAAATTAAACTTAATTGCATTAAAAATCTTTTTCGCAAATCTCTGTTTAAATCTAGAAGTTTCAACTATATTTCCTCTTTTTTTCTTATTTGTTATAAGTTTATTTTGTAATGTAAACTCCAGCAGACGGCAGAACAGCCATGACCGTATTCTTTAATGAACTCTGTACAAAATTAAATTGAAAAAATAAAGAATGATAAATAATAATAATAATAATAACATTAAAATTTTAAAATAGCCCGCCAAAATCAAATGCCAAAGATGTTATCCAAGAAATTCACTTTATTGCTCTATGGTTTTAATTCTTCATTCTCCACTTTTTAATAATAAATTTTATCACATCGCATTTTTTATGCCACATATCGAATTGCAGGATTCCCTTACTAACCGGAGAGCCTTCGTATTTTGCATAGCCGGCATGATTTGTAGTGGGACTAGCTGCTATTTCGGCAGCCTGATTAGTGATTATCCAGCTCCTGGGTTGTTATTCCAGCATAGATGCCATTGATCTATTTGAAAGTGATTGCTAAAGGATCAACGAAATGTATTTTTAAGTTGTTGCACAGATTTTCGATGCGAGAATTGATTCTGTCAGTGCAGTTCTTCTTTGCGGCCATCCCGCCTGATGTACGTTACATTTTTTCGGCCCTTATCTAAAAATACTAAAGGAAATTTTGATGTTTTTGCAATATTTTAAAATTTTGCGGAATAATTGGGCGCGTTCACTTTGACTTGGATAGGCTATCCGGATAGCTTTTTGTTTTTGTTTTCCATGTAAACAAAAATAGCAGAGGTTCAAACCAAACAAACCCAAAGCTATCCAACAATTTCTGGTATACGTATAGGAGGTAGCTATTTGACAGAACAGCCATTGAAATTCTGAAACAGCTGATTTTTCTTTACGTGTTTTCACACCTATCCAAATTAAGCTATCGAACTCGTTCATGAAAAACGAGTTGGATAGGCTATCTATGATAAGCTATCCAAAACCAAACTGAACGCGCCCATTCCCATTAAAAATTAATTGAACAAGTTTATGCTAAAAAACAGATGCTCGTGTTTATTTTTCAAACATGACAATTTGAAATAAAACACTGTCAACAGTTTCAATCATGTATCAATATAAGTATTGCCAGGTAGCAATTATTTGGAAAATTTTGTTTTTCAATTGTGGCTGCAATGAAACTAGGCAGAAAATTTAGAAATGTGCTCAAAACAGATGTGCAGAATTTCTGCACGCAGCGCTGCATGCAGCGCTACAAGCAAAACACACGTGCAGAAACTCTGCCAAGTTTTGTCAAAACAAAAACGACGCCTGTCAAAAATTTATTGATTTGGTTGTCTTGAATTGTTTCTGAAGTGTTTGAAAATAATATGGAAAGCTAAAATACATCATTGGAATCCATTGTCCTAAAGGAACCTGCAAGAACCAATTTCAATTTGGTACCGAAAAGAAAAAGACCAAGACCTATCAACGTTTTAAGATATTATTATCTTTATTTAATAAAAAACATTGGTATAGCAACCACGAAGAATTGCTACTAAATTCAATGTTTTTTTGGCGTGTAAGAAATGTGCAAAAACGAATCAATCCCTTTTTTGAATGTCTGTGTTGTTGGTCAGCTGTAAAGCGTTTTGTACATGATAATCACAAACAACAGAAAACTCAGCTGTAGTATATGTGTAAAATCTGTGTACAAGTATGTGTAAATCCGTCTCCAAAAAGAGATTCGAGAGAAAATCAATCCTTCGGGAAATAAATTCAATTTCTTTGTGAAAGAAATGCGTTTAAGGGAGAAAAAATTGCCACTTTTACGTCCGGATCAGTCGAGTTTTCCCCCAGTTCTTCTTCAAGTTAAAGAACTCAAAAATGTCCGAATGCCAGGGTTCTAGATAGATGGCGAATGCTCCTGGTCACTCACCTCCTTGATCGACGTACCGAGCAACTTTGTTGACACCTCAACGAGACGCAAGTCCATTAGAAATTGCATTCTTGCCGGCAATAAAAACTAATTTAAGTTTAGCTATTATTTTGCTTATAAAATTTTTCAAACTGAAATACACACACTGTCAACAGTGTCAATATTGTGCCAATATAAGTATTGCCAGATAGGAATTATTTGGAAAATTTAGTTTTTCAATTATGGCTGCAATGAAACTAGGCAGAAAATTTAGAAATAGAGACATCACGCAGCGCTGTTCTGCATGCAGAATTAGCTCCCATAAGAGCCTGTGTATTTTAAATTTTGCTGCGCAGCAATTCTGCACATCTGTTTTGAGCCATGAGACATCACGCAGCGCTGTTCTGCATGCAGAATTTAGCTCCCATAAGAGCCTGTGTATTTTTAATTTTGCTGCGCAGCAAACATTTTTGTTTAAATTCTGTAAACAGACAGCCAGCGACACCTGTTTGAAATTTCTCTCTATTTATTATTTTGTTTCATTTCATTTCCTTCTTTCATTATATTTTGGCTGAACTCTACTTTACTTAAGCTGTTGGACCAAGACAATGTTTACACGCGAGCTCTTGTGCACGATTTTCTCTGCAAAAAAATTTTAGCATCGATACTCAAAAAAACATGGATTTAGCTTTCAATGTAAACGTACATTTCGCATTATGAATATTTGGTACAATTCGGTCTCGTTGAAAAGTAAGACTTGCGTAGTTCGCGGTTGATTCGTTCTATACATTCGTTCAATTTCAGTCTCGGTCAAAACTGAAAGTAACGTAAAGGACGGTTCACAAGAGCACGAACAACGACCAACGAATGACCGAATATTCGTCGATTTTGACGAATGCATGTAATTGTAGGTGCATTGGTTTTCAAATGGGAAACTGGAAAATTTCAAAATAGGGTTTCGAATGGAAAATAGAAAGTTCTTGATGAAAAACTCGGAAACTTCATTGGTTTTCAAAGGGAAAATTGCATATAATTGAAGGTGATTTGATTTTTAAATGGAAAATTGGAAAATTTTGGATTGGGAACACGGAAAACCCTGCGAGAGCACGAAATAGTCAAAACACACCGGAAGAACCAGGAATTTGTTGAATTTTTCAACGAAATTTGCATTTTACAATATTTTTTTTAATTATAATTACTCTGGAGGTTTTGGATTCGTAAAAAGAAGTTAAGTTTTTGATCAAATATGACATTACTATGATAGAGAAGTCGATAAAAGTGGGTCCGGCTATTCCGTTCGTCTCTCTATAAACGCACCTACAGCCTTCACCACTGGTCCGATTGACTTCAAACTTGAAAATTAGAGGTTTAAGTGAATTTACGTGGGTCATTTTTTTTTATTTTTTTTTTTTTTTTAAGATCAAAATTTATAGAAGCCACCATACAATTTTTTGTGACCAAAAACCAAAAGTTTCAATTTCTTAAAAACGGCTTTTTATTTGTCTTAACACTGATGTAGGTATTTCTTTAAAAAAATATTTTTGTATTGCTCCAAAACGACCCATAGAATCGTTGTGTTTGCTATCAGATTTTCTGGAATTAATTTTTTTTTTTCGTCAGATTAAATTTGTTTTTGAAGTACATATTTCAATTTATATTTTTACTAGCCGACCCTGCGACCCTCGTCTCGCACCTTTCAGAGCAACGTTAGAATTATTATTATTATCTTCGTTCTCTTTTTTTTCCATTCGAAAACCCATTTTGAAATTTTCCAGTTGTCCGTGAACAGTCCTTAACTCTACTTTTGGTTTTGACCGAGACCGAAAATGAACGAATCAATCCCGAACGACACAGGCCTAATTTTGACCGAGACCGAAATGTATGTACCTAATATTCAAAATGCGAAATGTACATGCACAGAGATTGGAAACTAAAATCTATGCTTTTTTTTAATATCGATGTTAAAATTTTCTTTTGTACAGAAAATCTTACCCAAGAATTCGCGTGTAAACATTGTCTTGGTGTAAAAGCTTAAGTAGGAGTTCAGCCTTAAATATAAAACAAAAGAATGAATAGGAAATGAAATGAAATGAAATGAAATGGAGAGACATTTCAAAAAACTGATGTCGGCTGTCAGTTGCCTGAATTTAAAAACAAAATTTCCGAGTAAGTAAATTGAAATCAATGTTTTTTGCTCTTAATAATTATTTCTTTTATTTTCAGAACCTCCTACTGCACAATCAGTGCATAGAAGAGCAATTGTCCATCATTTATAAAGTGAGATTTTTGTTTGTTTGTTAGTTTATCGACTACAAACATACAACCGACAAACAAACAAAAGTCTACTTTATATATTAGTATAGATGAGGATTTTCTTATTAAAAAGATTTTTTTCATAAAATTAATAACTTTTCTCTACAGAAATATCATATTATTCATTATTTTTAAAAAAAGATTTCTAAGCAAAATACACAATAAGGCAATCTTATTGATTTTAATGTAGCCCTTTTTTTCACTGTGTAGCTGTGTAGAAGATTTTGTAGCAAAACTTTTATCTATCCTACAGATTCTAGAATGAAATTAGATCGTAGTAAAATGACGACCAGCCATAAATACACACATTTTCTTACTCTTAAATCATTCATTTATAGAGTATAGATTTATGAATTTCTAGTTAGATGCTTTTGTTTTTAAATATTTTTTGTGAGTTCAGTTTTGGAATGCAGGAGCAAGTTCGTACGACCCAGTCGTGCACATTTTTACTTGCGACATATAGAATATATGGCAAGTATTGAATTCGTAAAAAAAAAAAAATTGAGATGAGGATGAGATATGATATTACGATGATAGAGAAGTCGAAAAAAGTGGGTCCGGCGATTCCGTCTGTCTGTCTGTCGGAAAGTTTACAGGCATCTACAGGCTTAACTACTGGTCCGATTGACTTCAAATTTGAAAATTAGAGGTTTGAGCAAAAAGTCATATCCCAATTTTTTTATTTTTGTTTTAAGATCAAAATTTAGGGTAGCCACCATACGATTTTTTTGGCAAAAAACCAAAACTTTTTTTTCACAAAAACGGCCCGAACGATTTTTTTTAAACTTCCTCGAGTTTAATATTTTTAAACATTCATGTGTTTTATGTAAAAACAAAAATTTTGTATTGCTCCAAAACGGTACCTCCCATAGAACCGTTTTTTTGTTATTAGATTTTCTCGAAAACTGAAAGTCCGATCAGCGTAAGTTTTTTTTCGAAAGTACGTATATATTGTTCAAATAATATTTTGTTTTCAAAAAAATTTCAAATTTTTTTTTGGATTTTAAAAAAATATTTTTAACTTTTTTTTTCAAAATTCTGTATCTCAAAAACGAATCAATTTTAAAAATCCAAATTGGAGTATAATATGTATATTTACATGGTCTTGAAAACTGCATACCCAAATTAATTTTAAGATATTTTTGAAAAATTTTATATATAAAAAATTAATTTAAAAAAAAAACGGCTCCGACGATTTTCAAAAAAAAAATTCAACAAATCAAGAATAAGGTTTGAATTTGTTCGGCATTTAAATTTTTGGAATGAAATGTATATACGAGGTACATTTCCAAATTTTAATTTTTTTAATAAATTCTAATTATTTTTATATATATTATTTTTTTTTTGAGTTAAGTGTAAGCTGTAAGTAAGAGTGTAATCAGAATTGCTTAAAGTATATCTTTATTTTAACACTACCTTTTGCAATTTAAGTAATCATAAATATTTAGTTTTAGCATGCAGGAGCAAGTTCGTACGACCCAGTCGTGCACATTTTTTGAATTCATTTGAGGACCGATAAATGCTAATAGAGTGATTAAACATCGTTCCAACAAAACAGTCAACGGATTGAAATTAATTAAGAAGCTGAAGCAGATGGTAGAGCAATTAAACCTGCAATTAAAGTAAGGCATTAACAGTGAAGTAATTAACAGACTCGGTAGTGTTATTCACTTCAAAATAAGTTTGTTGCAATTAAAATGTTTACTGCGTAGGTATAATATATAAATGTGGAACATTTTTCTTTGCAAAGTTGTTACACAAAATGTCTTTTAATCAGAACTGGATTGTTATTATTTTTGCATGCTCGTCAAAATGTGGGCAGAATCAAATGTAATTTTCGGAAAAGTAGATTATTGGTGTATCAGCTCGTTAAGGGGTATATTTTTTTAACAATCGCAAATTTTAACTCTGATCAACCAACATCAGCTTCGTTTTGACACATTCTTTAGTCGTGTGGACGCGATCCTGCGCATCGTTTGGAAATTGAGCTGGAAATCAGGAGGGTCATTCCGTAACTTTGAAAACGACTATCGTCCAAACGATTGTCGTCGACGATATCGTCTCAAATTTGCTTCACGTAAGTTGATCGTCATCGTCTCGTCCATCGTTTTTTTGCCTCTACATTTTGAGAGCTACTAAAACTCTCAAACTGTGAATGAAATGTCATCATGGCTTGTCAAAAAAGACAATTTGAAATAGCTGTGTCCAACAAAATGAAATTTTTTTTCCTCGGGATCTTTTTTAATCGAAAAGAATTTAATTAACAAAAAATTCAAACATCTGTGTCTCAATTCAACTTTTTTTTAAATAAAAAACATTTATACACATAATTTATAAGTGTGGAAATGTGATTAAGTAAGTACTAACCTTTCTTCAACAAAAAACAATAAAACGCGTAAAATTCTATTTTGGCATTCGGATTCGAAAATGAACATGCCTTGTGTTTTCTATTTATTGGAACTCCTCTGTTCCTTACTTGTTGTTTGTTTGTTCATTTGTTGGCTTTTGATTGATCATAAATAAATCGTTGTTTTAACATTTATTGTTTTAACATTTGGTTGGGAAGATCAAATGGGTTCGATGTATCCCTTAATTGTCTTCGCATTTTTATGATTTGTTTTTTTTTTTTTATCATCCTCATTATTTTGGTTTTCTAACATAAGTAAATTCATTCGTTGAAACATTTCGATGCACTTTAAAAACACAACACAAAACAAATTTGATACATAAATTACAGTGAGTTGCTATATTTCAATTTACAGTCGCTTACAAGTTTTACATTTTGAATTTTAACCTTCAAATGTATGAAAAACGATACCTACTTAGCTGTCGTTCAAATTCCATCGTTTTGACGATATCGTCTTGACGATAGTCGAGATACGGAAAGCAAATGTCGATCTGAATAAACGATATCGTCATGACGATAGTGATTTTCAGAGTTACGTGAAGCGAGTCGATCGTCGAAACGATATCGTTTCGACGATATCGAGATACGGAATGACCCTCCAGGTTGTTAGAGATCAAAATTTAAAGACGACTGGTTTGATTAGAGATGTAGCTATATTGAATGACATATCAATTTAGAGTGCAGATAATCTTCAAGATAATGTTAAAACGAAACAGTTTTAGTCAATAAAGACTGTTCCTGATGATTGTCGGCTACCGTGCGTCGCCGTGTTTCGGCCTGCCGAAATCAGTTTTAAGAATATATTATTTTTGAGCATGTTTTTGTGTTCGTCCTCGTCCGAAATATTAAAACTTATTCACACTTTTCAATGAAATACGAAATAACTGTATTCAAATCACTCTCAAGCTTATTTATTTAACAAATTGACCTTAGACTTCACGGTCTTTGCATTCGGACGCCCTTTTATATCCGATTTAATAAAGACACAAACCAGAGCACTGAACTGTATTTTTTAATAATTATTTTTTAAACCCCAATGGTAAGCATTCGCGACAGCTAGCGAGAGAGGGCGGGGAGAGTGTTCCCACTGAGGCACTACTCCTTTTTCCAGGCGGCAGCGGAGGAATTCTCAGTTCCATTTAGGATGAACTTCTCAGTGAACAACTTATACGGGCTACTACGACATATTTGGAGCTCAGGCCGATAAGGAGCGGTTTATCCGGCTCTTTGCCCTTGGAGTTAAAATAAGGACCTGACCCTCCAGGTTGGGGGTCGTGCTTTGGGGTAACTTGCCAATCACATAATGAAAAATTAGATGACGAACCATGCAAATGAAATAAGGAATTTTTAAGGTCACTTAACAGACCACGTGCAGCCGAACATCTAGCGATGGCGTTAGACCATTACAAGGCGGATATAACCGCCATCCAGGAAATGCGATGGGATGGGTCGGGCAAAAGGGGGTTGAAAAACTGAGATATTTACTACGGCGACTGCTACAGTCAGTGAGCATGCCCTAATCTTCACGGCAATCCACATAAAGTCTGAATTCGGCAACATAAGCCTCATGTGTGCTCACGCCTCCACGGAAGAGAAAAATGACGACACCAATCACATGTTTAACGAGCTCCTCGACAAGACATACGAGCAATGCCCTAGCCTCGACGTTAAAATCGTCTTTGGGGATTTTAATGCCAAACTAGGAAGAGAGGAAATCTTTGGTGGAACAGTCGGATAACACAGCCTGCACGACGAAACATCCGATAAAGGATCTAGGCTTATCGATTTTGCAGCAGGACGAAAAATAGTTGTAGCAAGTACGTTTTCCCACATCTCAACATCCACAAGGGGCCTGGAGGTCTCCAGATCACTCAACTGTCAACGAAGATTGACCATATTGCGATCACGCAAGACACGTTCAAGCAGAATGATGCCAAACCTATCGAGGGCCAACATCGACTTGGACCTCCATGTAGCCAAGTATGCGGCAATATCTCGACAAAAGCCAAAAACCAGGAAGTGCTAGAAGAAAGTATGCTCGGACACTACAATCGCAAGAGATCGCCAGATCCTTTTCCGATGAGTGGCAAGTAACCTCATGAGAAGTCCGCTACAGCCAGCATCGGAGCATTGAGAACCAGTGGCAGAATTGCCAGGAAGCCATTAGGGATGCCTGCCTATGATGTGCAGGGTATCAGCGGCCACCAAAACTAAACCCCTGGTTTGATGTGAATGCAGGCTGCACAGGAGAACGAGATTCAGGCCGGTGTCTAGCTAGCAGAAGAGGAGAGAACACAAGCTTTTCAGGAATAAAAAGAGAGACCATGAAAAACGATGGGTCGAGGATGTTTAGGGACTTAAAAACAAGAATTAGGTTCGGAAGGCTTACCAAGAGGTAAAACGAATGTCAAAACAGTCAATACTGGGGATATGGAAGGACCACTTCTGCAGACTGTACAACGACGATGACGAATCAAATTCAGCTTTTGAGCGTAATGACCCTTGCAGATAAAGGACGACGGAGGTAAGATTTACGCTTTACGGCACCAGGGAAGAGCGAAGATAGCAATATCTTTAGCTGTAAAACAACAAAAGCCGCAGTGAGCGGTGGCCTGCGACTTGCCGGAACTCTTTCAAAATAGCGGTGAATGACTTTGGGATTCTTGGGAGGAGCATGCACCAAATCGCATCTGCAGAGGATGACGGAAGAGAGATGCCCGATGAATGGAACCGCAGCATTGTTTGATCCGAGATCCTGAAGAACGGAGTATCTCCGAAACCTGCACCAAACGACAGACGGCATCAGCTCCCTAAACAGCGCCTATTAGATGCTTCTGACAGTACGTAGTGTGACGGTCTGAAGCGTCGGGCAGGCAATAAGCAGGTAGATCCAAATCATGTATGGCTTAAGACCATGAAAGTCCACCAACGAGTTAAAATCGTTCTTTGGGATTTTAATGCCAAACTAGGAAGAGAGGAAATCTTTGGTGGAACAGTCGGATAACACAGCCTGCACGACGAAACATCCGATAAAGGATCTAGGCTTATCGATTTTGCAGCAGGACGAAAAATAGTTGTAGCAAGTACGCGTTTCCCACATCTCAACATCCACAAGGGGGCCTGGAGGTCTCCAGATCAATCAACTGTCAACTAAATTGACCATATTGCGATCGACGCAAGACACTATTCAAGCATAACTGATGTCCAAACCTACCGAGGGGCCAACATCGACTTGGACCACTACCTCATTGTAGTCAAGGTAGTGCAGCGGATATCTCGACAAAAGCCAAAAACAGGAAGTGCTAGAAGAAAGTATGACGTCGGACAGGTAGTAAAGGTAGTAAACGTAATAAACGTAGTTAAATGTAGTTAATGTAGTTAAATGTAGCAAACCAAGACGAAATTCAAATTCAAATCGAAATGGTCATAGATTGCTATGATAATTTTTAAAATCGTTGCGCTGTGTCACCGTTGCTCAAATTAAAATGTAAATCATTATTTCATCGTAGTCCTTGAATGTTTTTTAGTTTTCATTTTCACTTTTCATTTTCTTTTTCACTCTTTATTTTTTAATTTCCTTTTCTTTTTTTAAATCTTTCTGAAATGTTACGATTTGTATGTAATAGTAATCGTTACAAATGTAGGTAGCAAATGAAACAAATGAGACGTGTAGTTTATTCGATTAACTACGCGTAGTAAACGTAGAGAATGACCTGACGTAAACTACTCTGCCATCTCTGCTACAGAGGCATCAGCCTCCTAAACATCGCCTATTAGATCTTTCTGCAGTACTATGTGAACGTCTGAAGCCGTTTGTCAATAAGCAGATAGGTCCATATCAGTATGGCTTAAGACCAAGAAAGTCCACCATCGATCAAATATATTCACATTTACAAGAACTCCAAATCTACACGTACCATCTTTTTATCAATTTTGAGGCCGCGTATGAAAACATTTATAAAGAAGAGCTGTATAAAACCATGTCCAGTTTGGCATCCCTACAAAACTCATTCTTCTTAGTAGGATGACAATGGAGAACTCACGCTGCTCCAAAGTCTAGACAAGTCGATGTCAAAGCGACTCCTCTATGCGACCAACTCACACGCCAACCCTAGAGGCACTATCTTCCAGAAATCTATGCAACTACTCGCGTACGCTGATGACATTCATATCATTGGGAGAACGCAGCGTGATGTCAACAGTGCTTTTACCAGCGTACAGACAGAGGCTGAAAAAATGGGTTTAGCGGTCAATGAGGGCAAAACAAAGTATATGCTGTCATCGAGAAAGGACCCCCGACAACGACAGCAGTGCCGAGATCAGAAGAAGAATAACTCTTGCTAATCGCTGTTTCTTCGGGCTTGGGGCAATTGAGTTGTAAAATCCTCTCCCCAACAACTGAGGTGACGCTCTATAAGACCCTCATCATGCCCGTCCTGCTATTTGGTGCAGGATGAACCCTATCAAAAAGGGATGTGATCTATGGTCCTGTCTGCATAAACGGTTAATGCAGGAGAAGATTTAAGGACGAACTGTACGGGCTGTACAGCGACACTGACCTAGCTAAAAGAGTGAAAGTCCATAAAGAGTGAAAGTCCATAAACCATGGCTTATGGTTACGTCGTTACGTGTAGAGGATGGACACAGGACACCAATGCTCTAGCCCGTAAAGTCTTCGAATCCACCAAAGAGGGAAGGCGCAGTAGATGAAGACCAAGGCTCAGGTTGCTTGCGCAAGATGAAAACGACCTCAAATAACTCGGCGTGCGAAATTGGAGACAGCTAGCTAGGGACCCAGCTGGCTAGAGAGGTTTGTTGGTTGAAACTTTCTGGAATATGTTCGATTCAAAGTTCCTTCCCTGATCGGTATGCAGAATGCAGCTCAAACGAAATACCAAATCTGCTAATCCAATTGAAGACAATTTGGTCTGCGCCTGTTTTGGAATGGCGTATGCTTTTGGTCACTTACTGAAGTAATCCATCAACACAAGAATATAACTATTTCCATTATTTGTTTCCCGAAATACACGCACCACATCACGAAGAGTGCTCCAACATTATACTCCTGCATTTGGCTGTAATTCTTTATGTTTGGTCCTTTAGTGGCAGCACAGATACCTATAACATTTTCGGCATTAAATATCGCCGAGAATAGTTGTCGTACCATTTTTAGCGACTTGTTGACTCTTTTAAGTCCTTCTGAAACTCCTTCATGTATCTCTTGCAAACCGTCTGCGATTTTCGATCTTAGCTTAATTATCTACATGAAACATACCATCTACTGATTCTCACTTATACTTCTATGGACATATTCAAACGAGTCCAATAAGTATTTTTAGCCAGATTCCTGTCTTCATACTTATTCTGATTCTTATTTTTCGGGATGTTCCTTCCATACGAAAATTGGTCCTATGGGTCCTCCTGTCGGCCATTTCTTAGCTTGTCTTTCGAAAATAATTCGCATGATATGATATGAGGGCTGGGAATAATTTCACAAGAAAAGGCCCGTCATAATATTTTTTCAAGTTTTGAAAAGGTTTTTATAGACATATTTGCTGTAAATATTTATTTGAAATTAACACGTATTTGCTTCTAATAGCCGTGTTTTATTGGGAACTCAGCTTAGCTTAAGCGTGCTTTACACGATATGGATTTTCCATATGGACTGTCACTTCTTATTTCCAATGATTTTCATATGTACAAATTGAATATTGTTTGTAAAAATCCGATAAGCATTTAGACAATTTGGATTTTTCGTTAGTAGTTTCAAAACTTTTTTTTCGTTCAAAGTACCTAAATGTAACAAATTTTTTTTATGAAAATGAAACACAAAAATAACATTAAACCCTTCTTTTTCGTACTCCCATGTTTTAATATAAACTTTGTTTGTCGTTTGAAAAATTTGATTTCGTTTGTATACAGATGAAATTTAGAAACAGTTCTAAATGAAAAAATGTGCACGACTGGGCTACGAACTTGCTCCTGCATGCTAAAACTAAATATTTATGATTACTTAAATTGCAAAAAGTAGTGTTAAAATAAGAGATATACATTAAGCAATTCTGATTACACTCTTACTTACAGCTTACACGTAACTCACAAAAAAAAACTCAATATATAAAAATAATTAGAATTCATTAAGAAAATTAAAATTTGAAAATGAACCTCGTAAAAACATTTCATTCCAAAAATTTAAATTCCAAACAAATTCAAACCTTATTCTTGATTTATTGAATTTTTTTTTTGAAAATCGTCGGAGCCGTTTTTTTTTAAATTAATTTTTTATATATAAAATTTTTCAAAAATGTTTTAAAATTAATTTGAGTATGCAGTTTTTAAGACCATGTAAATATACATATTATACTCCAACTTGGATTCTTAAAATTGATCCGTTTTTGAGATACAGAATTTTGAAAAAAAAAGTTAAAAATATTTTTTAAAAATCCAAAAAAAAATTTAAATTTTTTGAAAACAAATATTATTTGAACAATATATACGTACTTTCAAAAAAAACTTACGCTGATCGGACTTTCAGTTTTCGAGAAAATCTAATAACAAAAAAACGGTTCTATGGGAGGTACCGTTTTGGAGCAATACAAAAATTTTTTTTTACATAAAATACATGAATGTTTAAAAAAATTAAACTCAAGAAAGTTTAAAAAAAATCTATCGGGCCGTTTTGGAGAAAAAAAAATGTTTTGGTTTTTGGCCAAAAAAATCGTATGGTGGCTACCCTAAATTTTGATCTTAAAACAAAAATAAAAAAATTGGGATATGACTTTTTGCTCAAACCTCTAATTTTCAAATTTGAAGTCAATCGGACCAGTAGTTAAGGCTGTAGATGCCTGTAAACTTTCCGACAGACAGACAGACGGAATCGCCGGACCCACTTTTTTCGACTTCTCTATCATCGTAATGTCATATCTCATCCTCATCTCAAATTTTTTTTTTTGTACGAATTCAATACTTGCCATATATTCTATATGTCGCAAGTAAAATCATATGGAATTTCCATCTGTAATTTCCATATGGATTTATAATACGCTTACACGATTTGTATAATATTCCATATGGAAATGGTGACAGTCCCATATGGAAAATCCATATCGTGTAAAGCACGCTTTAGCAATAGGAATCCCAATCCCAATAAAACGCTTTACTCAGCTTTAAACTGAGTTTCTATTTTATTTGTAAAAGTTTTTACCCCTGAAGTGCGTTTTTGCGCTGACTATAGTTGACTATAGTTGACTATAGTTGACTATTTCTCGTTTTTGCACGCCAATAGTTACGTTTCGTAACCACAATTGTCGTTTTTGCGGTCAGTGTTAAAGTGTCAAATTGTAACTATTTCTAACTATTCCCAACTCTACTCAGGAGGTGAGTTGAAAATGGTTGATGTGTCAAAGTCTTTTTTTTCTGTTTAATGGTGTTTTTAATGACTCAAAAAAAAAAAAAAACATTCTGTTCGTGCATTTTTTACCGTCGTAGTTGTCCGTATCCGTGCCGCCGCAAATTTACAAATTTTAAAGCTTCACGAGTCAAACTGAAAATCCTCAGTCACTACGAGGAGATACACACCAAGGAAATGATCGCATTTCCAAGTGGCTTAAAATTCAGCACCAATTTCAAGAATCATTCTCTTACCGGTCACAAACCCTTCCAATCGAATTGGCTATACTGCAATCCGCAAACACTCCTATTTCAACTGCAACTGCGTGGCGACTTGCAGGCTGCCAAAGATGGCCAAAACAGTCAGCGTCTACGTTCGGTTAGTTAACAAAAAGTCATCGAAAAACTCGAGGACATGGACATGGTTTTGGAGGATAAGTTGGCCACTGCCCATGAGCATAATGATTGTCGAACGTCAGTCGGCACGAACGGCAAATGGAAGTTGCTCTGCATGAGAAGAAATTGACGCAGCGGTGAATGGAGCTGACTGAGGAGAAAATTACGAAGATCGCAGGAGAGAAGGACAATTCGGAGAGGAAGCTCAATGACGCTCTCGAAGAATCAATGAATGAAGGACGAAATCGCGTACATATTTGAATTCATTGTTTTTATGTTTGTCTGTCAGCAATAAAAAATGTGTAATTAGTTTCAGAGAAAAAGACTTTTTTCGTTTATTTATATAAAATCACGAACTAGATATTGGTTTTGATAGTTTTTCGCTGAATCTGGGAGCCGCGATTAGGAGAATATCAGGAGCTGGCTTACTTGGAACAGCTTGAAGATTTCTTTATGGGGGGTGGTCTTCAGTCTCTTTCTCTTTTCTTTTCTTGCTGTGGGTTGTTCAAAAATAAATAAATATTGTCTCATCTCAATGGTCTTTAAAATCTTACCATATCAAAATCATTCTCGAGTTTTTCAATAAACTTAGAGCAATAGAAATTTTTATGATCAAAACAAAAGAAAAATGTAACCTCAAAAGATTTGTTTTTTTTTTCTTGTTTGACAGATCAACCAAACCTAACTAAAAAGCGTTTTTGGATGATTTCAACTATTTCTAACTATTTCAACTATGACACATCAACCATTTTCTTTTTGACATAAAAACTATAGTCAACTATCGTCACCGCAAAAACGCACTTCTGTAATCAAGAACTGTCAAAACCTGTCAGAAAAAAAATGTCATGGTGATAGTGATGGGCGCATTCGAACGATTTAATCGATTCAAGAAACTATTCGATATCATTCGATTATGCACTGCGAAATCATTCGGATGATTTCTTAAACCTACTAGTACCGCTACAACTACTACTTATTAGTATTCGATTGAAAATAATCGATTATAAGCATCCTCTTGAAAATAAATCGAATTACTAAGAGAAGTTTTTGAATGACGACTATTAAAATTCTAATGAAAATAATCGATTATTAGCATCCGCTTGAAAATGAATGGATTTACTACGAGCAGTTTTTGAATGACGACTATTAGTATTCCAATGAACATAATCGATTATTAGCATCCAAATGAAAGTCATCGATTATTAGTATTCGTATGAAAAAAGATCGAATTATGATTATTACGAGCAGTGTTTGAATGACGACTGTTAATATTCGATTGATAAACAACTAGTATATATTATCAAGTTTGGTGTTTACAATTAAGAATTTCAAGCAAACATTTTGTAATTCGGATGATCACTCGATTATTGAAATCATTCCATTATCCTCACCATTAGCTCAAAAATTCCATTTGGTTCTGCCAACATTTAGATTTAAGAAAAACATATTTTGCTCACTCTAGCGTCGAGTAGCCGGTACTTTATCTTGTGTAAATTCCTAACTTATTTTTACTCAGCTTTCGGTTGTTGTTGTTTGACATGTAATTCCTATTGCTAAGCTAAGCTGAGTTCCCAATAAAACACGGCTAATAAACACAATATAATAGTCTCGATGTCAAATAATGATTCTACCGCCGCCGCCGTGGCCTTAAAGCATTGACAAATATTGAAAATACTCCGATTACGTCCGAACAACTGGCTGGTGAAGGTCATATACCAGAAATTGTACCTACCAATAAAAAAATAATCTTTGTTTTATTAAATCTCAAAGTTCTCTAAAAAAAGCCTTATATTACCTCAGATATTCAGAAATGTTGACCTTTTAGAATATTGTTCGATCCGCTCCTGCGTTTAAAACTAGTGCGCAGTGGCTGACGCATAACAAAGTTGAACACAAGCAATCACTAGGAAATTGAATTCTAATTATTTATTATTGTAATGCAATAACCGTATCAAGTCTCAAGGTCAAAATGTATAAGTTAATTGCCTAATAGAATTTATATTCAATTCGATATGGTACTAGATGTGCAGAAAAATTAGTTTAACATTCGAAATATGCAATTAATACTTACAGAAAGCTTGATTTTTATTAAAATAATTGTATGTATCCAATAGCTCTAAAATATGTTGTAATCGATTTTTTTAACATCGACTAAAATATCGATTGTAAGAATCACCACTTATTGCATGCCTCCTATGTCTTTGAGCCTTAATATATGTATCGATTAGCAGTCTACATTTTTATTAATATAAGGGTGGTCCCATAAGTAGCTAGCCCCACCGCCAAGTATTGCAAGAGCAATTTATTTTTGTCGAGTACATTACGCTAAACCAAAAGATTTCACATTGTGCGTCTGTACCAACAAGAGACCAGAAACAGTGGACTTCAGCTGTCGAAAATGATTCGAAGAAGATGAGCCTTTCTTAACATTCGGAGAGGTGAAGACTATTTGGAGAAGGACAAAGTGGTCATAATGTGCCAAATGAGACGATTCGAACCCCTTATTGAAAAAAAAAAAAAAAAATAGTCCGACTTGTCAACGCACCTCGGTCCGAACAAATCTCGTTGATCCATTAGTTGGGAGTCTAAACCATCAATACAAATAAATGGCTGTTCTCACAAATGACTAATGGTTTTTGATTTGAGCGGAAATATAACCAAATAAAACGCAAATACGAACGAAATGAATTCCTTTGAAATGCAAAAAAAATCAAATTGTTTGATACTCAACGTTTCCAGCTACAAACAATAAATTAAGGAAATGTTTACTCTTTTTTTTAAGCCAAACAACAATTTATGGCGCGACAGCTTTTCTACCTGGGTGTGGCTCATTATCAATCGAATTCCACTTCTATTTGATCTCTTTTAAGGTAAAATAAATTAAGTCCAAAATGGTTAAGAAAAAATTCCACTCGCAGGCAATCTTTGCCACCGTGTCCAAACCTCCGAACCATGTGCTCAATTAGTGAACTAAAAACCCACTTAAACGAGTTTACCAAATCTGGTTCCAATTTTGTCTTCACCCAATTTCAAAGGAGACGAAAAAAAAAACAAAAATGTTGTCGTTTTGTAAAATAAAACATTTTACAGAATAATTTATTTTTCTCGTTTTTTCATATTTAATTTTAATTTTAAATAAAATGTCGCTCCATTTTGTCAACTTCGAGCAAGCAATTGCGAGTTTTTTGTTTTGTTAAAAATTTCGAAATTCCAATTCACACAATTTATTGAATTCTAGTTTCCAAAAGCTTAAAACGATTTTTTTTAGTTTTCACTCTTTTCGCTGTGAGATGAGTGTTCTGTTGGCTTACTGCTGACATCTTCGGCTTTAGCTGCAACGGCGATTGTGGTTGCTGCTTCGGCTTCGATAGGCTTGGTGATTTCCTCGACTGGTGCTGGGGCGGGAGCTTCTTTGACAGCATCGACTTTGGATTCGGCAGCTGCAACAACTGGTGCTGCTTCAGCGGCAACTTCTCCGGAAGATGGCGTAACAATGATGACCTTTTGGGCAGATTCGGTGGCAGCTGGAGAGGCGATAGCTTCGCTTACGACGGCTGGCTTGACTTCTTCGGTTTTCGATTTGATGGCTTCGACAACGGGCGATGATGGTTCAGCAACACTGTCTGGGATGATTGGAGCATCTTCTGATGGTTTGGCTTCAACCTTGATTTCCTTTTCGGAAGCTGCTGGCTCAACTGCAACTAGGACAACAGCCTCGACTGGTGCACTCTCGATTGGTTTCACAACGGGGGCGGCTTCAGCTTCAACGGCTTGTTCAGCAGCGGCCTCGACGGCAGCAACAAGTGGCTCGACGGTGTTCTCAACGACAGCTACCGCTGGTTCGATGATAGCCATGACGGCAACGGCTGGTGCTGAAGCAACGACGGCAGCATCATTGCTACTCTCAGCAACTGGGGCAACTGGTACTACGGCAACTTTGACTTCTTCACTGCTACTTTCCTTTGATTCCTTTGATTCAGATGATTCAGCCGAGCTGCTCTTGTTCTCCTCGCTGCTATCAGCCTTGCTGACGACAACAACTGGAACAGCTGTCAAAATTTGTGATTCGGCTTCCTTTGGCTTGTCAGCCTTGACTTCTTCCTTGGCGACGACAACCGCAGCATCAGCTTTAGGTTTTTCATCGCTCGCAGCTGCCACAGGCTCGCCTGTAGCCGCTGCTGGCTTGACTTCACTTGTTGCAACCACAGCAGGTGACTCAATTTTGTCCCCAACAACTGCTGCTAATACGGCATCTTCCAAAGGACGACACTGTCCAATTGCTAGCAAAAAGCCGAACGCAACAACAAACACAATTTTATTCTTCAACTGAGACGAACCCATTTCGATCGATCAAGCGTTCCGTTTGACTACGACTTTAAAACTGTTTTTGTGCTCGACAAATGTTCCAATATTTTTTGAGATTTTTTTTATTCAACCGGTTCTCATTGACTTGGGAGCCCACAAAACCAGAAATAAATATAACAAGAAATCGACAAAAACGCTCACAACTGTGTCTTGCTGCTGGTGCTGCTGCTGATGCTTGGCTTGGACTTGGGAAGTCGAAGAATACTTGTTTGTCTAGGCGAAAAATTGCATAATACATGAAGCATTCTCTTTTCGGATCGCGTTTTTATACACAATATTTCAGTTGGAGACTCGGAATACTGATTTGATATAATGTAAGACAAAAAGTTCTGTCGATGTGTCTGTGGGTCCGTTTTGGTAGATATACCAACGACATCTCGAGTTGATTTTTTTTTTTTTTTTTTATTCAAATACTAACAACGCGCACTGGCCGATTGGCTTAGAGCGGCTTTAAGCGGGACACTTGTACATAAGAAGTCCATTGGATTTCTTGTTTCTTGGTTCGGATTAAGTCTTTTGTTAATTGGTGTGCGAGCCAGCCTCTGCAGCAGGCCATCAGCTTATGTGTATGGCTTTGTGTACTTGGAAGTATGTTAAGGTTTTATAAACACGAGATGATACTTTGTGATACGCTCTATTGGTATTTGATAGGTCGTCAATAAAAAAAATATATATCTCTGTAGGTATGACACATAAGATGCTTTAGTTCTTGCTTCTTGGAATTTGTTCTTTTTGTATGTTTTTGTCTCGATAAACATGAGGGTATATTGAACTTTGAAGATAAGAAAGCGATTGTGGGTTGTTCTTTGTTGGAAGTTTTGGCTTTTGGGTTTTTTTTTTCTTAAGAAGAAAGAAAGTTCGAAGTTTCTAAAAACATAGGGAACAAAGTCTTAAATTATCGATCGTCATGAATATGAATGTAAAAAATTACACTGAGAGAAAAGACTTTTATTTGACGCCTGAAACACGTTGTTCTTATAAAAAGAGCTTGAAATTTGTGAGTAGGGCAACGTCTGTTGGGTCAGCTTTTTTACTTTTGAATCTAAACCAATCTAAAATCTGCCTAAGCACTCCCAAAAACTTTACAAAATCATTCCGTCGTTTACTTAAAGTATAGGGTTACAGTCCAGTCGGACAAAAGCTTCATCTATGAAACGTCTCCAACCAGCTCGATACCAAGCAAGCTGTCTCCAGTTTCGCTAGCCAAGTTGGTTGAAGGACCTCTACCACCTGAGTCACAGCATTGCTTTCCAGCGGAGTATTATTTTCTACATGACCAAACCATAATAGTCTTTAGACCTAAACTTTTTCTTGAAAGGTCTATGTCACTGTACACTGTACAGGCCGTATACTTAGTCCTTATTTTGATCTTCGTGTCAATTCCACATTTATGAAAACAGGATCCAAAATCACACAATTTTTTCTAGAAGCAGCCTACAGCCTTTTCATGTGATGTTAACCAAACATGAGGACCGGAATAATGAGAGCCTTATAAGCTGACACTCTAGTTGGTCGAGAGAGAACCTTTCTACTCAATTGATTTCTACTTCCAAGGAATCAGCAATTGGCAGTTTTGTTCCCTAAATTAATGGCGTACCTATCCCTCAGTATAAGCGAAACTCAAAATCTACGAGTACCACGTTGGACGCCACCTCAAAGGGAACCTAGTTGACCTAAGCTTTGGCTCATGCAATAATGTCGAACAGCTGAAGCTTGGACACCCTCTCTTTCCTGTTGCTTTAATTGGCCTGCAGAGTGCAGACCCAAATCGTTAATCGGGTATTTTTATGTTAAATTCGTCTATACTGACGTTTCTCAAAATCGTGGGCGTTGAGTGTCCTTCCTTTTTGACAAGGCTCATGGCTCATAAACGTTCAACTGACACTACGCTGTGTTCTTCAATTATGTCAATGCCAACGGCGGCGACGTATCCTACCAGTTGAGCGATTTGAAGATTAGGTATGCCTCTATTGTTGACGATTTGAGTTTTGTTAAAGAAATAACGTGACAGCGCACTGAATTGTCTAAAATTGTTTTTAACATCAAAGGCATGGCTGTCAGGTGTTTTCCGACCACTATAGAACAGAGTGAGTTTTTTTCCACCGTCAACTGATTCAGAAGAACGATTTTTTTTTTTTTTTTTTGATACTCTAAATAGTTGGTCATTATAGACGCCATCATACGAGGTTTAGACGTCGATGAAAAGGTGGTATTTATCGATTTGAAGTTCCTTTTTTTTCTTAGATCTTGTACTCAATTTTTAACAAATATATTCTTTAAACTGTAGTCTCCGTAGCGTAGTGGTTGGTAGAACGTCTCGTCGTGGGTTCGACTTTCATCCTATACGGGCACTGCCTCTTGCGAAGAACTGACAAAACTTCCAAGAGTATCATCTGTCATGAAAAAGAGCTTCTCAACTTAGCAGTTCGGAATCGGCGTTAAATTGTAGGTCCCCTCAATTCATCATGCGCACCTAAAGAATTGTTGATGAGAGTCAGCCAAATCACTACAGCCTTGGCTCTTCAAGAGCTGTTGTTCCCATCTATTTCTTTTATTTTCTTTAAACTAGTAGCCAGATGAAAAGAAGAAAAACAGCTTGCATACCTCGTTGTATCCAAAGTAGTGCTACGAATATCCCGACAACGGCCAAAACAAGGAAATGCTGCAAGAAAATTCGACGTCGGACGGCTGCAATCGCAAGAGATCGCCAGATCCTTCTCTGATCGAGTGTCAAGTAACCTCTTAAGGAGTCCTATGCCGCCAACATCAAGTATCGAAGACCAGTGGCAACATTGCCAGAGAGCAGTTAGAGATGCCGCCTCTAATGTGCTGGGTTTCACACAGCCACCAAAACGAAACCCCTGGTTTGACGAAGAATGCAGACAGGCCCATGCAGCCAAGAAGAAGACATACAAAGCGGCGCTATATAGAAGGAGAAGGACAAGAGCTGCTCGAGAGCTCTACGAGCAAAAGAGGAGAGAGGAACGCTGGCTTCTCAGGAGAAAAAAGAGAGAGCATGAGAAGCGTCAGATCGAGGATGTTGAGAGAGCCAACAGCAGGAATGAAGTTCGGAGGTTTTACCGAAAGATTAAACAGCTGGCTCAAGGTCATCGAGCAAGAACCGATGCCTGCAGAGATAAACAAGGGAACATCATAGTAGAATCGCAGTCAATGCTGGGGATTTGGAAAGACCACTTCTGTAGATTGTATAACGGCGACGACGAACAAAATACCGCCGTCAGACAGGAGCCTTTCATCGGACACGATGATAGCAAACAATTCCGTGAACCCGACCTAGAAGAAGTGAAAACCGCAATATCACGGCTGAAATCCAACAAAGCCGCTGGAGCAGATGGACTAGCTGCTGAGTTGTTCAAAGCAGCAGGCGACGAGCTAGATAGGAGCATGCACCAAATCATCTGTAAGATATGGTCAGAGGAATGCATGCCCTATGAATGGAACCTCAGCATTGTTTGCCCGATCCTGAAAAAGGGAGATCCTCTAAACTGCGCCAACTATAGAGGAATAAGTCTACTAAACATCGCCTACAAGATCCTCTCTGCCGTAATATGTGAACGTCTGAAGCCTTTCGTCAACAATCTGATTGGTCCTTATCAATGTGGCTTCAGGCCAGGAAAGTCAACCATCGACCAAATTTTCACGTTGCGGCAGATCCTGGAAAAGACCTATGAACTCCAAATCGAACCCACCACCTTTTCATCGATTTTAAGGCCGCGTATGACAGCATCTACAGAGACGAACTGTACAAAGCTATGTCTAGTTTTGGCGTCCCTGCCAAGCTCGTTCGCTTGTGCAAAATGACGATGGAGAACTCACGCTGCTCCATCAAGGTTGGCAACGAGCTCACGGAATCTTTCGACGTCAAAAAAGGATTCAGACAAGGCAATGCACTGTCATGCGATTTCTTTAACATCGTTCTTGAGAAGATAGTGCAGAACTCCAACGTCAACACCAGAGGCACTATCTTCCAAAAATCTGTTCAACTTCTCGCGTACGCCGATGATATTGATATAATGGGAAGAACACAGCGTGATGTCAATGGCGCCTTTGTGAGAATTGAGACAGAAGCGGCAAAAATGGGTTTAGCGGTAAATGAGGGAAAAACGAAGTATATGCTGTCTTCGAGGAAGGACACCCAACACCGACGGCTCGGGCAGAACGTCACAATAGACGCATAACTTCGAGGTAGTAGAGGAGTTTGTCTACCTAGGCTCCGCTATAAACACGGGCAATAACACCAGCGCCGAGATCAGACGAAGAATAACTCTTGCTAATCGCTGTTTCTTTGGGCTTAGAAAGCAATTGAGTGGAAAAGCCCTCTCTCGAGCAACTAAGGTAAAACTGTACAACACACTCATCATCCCAGTCCTGCTGTATGGTGCAGAAGCATGGACCCTGACAAAATCGGATGAAAGTGCCTTAGGCTGTTTCGAGAGGAAAGTTCTTCGGGTTATCTTTGGCCCCGTGTGCATTGAAGGGGAATGGCGAAGAAGATACAACAGCGAACTTTACGGGTTGTACAACGACATGGACCTAGCCAGAAGGGTCAAGGTCCAGAGACTCAGATGGCTCGGTCATTTAGAGCGAATGGACACCAATGCTCCGGCCCGGAAAGCCTTCGACACTATTCCCGAGGGACGTAGGAGGAGAGGAAGACCGCGACTCAGGTGGCGCACTCAAGTGGAAGAGGACCTCAATCAACTTGGAGTGCAAAACTGGAAACGACTAGCTAAGGACCGAGCTAGCTAGCCCAAGTCCAAAACGGACTGTAGCGCCACCTTAAGTTAGTAAGTAAGTGGCAAGGGTGGCATATTATTCCTTTACCATAGAAGACAGCATTGCGTTTTTGAAGGATTTATTTCAATACGTTTTTCCTTACTCCATTGAATGATGCTGTTAATGTCAGAAAGTAATCAGCAGCGTTTTAATCAAACGGTCCCGCTAGGGTTTATGCTTTTGCGCCTAAAAAGCATCTAACGTCAAGTTAAAGATCCAAACCACTGTTCGTTTAACAGCTTATTATTTAACAATATCTTAGGTCTAACAGAGTTTTCGTAAAAATCAGACTCCTGTGTCTTGTTCACAACAAAGGCTGTGAAATAAACGGTTGAGCAATAATTACTCCGGTTTGTATATTTTCCAGAAGAGAAGATACACAAAAAAAATTGTCGGCAAAATTTTGGATCGGAGGGAAGCCCCGTTGAGAATATATTTTGAAGAAATATATTCCTAAAGCCATATATAAATAGGCAGATCCAAAAAATTAGTGCTCTCCCCTTAATAGGAAGCTAGCTAGAGCAAACTTCTCAGACGTTCACTCTACCACAGCGGAGAGGGAACCAATTTTCGCTGGCGACAACACTTCCTCTTGTATATTCTCCTGTCTTATGCTGACTGTGAATCTTTATCATGTTGTTGGTTGTTGCTTCCTTTTTTTGTATTCGGTGTTTTTCGGTTGTTGGTTCTCTTTGTTTACTTGGTTATTTCCAGGAGCGGTTTTTTGTAGATTATTTATCTAGCGGTTGGCTATTTTCGGAATTTTTGTTTCTGTCGCGCAGGTCCGCTCCTAAATTTTGTCTAACAAAACAAATTAACTGAAATGCTTGATTACAATAGGGAAGCGTTAACGATGTTGCAAGGCATCAAGGCATCATCTTAATTCACGTTCATCAGTGGAAAAGTGTCATTGGTCCGAATTTCTTCGAAGATTTCAATGGATGGACGGTTACAGTCAATTCGGAGAGATATGCTCGAATGATAACCAAGTTTTGGCCGTTTGACATGACTTGGACGATATTCGGTTTCAACAAGACAGGGCAACAAGCCAGACAACACGATCAGCTATGGCTTAATTGCTTGAGAAGTGTCCTGGTCGTGTTATTTTACGTTTTGGCGACGTCATTTATTGGCCACTAAAATCATGTGATTTCACACTGTTAAATTTCTTCTGTGAGCCTAAGCAAAAAAACCATGTTCACGTAAATAGTCCCCGACGCATTATAATCAACATTAATCAAGTTTCAACCGATATACCACGCGATATGTACGAAAAAGTTCTTAAACATTTCCTCAAAAGAATCGCATGTTGCGAAATTTCCCGAGGCGGCCATTTGAATAATATTGCTTTTCCCACTTAATGACATCTTTATAATGAAATAAAATGACCCTTTACAAAAACGTTGTCTTCCTTTTATAACGTTTGGATATTACAATATTGAATTCTATCCTACTACTACTATCCATTAATAGTCAAGCGCCAAAACTAATACGGAACATTAACAAAGGTATTAAAGGTATTTTTGAATTAAGGGTCGTTAAGCATAAACTTTTAAAATAACTTTTTTTTGGAGTTCGGACCAGGAGTATGCCTTGGATGACCTCAAGTAACCTCCTGCATTATTCTCTCTTCATCTTGACCTAAAAACTATTTCAGTTTAATGAATTTGAAATGTTAATTAGGTGGTTTATTATTTATAAAAGAAAAAAAAATTATTGCAAAATAAAACGTGTTTACTATGGAAAATAATTCAACTTTTTACTGGCAATAAACTTGAACCGCTGTTAAAGTATTTTGGTGTATCAGTTTCCGCAAGTAAACTCTAAATTTGTTTAAATTTCTTGCAACGCAGATCTTTAGAATTACATAACAATTCAAAATAAGTAACACAGCGAATTCCTGAGAGGATCAAAGAAAATAATGTATGTAGCTAGTCTTTTATTACAGAAATAAATTTTTAATTCCTTTTTATAATTTTACGATAAGCTTGTTAATCCTTAGTAGATACCCAAAAATTTGTCAACAAACTTTTAATTTATGACTCTTAAGCAGCGAGACCGCGTCGGCATTGGACGGCGGCAACGAAACGAGAATGGTAGCGTGGTAGAAAGTTTTTAAGCAAACAATTCCTATTCCAAAATAGAAGATCAACATAATAAATGAGGAGTTTGCAAGTCGGATTTGAATTGCGCGTGTTGTCAAAGTTTATGTACCTCGATTAATTTCAAAGCAATAAAAGGAACGGATATGGATGGGGAGAACGCAAAAACAAATTCGAGTTGTTGTAACATGGCCATAGAAAGCGTCTTGGTGCATTTAAAATGTCCATATTATAGACAAATATTAAAGGTTAACACTTTATAAATGGACTTAAAACAGAAACAAAAGGAAAGTTTATTGACCCTGGTGGCACGGATCCCGCAGGTACAATGCCCCTATCAACAATAAATACAGACAAGCTGTAGTACGTGGATCAGCAGGAACCAAAGCCCCTTGGTGGCGCACAAAAAGACAAACGGACGTTCCGATTATGAAATGGTCACACTATTTCAGTATAACTTTGACCAATATAACTAAGTTGATACTATTGTACCATTGGGCAGTAGGTAGCAGAACCAATTTTAGTAACATTGTACTAGTCCACTTTTAATATTTTTGTTACAACACTAACTGTTTGGAATTTGGCATTTCAGAGTCTGATTTATAATTGGCTATACCTAGAATTGAATTTTCAGCTATGATTACAAGTATCGCAATTTCAATTCCGGGGTTTATGTAAAAACTATGAATCGACATTTTGCAACGTGTGTAAAATATTGATTTCAAGATTCTGTATTTACAACACAAATTATCATATTATTGGGAAAGGAATATTTTGCAAAATTTAAAGTAAAGAAATGTACTTAAATTGCAAAATCTTTCATATTAATTTTTCTCAGTGTTTAAAATTAAGTAGAGCATTCCAAAGCAACAAGTTTCTTAAACAATTCAATTTAAGAGATAATAAAATATAAACCATTCTCCTTTACCGTTAAAAAAAAACACACACGGAATAATTTAATATTTTATACATCAAATCGATACCGTTAATTTCAGAGAAATAAATTTCTTGTCTGATTCTAGAAATAAAACATGAATTTCATAGAACTTAACTTTAATAACTTTAACAGGTTTAAAGGCAGAGAAATGTCGAACGTCATCCACCGGATGCTTATTAATCGTTGGCTTTTAGAAAAGAAACCAGATCGGTTTATTCTTATCGTGTTTTTTAAACGATAAGTCATTTAGTCATTCAAAAAAGCTTTAATTAATTACTAGTGCATTAATTGCTTACGATTCCATTTTCAATATCTTAGTAAGTTCTCGTTTGGTTTCGAAATTAATTAATTAATGTTGCTGCCGACGATTGACGATCAATTGACAACAAGAGGGATTTCTTTATGCTATACAAAAAGTCAACTTCAAATCGTTTGCTACAAGCCAGTGGCGTAGATCGGGGGGGGGGGGGGGGGGATCAGGGGGATATATCCCCCCCATTGGGAGCAATAATTGTTCAACATAGCTATTCATCGCGAAATACCTATAACAGCAGACGAGGTTATAAGTGTTCTATCTTAAAAGAACAGAAAAATCGATTTTATTTTGTGGTGTACCTACAAGACGTTTAACCCGCATTCCACTTTTGCTTTTTTGCAGGATTTAGAAATGATAATAGAGTAGAAGCATTAGGTACAATTTATATACACATAATATGACTGCTCTGGCCTTTTATATTTTTCTGGGCAAAACGACTTAACAAAATATCACCATACATAATCGAATGCATATTTTACGATCCTAAAGAACAAAATAATAGTTTTTGGGATAAAAAAAAAACGTCTAATCCATTTTAATGAATTGAATCTGAATTGCATATTTTCCTCTGTGTATGTGCCCTCCAATGTTTTTGTCAAGAGACTTGTAGAATTCTAGGTTTTAGATCTCAAGTTGGAACCTTCTTCTTAAGAAACAAAATTTCTTCCTCTTATGCATTTTCTACCGATTAACTTTTGTTGCGAACGTTCTTTGTTGCAATAGGTAGACTGAATCATAAGAATTAAAAAAAAAAAAACTTTCGAAAGGATAAAATGTCTTATTTAACATCTTAAGGTTTTTATTTTGCCCTCCACGGGGTAAGCCTTGACGTGGCGGAGCGGCTTACGTTAACTACTACTATGAAGCTTAGAGCTATGCGATCGCGAAACTTGATTTCGCAGAAGGGCCTCCCATGGTCGACAGGTCGAAGCGGAGTAGGCTGTTACTACCAATTACCCCACAACGAAGGAGTGTTCCCGCCAAGGCACTCCCACCGAGGGACGGCAGCGAATGAATTTCTTCTTTGGAATCAACGGTGGCGTCTCCAGTTCCATTTCGGCCGAACTACTTGGTGAAAACCTTTACGGGCTACTTCGACTTATTTGAAGCCCAGGCCGTAAAAGGAGCGGTTTTTCCGGCTCTTGCACTTGGAGTCACATCAAGTGCCTGGTACTCCAAGTTGGGGGTTGTGCGTTGGGGTGACTTCCCGACCACGTAGAAAAAATTTTAGTTGCGAAGCAATAACAGGCCTCGGAAACGGACGGATACACTGATAAACACGGGCATTAACACCAGCGCCGAGATCAGACGAAGAATAACTCTTGCTAATCGCTGTTTCTTTGGGCTTAGAAAGCAATTGAGTGGAAAAGCCCTCTCTCAAGCAACTAAGGTAAAACTGTACAACACACTCATCATCCCAGTCCTGCTGTATGGTGCAGAAGCATGGACCCTGACAAAATCGGATGAAAGTGCCTTAGGCTGTTTCGAGAGGAAAGTTCTTCGGGTTATCTTTGGCCCCGTGTGCATTGAAGGGGAATGGCGAAGAAGATACAACAGCGAACTTTACGGGTTGTACAACGACATGGACCTAGCCAGAAGGGTCAAGGTCCAGAGACTCAGATGGCTCGGTCATTTAGAGCGAATGGACACCAATGCTCCGGCCCGGAAAGCCTTCGACACTATTCCCGAGGGACGTACGAGGAGAGGAAGACCGCGACTCAGGTGGCGCACTCAAGTGGAAGAGGACCTCAATCAACTTGGAGTGCAAAACTGGAGACGACTAGCTAAGGATCGAGCTAGCTGGCGGAGCCTGTTGATTGAGGCCCAAGTCCACAACGGACTGTAGCGCCACCTTAAGTAAGTAAGTAAGGTTTTTATTATTTGGCCGTGGGCAAAATTATTTGGCAAAAATATTTTTATAGAATTATTTATACTCAATATAATGTCAACTGGGATTTTACGTAACTACGGAATGGCAGTTTTGTATTTGACCTCGCGTATGTGTCATTATTGTCAATGTTTTTACATATCTACACAAACTTGAAGACTTCAAACTCGCGTTAATTTCGCGATCAGGTGTAGATCGAGGATTATCAGGTTAAGTGTCAAAGCACTAGCAAACAATTGTTGATTTCCACGTATGTAAATCTTTCATTGTTCTAATAAATGCTTCCAATAATTTCTTGTTGGCCATTGGGACGTTTTGAGATGTTGCATTGGATTTTTGTTGGCTTATGTTTAAGTGTTATAGGAAAAAGAATAATAATAAGTTCAGAATGATAAAGTGAGAGCCTTTAAATATGAATGTGAAATATGTGAAATGATTGCAAGTGAGCTGTATAAGCAAAATGGTTGAATGAAAGAGGGTGAGGGTACGGATGTCAGCAGCCACCAGTCTGTCCTAAATGCCAACTTAATCTGTTATCATTCTTATTAATTGCTGATAAAATTTCTTTTGCTTTGTTTCCTCTGATCTATTTGCTTATATATGTTCATCTTTTATCAATTTTACTCATAGCAAAGGAAGATTCAATCTTTTAACAATGAAACCAAAATCCGCCAAAAACTCTTTTCAACCGCGAACGTTCAAATGCTAACAAGTTAACAAATCTAATAATAGAGTGGCGCGACAGCTCTTGAGAGCCAAGGCCTAATTGGCTTACTCTCATCAACAATTCTCTAGGTGCGTGTGAAGAATTGAGGGGACCTACAATTTAACGCGATTCCGAACGGCGAAGTTGAGAAGCACTTTTTCATGACAGATGATACTCTTGGAAGTTTTGTCAGTCTTCGCAAGAGGCAGTACCCGTGAAAATGAAATAAAACTATGGGCCCAGGTAGGACTCGAACCACGACGTTCTGCTTAGCAGCCGACGCACCTACCCACTAAGCTACGGACACTGCAATGGTAATTATGTAGGTACTTACATTTTTTTTATTGATGTTTCCCAAAATTCTACATAATTCAATTAATTTTTTTCTAAAGCTTTGTCGAACTGTCAAAATTTCATTCGCTTTCAATTTCAAAACATTCCTTCAGTCCATATATAGGTTCGCTGTTTATCGCTGCCCTGTGTTTTTTTCACACCTGACGTGCGGTTTTTTCCCTGTGTTAAACAGAAAAAGCTGGTCAGAGCTTCGAATCCCTAAATTTTCGCTCCAAAATATAGATTTATACTAATTCATATTCAAATTAATGTGTATAAGATATTATTATCTTATGAATTCAATGAAGTTTGTTATTTGTTTTTTTTTTTTAGTTATTACTTTAAAAAAATTAGCGAACTAGATCTATCCCCCCCCCTAGCGAAAAGCTATCTACGCCACTGCTAACAGCTAAGTGTAGAGAACTAGTAGCAATATTACTAAGCAGCCATCACAATCACAACAAAATTCCTGGTTTAATGAGACATTAACATAGTCGAGCTGTTTGAGAGCATGTGAGGAGAGATGTTCTTCAGATGACGAAAAAAAAGTAGGTAATATGAAAGCAAGAAGCATACAATATAAAAGATATAAACGGTGAACGAAATTATTCAAACCGACCTTCGGCGTCAGAGTAACAATAACAAACATCACCTCCAACATTTTGTTTAAATTTTTTTGTGAACCTCATAAGTCATAACTCATAACCTATCAGTGTGGCTGCATTCCAAAAAAAAAAGAGTAACGTACGTACGTAAGGCACTACAAATATTAAATCTTCCCAATTCTTCATTGATTTCAACTTCTAGCTTTGATTCAAGTTATGGCTATAAACTTTGGAACTGCTCAACTCCCTTCTTAACTTACAAGCGGCTTCAACGACTGAACGACTGAAGAATTTGAACAATAAAGTCCTACATCGAGAAAAACCTCGTTTCTGAATGTTTGAATCCAATGGAATATTCAATGGAATAACATCGGACAACATTTTGATAGTACACGCTTCAGCGGCTTCATTCCACCAGAAGCATTCCTCTATATTTAGATAGATGCGGTCTGATACAGGACAGATTGACGATGCCGCTTATCTATCAAGTCAGGCGAAGTCGATCGGCGGCTCCTTTACAGTCGAGACGTCCTCGCACAAGACGGAGCAGAGCTCCTTCGGTTCAGTAGGGCTGTGTCCGAACGGGACCGAATCGATAGGGTGAAGCAGGAAAACCAGTTCTGGTTGCTTCAGTCAGCACTTGATAATGAGTAGTCGGGGTGGAGTTTTGAGCCTTGGCCGGCTTACATACTTGTTTTAGTTTAAGGGGTTTGGGTTTAGGTTTAAGTAGAGTAGGCATGGTGGCATATACATTGACAAGGACAACAAATATAAAATACAAAAAAAAAAAGAAAAAACGAAAAAAAAAAAAAAAAAATAAGTTTAAAAAAAAAAATAAAAATAAAAGAAAATTCAAAAAAATGAAATAAAAATGATAGAGTTTTGCTGCTGTGGTTGTTCTATTCTAGTTCGTAAGAAGTAGTTAGGTAGAATAGTAAGTTTTAGTAAATTTTAAGTTTTATTTTTAAGGACCTAATTTTAAGTAGCATGTAAGAAACATATAAAAAATGATATTCTATTAGTTTTTTTCAATTGTACTAACAAAAAACAAAACTTCAAAAATAAATAAAATAGTTTATAGGCCCAAAGGCTAATTTTTAGAGCGCCCGGTTGGGGCCAGTTAGTTAAATATAAGATTTTAGATAATAAGCTAGTTTGAATTCTTTGCCTAGTAATAATGGACCACATTTTTTGTTTTGATTTTTGTTTAAATTTTTACCCATCTATGATCAGCCCTTACATTTATTTATTAATTAAAATTTTTGTTTTTATTTTGTCATTACTAAGAAGCGGGTTGGTCGGTAGCGGGTAGTGGGTAGCGTTGAGAAGTATTAGGTAACAGGAAGTTGGGTAGTAGGTAACAGGATAACTGGGTATAACGGGGTAGTGGGTATACGGTAGTGGGGAAGCGGGGAGACTGTAGCGGGTGGTATGGTCGCGGGTGGTATGGTAGCGGGCTACAAAAGTCTAGGTCGTTTTTATATCGATTGAGGTAGTACGAAGTCTGTCGGGTCAGCTAGTAATTATGTATTATTCGGAGAATATTTAGCTAGAGCTGCAAGATTTGGAATAAGAAAAGGGTGGTCCGTTTTCAGCATAGAAAGTTGATTGTGAATAAAACGCATTGTATGTATGTATATTGTTACTTGCAAAATCCCTGCCCGGTTCGCAGGGCTTCAGCAAACAACGGTCGTGAAATTAGGGATTGGCTGGATGAAGAATACGGTAGTTGATGGATTTGCAGAAATGGAACAATATTCCTAGAAATATCGTGTCTATACTTGCTAATTTGATGAATAATCTTTTGGTTTTTCAATTCTTTTATATCAAATTTTATTTCATGTACCCATTAAACATACCCAAATTTAACTCCCTGAGAAGAGGTTAGGCAGTTAGGGTTTTGACAACAAGCCAGGTAGGCATAAGCATACTTTTAACCCTCTTCAGGATTGCACAGTGTTATTAATTATCTTAAACTATCAATTATCGATTATGAAGTGCTGCAATAAAAATATTGAAAAATAAAAATGTAAATTCTATTGTCTTACCTGTTTTAGATTTTCCTAAGTATTATAAAATGTATGGGTTTTTGTATGCACTTATCAATGAGATTTTATTTTGTAATTTTTTTGGTCATAAGGTAAAAATGTGTTTTAAGCAATATTTGAAAAAAAATTACCTCAAAGTCAAAATTTTGTTCGGGCAAGAAAAATTGAATAGGTACCATTTAAAAATTGCTCTTAACATGAGTCAGGGAAGGGTACACCAAAGTTAGCCTCTTTCAATTCGTCAAAAAGTGATGAAAAAGTAAGAAATCAGACTTTATTTAAGAACGATTATTATAAAATGTCCGTAGCTTAGTGGTTAGGTGCGTTGGCTGCTAACCAGAACGTCGTGGGTTCGAGTCCTTCCCAAGAACAACAACAGCTCTTGAAGAGCCAAGGCCTAAGTGGCTTACTCTAATCAACAATTCTCTAGGTGAGTGTGAAGAATTGAGGGGACCTACAATTTTACGCCGATTCCGAACGGCAAAGTTGAGAAGCACTTTTTCATGACAGATGATACTCTTGGAGGCAGTGTCCGTGAAAGATGAAATAAAAACTATGGGCCCGAGTAGGATTCGAACCCACGACGTTCTGCTTAGCAGCCAACGCACCTAACCACTAAGCTACGGACACTAGCTTCCTGAAATACCGCTATAAAACAAACGGTTTGAAACAACTCAATTCGTCAGGAGCAGTTGACCGTGGTATAATCGGCAAAGTTTGTCCTCAGCAGCCAAAAGATATAGGGCTCCAAATTCTTTAAGTTGTGGGATTAAAGGCTTAAAGTACATTTTTGTGCGCCATTGTGCACTCATCCAACACAACAATTCGGCCATTGCCGACTTTTTTTTTAAATAGTGTCATGTCGGTTTAAGACTAATAACGCGCTCGCAATTCCAGAAGAAGCAGGAGCCAATGCATTTTTGTTTTATTTTCAGATCGTATTGATGCTAAAATAATTGATAGCGAAGATGGTTTCCCCATTCCACCGGGTTCATCTCAAAAATATTTACCAACACTTTGATTGAACACAGCTTGCATAATGGTGTAATACACATATGTACTTCTGTTGATCATGTAACTTCGTCTCAATAGTTTGCAATTTGATTAGTGTCTTTAACGAAGTATTGCTTGATCAAGAACATCTTACGCTGCACGCCCTCGAGCAACCAATAAAATTGTGGCAATGTTTTATTCGCAAAACGTTTGTGTTCACAGTTGTGCCAGTTCAGTTTGAAAACATTCAGTTCTCCATCAGATTGGCATTTGCAATGACAATGACTATTGACTCAAGGCGGGGTCGATTTGAGCAACCATGTTGTTTACAGGGACAATATTATACGAGCAAAACCCAGTTAGTTGTGTGATCAAACTATATTAATGACATATTCCATCAACGTTCACAACATTATAAATATGCCTCTACCTCTCACATACTCATATACCAGAAACGCACTCACTAAAAACAATAAGATATACATATATATTTTCATACTCTAGAAATTGCATACCTACATCAAAACAACGTTTGCCGGGTCAGCTAGTTCAAATATAATTTCATATCTTCACTGACATTTTCTTTTTCGATCGAATAAAAATATTTGTCAAAATTTTCAGACGAAATTGAGTGTTCGTATATTGATCAGTTTTTTTTTTTTGTAGTGCGAAATACAAAATTTTTAACATTTTTTAACAATTGAACCATTTGTGATTTGAAAAGTATACATTTTATTTTTGCTAAACCTTCTATCCTAAAACCACTTGCATTGCATTGGTCAACCAGTGTGCCCGGTTAGCGAACGAACACAAAAATTAGGCTCTTCTTTTATATAAAAGGTTTTTCAATAGGAAAGTAGACTGATAGGGACAGCAAACGACGCCATATTTTTTCCCGTTCTCTTGACATTTCTCTTCAGTAAGATTTGCCATTTCAACATAATGAAACGTATACGATCCAACAACGAGTCGAAATTATTAAAATTTACTACCGAAATTCGGAGTCAGTGGTCAACACTTTAAGAGCGCTACGTACAATTTATGGTCGTCATAATCGTCCTGCCAGATCAACAATTGAGCGTATAGTGGAAAAATTTGAATCCACAGGCTCAGTACAAAATGTTCCCGTGCCAGTGAGACAAAGAAGTGCCCGTAGTGTCGAGAATATTGCTGCCGCTAGCGCATCAATTGCGGAAGACCCAAATCAGTCTCTCACATGTCGTTCTCCTTACAAGATCAAATTGGCGCAAGAACTGAAGCCGCTTGATCACCAGAAATGTCGTATGTTCGTGAATTGGGCTGAGCAACAACTTGAAAATCATCCGGATTTTCATCGAAAAATCATCTTCAGCGATGAGGCTCATTTCTGGCTGGATGGCTTCGTCAATAAGCAAAATATGCGTTATTGGTCAAGCAGCAATCCACATGTGCTTCACGAGGCACCATTACATCCCGAAAAAATCACTGTTTGGTGCGGTTTACATGCTGGTGGTGTAATTGGGCCGTTCTTCTTCCGTGATGATCAAGACCGGCACGTTACTGTGAATGGGAATAGCAGGCTACCGTTCAATGCTAACCGATTATTTTTGGAATGAATTGGATGATATGGACTTGGACGATATGTGGTTTCAACAGGACGGTGCCACATGTCACACAGCGGGCCAAACAATCGAATTATTGAGAACGAGGTTCGATGAGCGCATTATCTCCAGAAATGGACCTGTGAATTGGTGAAATTACAGCAATATCGGCCGATTTATGCTTGAAAACCGTCGAAAATTGGGTTCAGCGTCTGGACTTCTGCAAGCGTGCCCGTGGTGGCCATGCAAAAGAAATTTAGTTCAATACATAATGGCATATCAAATGTACTTCCACAGGAATAAAGATTTTCATTGATATCATTGTTTTATTTAAGAAAACTTTTGTAGCGTCCTTATTGAAAAACTATAGATGAAGCTCACTTTTTGTAGAATGAATATTATTTCAATAAACAAAACTGACGTACTTGGAGTGATTATGATTCGCAAGTGTATGTTGGAACACCGCTACATCCACCAAAACTGACTGGTGTGCTTTATGGGTTGGTGGATTAATTGGTCCGTACATCCTGAAAAACGATACTGACTACTAGAATGTTACAGTCATTAGTGACCGCTATAGAGCCATGACTGACTTTTCCGTTCGTCAAATGAACAACCATGATGTGAAAAAGCTGTGCTTTCAACAGGACGGCGCGCGGCTAACTGCATTACGAACCCCTGAATGGGGCTCAATAACGTGCGATTTAATACCCCTTGAATATTTTCTGTGCGGATTTGTGTAATTGAAACAAACAAGAGTTGAAACAATTGACCGATTGAAAGACGACACTCGCCGCGTTATTGCCAAAATATGACCACAAATGTTGGAAAAAGTCATACAAAATTATTCCTCCAGATTAGGCTACGTCCATCAAGGTAGTCGCGTCCCAATTCATTTATAAATCGAAGATTATCTTGCGAATAAAGTACATTTCATCTCAATTGAATAAAAGAAATCACCTATGTTTTAATCGATTTAAAAAAAAAACACGTTTTAAAATACCTACATTTCTTTTAAACTATGAAGGCGTTTGTCGTCAATTAAAACTAATACTCAACTTTTTTGTAAGGCAAAAATTATTTCAAGTTTAAACATCTTCCCCAATTGTTACGACACCGATCTT
>CAKKXW010000003.1:39020167-39031815 GCA_920937365.1 Sphaerophoria rueppellii | reverse complement strand
TGTATACACAATTACTTACAACTACAAATAAAACTTTTGCTACATAACTATTCAGCAATTAGACAATATAAGAGTGACAGAGATAGATAGTGTTTACACATTTAAGTATAGAGATATAAAGAGATGGAGTTACAAAGTGTGTACACATTACAATAGATTGACATATAGAGATATAGAGAGGTAGGAACAGAAAGTGTATACATATTACAGTATATTGATCAGTTTATTTTTGTAGTGCGAAATACAAAATTTTTAACATTGCTTATCAATTGAACCATTTGTGATCTGAAAAGTATACATTTTATTTTTGCTAAACTTTCTATCCTAAAACCTTGCATTTAGAGAAAAATTTAGGAAAATTGGTCAACCAGTGTGCCCGGTTAGCGAACGAACACAAAAATTAGGCTCTTCTTTTATATAAAAGGTTTCTCAATAGGAAAGTAGACTGATAGGGACAGCAAACGACGCCATATTTTTTCCTGTTCTCTTGACATTTCTCTTCAGTAAGATTTGCCATTTCAACATAATGAAAAGTATACGATCCAACAACGAGTCGAAATTATTAAAATTTACTACCGAAATTCGGAGTCAGTGGTCAACACTTTAAGAGCGCTACGTACAATTTGTGGTCGTCATAATCGTCCTGCCAGATCAACTTTTGAATCCACAGGCTCAGTACAAAATGTTCCCGTGCCAGTGAGACAAAGAAGTGCCCGTAGTGTCGAGAATATTGTTGCCACTAGCGCATCAATTGCGGAAGACCCAAATCAGTCTCTCACACGTCGTTCTCAAGCGTTGAGCATCTCTATGACGTCGTTGTCGCGAATTTCGCGAAAAGATCTTGGCCTACATCATTACAAAATCAAATTGACGCAAGAAGCCGCTTGATCACCAGAAGCGTCGTATGTTCGTGAATTGGGCTGAGCAACAACTTGAAAATGATCCGGATTTTCATCGAAAAACCATCTTCAGCGATGAGGCTCATTTCTGGCTGGATGGCTTTGTCAATAATCAAAATATGCGTTATTGGTCAGGCAGCAATCCACGTGTGCTTCACGAGGCACCATTACATCCCGAAAAAATCACTGTTTGGTGCTGTTTACATGCTGGTGGTGTCATTGGGCCGTACTTCTTCCGTGATGATCAAGACCGGCACGTTACTGTGAATGGGAATCGCTACCGCTCAATGCTAACCGATTATTTTTGGAATGAATTGGATGATATGGACTTGGACAACATGTGGTTTCAACAGGACGGTGCACCGCTTTGCCACATGTCACATAGCGGGCCAAACAATCGAATTATTGAGAACGAGGTTCAATGAGCGCATTATCTCCAGAAATGGACCTGTGAATTGGTGAAATTACAGCAGTATCGGCCGATTTATGCTTGAAAACCGTCGAAAATTGGGGTCAGCGTCTGGACTTCTGCAAGCGTGCCCGTGGTGGCCATGCAAAAGTAATTTAGTTCAATACATAATGGCATATCAAATGTACTTCCACAGGAATAAAGAATTTCATTGATATCATTGTTTTATTTAAGAATACTTTTGTAGCGTCCTTATTGAAAAACTATAGATGAAGCTCACTTTTTGTAGAATGAATATTATTTCAATAAACAAAACTGACGTACTTGGAGTGATTATGATTCGCAAGTGTATGTTGGAACACCGCTACATCCACCAAAACTGACAATTGGTGTGCTTTATGGGTTGGTGGATTAATTGGTCAACAGGACGGCGCGCGCCAAAATGCATTACGAACCCGTGAATGGGGCTCCAATAACGTGCGATTTAATACCCCTTGAATATTTTCTGTGCGGATATGTGTAATTGAAACAAACAAGAGTTGAAACAATTGACCGATTGAAAGACGACACTCGCAGCGTTATTGCCAAAATATGACCACAAATGTTGGAAAAAGTCATACAAAATTGTTCCTCCAGATTAGGCTACATCCATCAAGGTAGTCGCGTCCCAATTTATTTATAAATCGAAGATTATCTTGCGAATAAAGTAAATTTCATCTCAATTGAATAAAAGAAATCACCTATGTTTTAATCGATTAAAAAAAAAAACACGTTTTAAAATACATTTTTTTAAACTATGAATGCGTTTGTCGTCAGTTAAAACTAATACTCAACTTTTTTGTAAGGCAAAAATTATTTAAAGTTTAAACATCTTCTCCAATATAAGCAAACATCTTTAAACCGTAGACGGTTTTGACAAAAAAAAAATGTTCCTTGAACTTTAAATAAAGTTGCTTTCCTATTTGGGGCAATTTATTTACTTGAATCGCATTCAAAATATTTCACATAATTAATTTCGAGTTCCAAACTTAGTCAACAGAAACACTTTTATCACGTCGTTAAAATAAAAATGAAGAAAAAAACCTATCCGGCGATGCAAATTGCCACATCGTTTATCCGACGCATGATCTGAATCATCGCAACAAATAGCTTGTCTAGGAAGTAATCTTGACTTGTTAATTTGTTATGCAATAAAATACGAAAACGATTTTATTTTTCTGACACATCTGTTGCGATGAAATGTCATGTTTCGTTTTCTACATTAAAAAATTATCATTCCATTGCATAACATTGAACTTAAAAAAGTTTAAAAAGTGAAACTCATTTGCATAAACAAAATGAGAAAACAATCTTTTGTGATCTAATTTTGGAAAAAAATTACATGCCTAACCTTGCATGTCATTTTCGTTTTGTAAAATGTTTGTTTTCCATAACAGAAGACCTAAAATGAAGGCGTCTCCAACTCGCACCACCCCTAATTAACATCTTTTCGTCAAATGTCATAAAAAATAAAAAAAATAATCGTTACAAGTGAAAGCATCTCCAAATTTTTATTTTTACAATAAACTTCTTCAGAAAGAAAGTAGAATCTGCTGTGGGAGCTGACTTGACGAAAATATTTAAATAAACAATAATTAACATACCAATGCCACACACCAACAATCGCGCGTCGACCGCACCGCCGCCGCCGACGACGAACCGCACCATCGAGCGCCCAAAACAGTCGGTAAGTCTGTATGAGGTCTCATTATAAAACGTTGTGAAATAACAAGCAAATAGGTAGGTATTTAGCATGTGGATGACAAATAAAACACTTTCACACGAGATGGCGTTATTGACAATGAAAGTTGTACTTAAACTTGAGGACACGCAAACGAAGTGTTTCACGTAGGATAGATAATAATTGGGTTCTTGCCCTTTTCGAGATGGTAAAAAAACGCAAAATAAACTGCAGTTGGTACAACAAAAATGAATTTGTCGGTGGTTTGTTGGATGATGATAACATAATAGTCAGGAATTTAAAGTTGAATTTTGTTGTACGATTGATTTAATGCTTGCACTCATTTTAATTATACTTGTGGGTGCAGCTGCTCTGTTGTACGTATTTGAGTAATGTGAACCCACCTCATAATTCTTGATTACATTTCTGACATTTCTTCGCTAACAAACCGTTTGTTAAAATGACCTCACTTTTATTTTTAATAATATTTAATTACTTACTTACTTACTTAAGGTGGCGCTACAGTCCGTTGTGCACTTGGGCCTCAATCAACAGTCTCCGCCAGCTAGCTCGATCCTTAGCTAGTCGTCTCCAGTTTTGCACTCCAAGTTGATTGAGGTCCTCTTCCACTTGAGTGCGCCACCTGAGCCGCGGTCTCCCTCTCCTCCTACGTCCCTCGGGAATAGTGTCGAAGGCTTTCCGGGCCGGAGCATTGGTGTCCATTCGCTCTAAATGACCGAGCCATCTGAGTCTCTGGACCTTGACCCTTCTGGCTAGGTCCATATCGTTGTACAACCCGTAAAGTTCGCTGTTGTATCTTCTTCGCCATTCCCCTTCAATGCACACGGGGCCAAAGATGACCCGAAGAACTTTCCTCTCGAAACAGCCTAAGGCACTTTCATCCGATTTTGTCAGGGTCTATGCTTCTGCACCATACAGCAGGACTGGGATGATGAGTGTGTTGTACAGTTTTATCTTAGTTGCTCGAGAGAGGGCATTTCCACTCAATTGCTTTCTAAGCCCAAGGAAACAGCGATTATCAAGAGTTATTCTTCGTCTGATCTCGGCACTGGTGTTATTGCCCGTGTTTATAGCGGAGCCTAGGTAGACAAACTCCTCTACTACCTCGAAGTCATACAAGTCGTTTGTGACGTTCTGCCCGAGCCGTCGGTGTTGGGTGTCCTTGCTCGAAGACAGCATATACTTCGTTTTTCCCTCATTTACCGCTAAACCCATTTTTGCCGCTTCTGTCTCAATTCTCACAAAGGTGCCATTGACATCACGCTGTGCTCTTCCCATTATATCAATATCATCGGAGTACGCGAGAAGTTGAACAGATTTTTGGAAGATAGTGCCTCTGGTGTTGACGTTGGAGTTCTGCACTATCTTCTCAAGAACGATGTTAAAGAAATCGCATGACAGTGCATCGCCTTGTCTGAACCCTTTTTTGACGTCGAAAGATTCAGTAAGCAACCTTTATGGAGCAGCGTGAGTTTTCCACCGTCATTTTGCACAAGCGAACGAGCTTGGCAGGGACGCCAAAGCTAGACATAGCTTTGTACAGTTCTTCTCTGTAGATGCTGTCATACGCGGCCTTAAAATCGATGAAAAGGTGGTGGGTATCGATTTGGAGTTCATAGGTCTTTTCCAGGATCTGCCGCAACGTGAAAATTTGGTCGATGGTTGACTTTCCTGGCCTGAAGCCACATTGATAAGGACCAATCAGAGTGTTGACGAAAGGCTTCAGACGTTCACATATTACGGCAGAGAGGATCTTGTAGGCGATGTTTAGTAGGCTTATTCTTCTATAGTTGGCGCAGTTTAGAGGATCTCCCTTTTTCAGGATCGGGCAAACAATGCTGAGGTTCCATTCATAGGGCATGCATTCCTCTGACCATATCTTACAGATGATTTGGTGCATGCTCCTATCTAGCTCGTCGCCTGCTGCTTTGAACAACTCAGCAGCTAGTCCATCTGCTCCAGCGGCTTTGTTGGATTTCAGCCGTGATATTGCGGTTTTCACTTCTTCTAGGTCGGGTTCACGGAATTGTTGGCTATCATCGTGTCCGACGAAAGGCTCCTGTCTGACGGCGGTATTTTGTTCGTCGTCACCGTTATACAATCTACAGAAGTGGTCATCAAACCAGGGGTTTCGTTTTGGTGGCTGTGTGAAACCCAGCACATTAGAGGCGGCATCCCTAACTGCACTCTGGCAATATTGCCACTGGTCTTCGATACTTGATGTTGACGGCATAGGACTCCTTATGAGGTTACTTGACACTCGATCAGAGAATGGCGATCTCTTGCGATTGTAGCCGTCCGAAGTCGAATTTTCTTGCAGCACTTCCTTGTCTTGGCCGTTGTCGGGATATTCGTAGCACTACCTTGGCTACGACGAGGTAGTGGTCCGAGTCGATGTTAGCTCCTCATAAAGTTCGAACATCTAAAATGCTGAACGAGTGCCTTCCGTCGTCGATCGCAATGTGGTCAACCTGGTTGACGGTTGATTGATTAGGAGATCTCCATGTACCTTTATGGATGTTGAGATGAGGGAACCAGGTGCTTGCTACCACAACATTTCGCCCCGCAGCAAAATCGATCAGCCTGAATCCGTTATCGGATATGGTGTCGTGCAGGCTGTGCTTTCTGACCGTTCCACCAAAGATGTCCTCTTTTCCCAGCTTTGCGTTAAAATCGCCGAGGACAATTTTAATGTCATTACTAGGACATTGCTCGTATGTTTTGTCAAGGAGCTCGTAGAACTCGTCTTTGGTGTCGTCCTTTTTCTCTTCTGTGGGGGCATGCGCACATATTAGGCTAATGTTGCCTAATATTTAATTATTGTTATCAAAAATATCACGAATAATTTTTCATTGGAGTTTTTTCCCAATTTGGGAACTTTGCTTTCATGAATAATATTCTAAAATGAAAAAAAAAACTTAATTTCAAAAAATTCGTATCGCCAATAATTTTTTCTAGGGAACTTTTTCCCTATTTCAAACAGAATTTTCCCCAAGTTAGTTGTAAGGGAAATACTTGCTGTGCTTTACCATGAAGTGCATTGGAACACTGTTTCTTTTTTTTATGGTGAAGAGAAAGGCAGAAGTCGTGGGGCTAAAGATCACCTCAAAAAAGCTTTAGGGATCATCCGTGGAATTTATTCATCAATCCAATCTAATATTTCTGGACAACTCTTTTAGCTTAAAGACCAAGCCTCGACTTTTCAACTCCAATTTTGAATCCGTGTTGCTTTATGGATGCGGCACTTAGGAAATCAGGAAATCACAGACACTGCTACAAAAAAGCTTCAAAATTTCGTTAATAGATGTCTCAGAAACATCTTGAGGATTTTCCTGGCCCAACCGTATCTCCAAGGTTGAATTTCATGCGAGAACAGGTCAGGTATTCCCATAGACTCTATCATACGAAGACGAAAGTAATAGTGGATTGGCCACACACTTCGAAAAGTCAACTGCTATGCTGTGGAACCCGTTAACACAAGAAAGCAGATAAGTGGGGCGGCAGACAATTGGCTTGGCGATGAATAGTCGAACAGGATTTAGCACTACGACCATGTGTAGTAGAAGCGGCTCTATGTCCCTTAAGGGAAACACCTTAAGCTTCGGTAAAATGCGTTTAAACAAGAAAAGGCAGTTCAACTTCCAAATGTATGTTTTATAAAGGATCAAAAATTAAAGAGATTAACAAAAATATTGTCGTTAAAGATCTACGAATATTGCAGGTACGCGAAAACAAAGATCAAAGTCACTGACAACCAAAACTATCTGCGAGGCACGTAGTTGTGATCCGAAAACAATTTTTCCTGGTTTCAGTCCTTAGCTTCTTCTTTCCATATATGTATGCATGTATTTAGATATTTTTCTAATGCAAATACCTCCGCAACCAGGACAGGACTAGAAAATGAGTTTAGCTTACAAAAATAGGTTCGGGATATTAAGAACTATCAAATACATAGTGTCTGCAAAATTTAGCGAAATCGATGTTTTATTGATAAAATCATCACAATTTCAATAATTTTTATTTGTATTTGACACCAACAAAATATTTTATCAAGATTTGAAGCCTTCAAAATAACTTCGAAAACAAATTAAATATTTTAAGGTTGTTATACTTTTCCCCTGGGAAATAAAAGTTCTTGGGAGATTCTCGATGGGAAACTTCTGTTCCGGGGTGATTTTTGTTTCCCTGAGAAAATAGTTTGAATAAAATTGGCGATAGGGCTGGTTCACTTATTTCAAAAATTGAAAAAAAAGTTTGATTTGTCATAAAGTGAGGGGAATTTTTTTTTTCAATCCAACGAATCTAAAGGACTGTTCACATGAGAACGACCGACGACCGACGAATAAATGAAGAAATGTTGATTATATTACTTTACCGACCTCTAATTTTGCTGATATTTAGCAAAACGATTGAAATATAGTTTATGAAGATTTTAAAATATAAAAATTTAATCTTAAATTACCTAAAATGTATTAAATTCGGAAAATAAAATATTCGTCGCGAATTCAGATCTGTTCGTTGCGATCTGTCAAGTCCAATTCGCGTTCCATATACAATCCACACTCCCAACGACCAAAATGTTTGCACGCGTATAACCTCAAAAATCATTCTTGCCTTGTGTTTTGGTTGTTCATTCGCGACGAATTAAAAACTATCATATGAAAGAAATGTCAAAAACATCGTTTTTCGTTGTTTGTGCTCATGTGAATAGTGCTTAAGATTCAATTTAAATGTTGCTGACCAGGGTTCGGACTTCAGATTAAATTTTTCGAAGTAAATGCAGAAAAAAAACTGAAGTAGATCCAAAATTTTCGAAGCGGATTTAGAAAATACAAAAAAAAAACAAATTTTCGAAATAAAAACTATTAACAGAAGTTTATTTGGTATAGCAATAACAGTATTTATATATAACATCAATAAATAAAGATTTCTTAAAAAATAATATATTAACAAAACATATTATCAGACTTCAAAACTCTTTTACAAAAATAGTAAAGATCTCAGTGGCCAATTGTGATTACCTCTGCGAGAGATAACACGGTCCGGAAACTTTTCAAGTACAAGATCGATGGTTTCACTGCTTGTGTGGCACGTAGCGCCGCCTTGTTGAAAGTAAACGTTGTGCAGATCAATACCATCCAATTCGGGCCATTCATTAATCATCTCTCGATAGCGCAATCCATTGACCGTAACTGTTGCTCCAGCCTCATTTCGAAAAAGTAAGGTCCAATGACCCCGCCGGACCATAAACCGCCCCTGATGAGACAGTTTTGCTCGTTGACGTAGCCTCCGAGGTGGAAATGGGCCTCATCAGTCAAGATGATTTTTCGATGAAATTCCGGATCCTATTAATGCATTTCAAGGACCCAATCAGCAAAGACACGAGTGTTGATATTCAGACGGCTTGAGTTCTTGTGTTAACTGAACTTTATAACCCTTAAGACCCAAGTCTTTATGGAAAATACGGTGTAATGACGTTTGTGGAATGCCTAATTCTAAAGAACGACGAGGAATGGACAAACCTGGGTTTTCGTCAACACTTTGGGCTACAACAGCAATATTCTCAGTTGTTCTTGAGCGACGTGCACGGGTTTAATTCTTCACATCACTAACAACAACATCTCGAATTTGTCCACCAATTTCTGTATTGTTGTCCGACAAGGTGCTTCACGACGACCCAAGAATGTTTTAGTTTCAGGAACCGTCTCTGCCAAATTTTCACCATTTTTATAATGAATTTTAATAATTTCAATGCGTTGTTGAAGTGTGTATCGTTCCATTTTTATTAATGGCGTAGTTCTTACTTGTCAAATGCCAAAAAAAAATGAGAATAGAAGTGTGAAATGAGAAGTGTTGGATGACAGCTTCAAAAGTGACAACTACCGAAATAGCGGGCTATTCAAAATAACACCTCTTATTGGAAAACCCTTTAAAATACCAAAATCTAGGCAAATCGTTTTGCTCTATTTGACTATCTATTTGAAATCTAAAAACACAAGGACACATAATGGAAGAAGGTAGAATAAGATCAAATGCGTTCAAAGAGTAATGCGTAATAAAGAGTGATCAGCGCTTCTTTTAATATGTTGGTTAAGTATTTCTTTCAAAGTGAAGTAGATCCTAAAAAAGAGAAGTAGGGAAGTAGATTAATTTTTATTTTCAAAATCGAATAGATCTACTTCGATCGAAGTAAAGTCCGAACGCTGTTGCTGACATTAATTCTTGCCTTGTGTTTTGGTTGTTCATTCGCGACGAATCATGTGAAAGAAATGTCAAAAACATCGTTTTTCGTTGTTTGTGCTTATGTGAATAGTGCTTAAGATTCATTTTAAATGTTGCTGACATTAATTCACTTTTTTTTTCAACTCAAAATAATTTGAAAAGAAAAATTATATCTTTACTTTTTATTTCACCTAAATCCGACTTTTTTCTACTTTTTTTGAGTTTTTTTCAAGTGTTTCTTTAATTGTTTTGAATATTGTATGATGGCAAAACAACGTTTGCTGGATCAGCTAGTGTCATATGTGATCAAAATCTCGTGCTTGAATTTTTTATTTTACAAATACAAAACTTTTCATCAACTAATATTCTGCATAATGTCGAAAGTAAAAACGGAACCTACATGTTTGCCTCAGTATACTCACTTGTTTTTTTACTTGCGACCGACATACCTATAGAATACATGGTAAGTTTTGAATTCATAGAAAAAAGTTGAGATTCTTATCAAATATGACATTATGATGATAGAGAAGTCGAAAAAAGTAGGTCCGGTGATTTCGTCCGTTTGTCTGTCTGTACTTCTGCCAGTCTTTAAACGCAACTACAGCCTTAACCACTGGTCCGATTGAATTCAAACTTGAAAATTAGAAGTTTGAGCGTGGATCCTTTGTTTTTTGATTTATTTACACTATCAGAATTGGTCGAAGAGAGCTTATAGCAAACACAGGAGTGTTAACAAAACAAAATTAATACATAACTTATAATTTTAAACATTAATTAAACAAAATAATAATTACAAACAAAATATAGGTACACTGGTCTTGAGCAAAGATTTAAATTTATTCTTGCTAAGATTTAAATCAACTAAGTCTGAGTTGCAGTTGAAAGCCTTCTCATGCATTTCAAGGGCTCATTAAATTCATAGTTGGTTGGTACGATGTATTTATTCTTGTACCAAGTACTTCGCTCGAAAATTATCACCGCCACCCCTTTGGTTGAAAGAGATGGCGCAAAGTAGTTGCAGTGCACCTGCTACACCAGTCATAACTAGATGGAAGAATAGAATGTCGTTGTTGTTTCATCTATTTGACAATAATTCCATTTGGAGAGTAAGTAAACAGTTTTCAACGGTTGTTTTTTGCAAAATCCTGTATCTCGAGAATGGATCGATGGAAAACATAGAAATTCCGTTATATAATGTTTATTTACATATTCTTGAATACTGCATACCAAAATTAATTTTAAGACATTTTTGAAAAAATTGTGTATACAGGGTGATTCACGAGCGATGTGCCAAAAAGCTAGAGCGTGTAGGTTGAGCTGAGACAAGAAAAAAATCGTATGGGAGGGGGGGGGGTCTATTCCCCCCCCCCCGTTTAGCCGGGACGGGCAATTTTCTGAAAAATTGACTTATGTTATAAAAAAAATATTAAACGGCTTCGTTTACAACACTGTGTTGTACCTTTTTGAAAATCCAGAAATATCTTCTTTTATTTTGTTTTTAAATTAAATTATTTTAACGAATAGTTTAAAAAATATTAATTCTCAAACTCAAAATTTTCAAAAAAAAAAAAAACAAAAAAATCATTTTTGAACCAAGTTTTTTCAAGATTGTATGTAATTAAGTACTAATTTTGTTTTAAGAATTCAATCCCATTTTTCTTATTATGCCTGGGGGCCGCGGCCACCTGTCGGTGAAGGGTTCTACCTACCTGATTAAACCGCAATTTTTCTTGAACGAAAAGACCTAAAGGTGAATAAAAGACATCGCATATTTAGTAAACAACCATTTCCAATTGAAATATTGACTCATCAACACATAACAATGTCAAACTCATTCTCTCGAGAAGAGTTAGCGGACATGCACTTCTGCTACGGTTTCTTGTTTTTTCATTCAAGAAAAATTGCGGTTTAATCATCTTAAGCTCCTAGCAGGTAGAACCCTTCACCGACAGGTGGCTGCGGCCCCCAGGCATAATAAGAAAAATTTCAGGTCAGTTTTCACTAGTTCTCAATGAAGAAAATGATTAATCCAGGGAATATCCAATACTTTTCTACTTTATTGGGGCCTCATAAAATTCCAATAACAAAACAAATATTAAAAGAAAGGTAAATGTTGCATAATAAATTAATAAAACTAAAAGTCAAGATAGGTAAAAATAAAAACATAATTTTCTTAGAAAAAAGTGGTCCTGGTTTTTTTTTAATTCCCAAAAACGAAAAGACATTTTTACATCCGGTTTTCTGTTTTCGACTTAAAATTAAAAATGGCATTGAATTTTTAAAACAAAATTAGTACTTAATAACATAAAATTTTGAAAAAAACTGGGTTCAAACATGATTTTTTTTTTTTTTTGAAAATTTTGAGTTTGAGACTTAA